>VZZY01009427.1:27442-82870 GCA_013400335.1 Eurystomus gularis
GCCTGGCCCGGCAGGGCCTGGAGGAACGGGAGAGGGCCCAGGCCCCGCCGGGCCTCTGGCCGGCTCTGCGGCCGGGCTCGGAGCTGTTTGCGCGGAGGCGATGCCTTAATTCATGAGGCGCTTTCTTTATAATCTTAATGAGATCTTGTGTGTAGGTTTATTAGAGTATGTTGGCAGGCCTGGTAGAAGACAGCGCCGCTTCCCACACGTCTTTCCTCGGTTTTCCTCTGAGACCATTCTAGCTCTTTTCTCGGCTGCTATAGGAGGTGTTGGGTATTGCTCGGTTAGCAGGAAAAGCTATAAAAGGCTTTTTTGTACGTAGCAAAAAAGCCCGTTTTTGTGTTTGAAGCTGCTGGTTACATTAGAACTTGCCTCAGAGCTTGCTTATGTGCTCTCTTAGAAGCTATTCTAAGGAAGGTATGTTTTAAAACACCAGCAATTGCTTAGTGAAGCTGGATGTGGTAGGACATCTATGAACTACTTCTCTTCCCAGAAAGGGTTGTGAAGGGCTGTCCCAGGCTGGCCAGGGCAGTGGTGGAGTCCCCATCCCTGGAGGGGTTTCCACGCCGTGGAGATGTGGTGCTGAGGGACACGGGTTAGTGGTGCCCTGGCAGTGCTGGGGGAACGGTTGGGTTCGATGATCTTAAAGGTCTCTTCCAACCAGAACAATTCTATGATTCAGCAAGAAACCCAGAAAGATTAAAAAAACTAGTTTTGGAAACTCTCTCCTCTTCTTGTCTCTTGTGCTGGAGCGACGTCAGCTCAGCATTCACTGTAGGGGCACTGAGTCCTGTGTGCCACATCCAGCCTACCTTCTATAACCTAGCAAGGCCTTCCACTTTTATGCCTCAAAAGCTTTCTACTGGTTTTGTTTTCCTCCTGGAATAAATGTTAAAGCAATCTTGTCTGCTGGTGAAGCTGTGCACTTGGGAAACCAGTAAGGAGATACAAAGGTAGGTCTTCCTGGATCACAGATTCCAATAGCTCGTGGCTCAGGAGCTGTGTGGCCTCGTTATGTGATTGCTTGTTCCCAGTGTGTGGGAGCAGAGAGGGAAGGGAATGGGTGTTTCCATCCTTGTCTGCAGCAGTTGGTATCAGTCTCACTGTTGTGTAAGTGTAGACCTCAGTAGAGAGGTTAACCACTGGTTGCTTTGGTGTGCTCTGATGTGATATTTCTGGAGCCGTTCTGACCTGGCTGCTCTCCTGTGTGAAACCAGAGAGCTTCACTGCTTCAGGCTCAGTTCATCCATGTATTTGTGCTGGAGCTTTTTTTAGGAGGCTGTGTGAGCGTTTTTGCAGGTGGGAAACCTGAGCTTGAGGAATTGAAGCACCTTGGCTGTAGTAATCTGGTGCCTGTAGGCCATGCTGTGGCCAAAATCCTTACCTCACAATCCTTTTAAATGGAAACAAAAGCGAGAAGAGCGGGCAGCTGTTGAATTTGTAGCTTGGACGCGTCTGCAGGCACAGCAGTTGTCTTCATTCATTGTGCCAGAGCGTGTTGTGTGAAAACTACAGCACCCAAGCTGTAACACTTCCAAAAATATGATATTCTTGGGGGCTGGTGTTGCCTACAAGTGTCATCTTTCTATAGAAGATAAAAGAGGTGGCAGTCTCTGTACTCTCCTGATTTAAATGTGACCTACAGGCTCATGCCAGGCTGTCTGCGCTGTCGGAAGGAGAGTAAAGGCCACCACATCCAAGGTGAGGTGGTATCATTTGTAGCAACTCGGTGTGTAGATGGGAAGTTAGGTACTTAGGGAACTGGTCTTTCCTGCTGAGAGTTTGCAGCTGTCCAAAATGAGCGTAGTGCTGGCAAATTGGGTGGATCTGTTGCCTTTCAGGTGGAGAGAATGAAGCTGGATTCAAACCGAGTGTGAATTCAGGCATGAAAAGGTGTTTTCCTTGGCTTGCCTCGCAGAAATCGAGGGAAATGCCAAAGCAGACGTTTGAAGTCAGAAGATGCTGCCTGGGCTGCGGGCTCGGAGCTGGGTTTCCAATGCGCCATGTTCCTACTGTGCTGTTCACCTCATCGTAACTCACAAACAGCAGTTCCAACTCTTCTGGTTGTTGCTTTAAGGTGAAAAGTGCTTTCAGGTCGGTTCGTTCAGCCTCAGCTCTCCTCTTCTGGAAGGCTGTGCTGTGAAGACTGACATACTGATATACCACGCACGTTAAGTGACAGACGGCTGTTGGGGATTTTCCTGTTGCCTAGATCAGACTGTAGCGTTGCTGGGAACTGTTTATTGCCATAAACCCGCTTAATTTGTCAGCGTAGCGGCCTGACACGTGAAGCTTTTTACTTCCTTCTGACTGTTCATTATGTTTTATGATGTTTGGTGCCTGGAAAGACAGTTTACCAATGTTGATTATTAAAAACAATCTGTAAGGATTTATGAGATCCTGGTGCCAACACCAGAGGAAATAAACTTGGATATAAAATTATCAATCACTTTAAACTGACGTTTTTGTTTCTTGTCGTGAGGAAAGATGGCCACGGCCGGATGAAATATGTGGGCTGGCTGACCAGCTCTTCGTCACACGAGAAAGTTCTGGTTCCAGGAAATGGCTGGATCCTCGCATTAATAAATCACTAGATCCTCATTTGAATTCCTCAGCAGTGAAATGTGTATCCTCTGGGAAAACCTCCATCTCCTGCTTGCTTTTTTAATAAATTTAGTAACCCGCTTTATTGTTTTGCAAGGTGCTGTGAAATCCAGGAGGGTGGCATTATTTCCTTACCATTTTGAGGTTTTAAAACTAGCTTCTTGTTTGCACCATTAGTTTTAGGACCAGGAAAACCTTGCCAGGAGACTGGATTTGCCACCTAGGAAAAAGCAATGAAAGCTGGTCCTTCCTGGAACAGCAAGAGCTGTGAAACGTGGCGTGGGTCAGGGCATTGATGTAGGTCTGGGGTTTCCTGCGAGCTCCTGCTGAAACTTGGTGGGCGTTTGTAGCTCTTTGCTGTGTGGTCTCTGGTGCAGAATGAGCCCGTGATGCTGTTTTTCCCTTAGCTGGGGTAGTTGCAAGCAGGGGATGGGGCCCTGGTTGAAAAAAGGAGGGTTTTGTGATGGTCGCTCTCCTGTCAGACCTGACCGAGGTGGAATGGGATGGTCATATTGTCTGCCTGGTTTTAGCGATGGTTATAAGTAGTAGCTGTGGGAAGACATCCTGAAGTCTTGTTACAGCCACGTTGAGAGTACTTAGTAGAATCCTGAGCAGCAGCAGAGACATCCCGAGCCCTCAGAGAGGCCGCTTTGAAGATGACAGCAGATAGTGTGAAAAATGCAGGGCTTATTCTGCTTTTGTACTGTGGCTGCTAAAAACTGCATCGAAGTCATTTCTGCGTTGACAGACTGAACTCTTTGGTAAAATCATCCTTCATTCTCTTGGCAATTAAATGAGATGATTGGCCAATTCCATTCTGAACGAAAAGCTGGGGAGACAATGTTCAAACAGTCTCTTGGTGTTTTTTCTTCTTATGGCATTTAAGTTCTCTCTTTGCCTTCTTTACAAGCAATGCCAAAGTAAATTCTGATGCCCCTTAACCACCTCTCGTTTTTGGACACCAGCCATACGCAACTGGTTGCACTTCTAGCTCCCAGTACATATATAATTAAATCTGGCCCTGCAATGGAAGAGGGGGAGACCGAGAAAGCTCCTGAGCAGGGGCTGATTAATACGGATTATTAGAGATGGCTGATGGGAAGGCTGCGGCTGTGATTGCCATAGCGGGGAGAGGGGGGCAAGGGCTCAGTGCTTGTAACGGTGCCTGCCAGGTCTCGTCTTCCGTTTTCCTCTAACAAAGATGTTTTCTGCATCCCTAAATCAACGATTGCACCCCTGCGCTGCTTTAAGGGGCCATCACTGACAGATACCAGCCTTAACTTACTGTAGCAGTTTATACCTTGTCGCTGAGCCGGTGGGTGTTCCTGAAGCCCTCCCCGGAGCTGTGTGTGTGACTGGGACGGTGATCTGACAGGTATAATCTAGCTGTGTTCTCTGTTTAACAGGCGACGGCGATGTCAGTGGATTGCCTGGGACAGCGCGCTGTACTCTCTGGGTGAGTGTGACAGTCCCCATTAGAAATGTGTGGTTGCCTGGATTTCCACCAGCCACATCAGCAACCTTCAGGCAGACCTTAATCCAAGGCCTGATGTATTGTTGCAGAAAGGTGTAGCTGAATTCTGTTCAAGGCTTGACGAAAAGGATTCTTGGTCACATTTCCAGTGGGATACAGCGTGGAAAGCCAGCAACCACAGCATGATAAAATACTGCTGTGAGTTTCCTGATAGGCGCTTTCCCAAATCCACTCGTGGGAGGTGGAGCATCATGACGTACTGTTTGGATTCTAGATACGGGTTAAATAATTTCCATAAGACAAAATTTTCCCCGAGTATTCCCATGGTGTTCTTGGGCAGAGGAGCCAAGCACTCTGACCTTCTCCTCTGCTGGTTCAGCACGGACTGATACTCAACAACAGCAAGTAGATGCCATGGACTCTGAGCTGCCAGAGCTTCCAGGAGGGCTGGTCATTATGTACCCACCACCAGGACAAGTCTCCAGGCAGCTCAGCAGTTGCCTGCCCTGTTAACTCAGTACTAACAGTGACACAATTACCACACCGGTTAGGATGTTCACTTCAAATTCAGGATTGCGTGGGTGCAGCTGACCTTTGGTGGGTCTTAGAGGAAATAGGTCCTTTGATACAACTCAAAGGCCTGCTTGCTTCGATGTAAACCCTTAGTCTGGCAGAGCTGTGCAGGAATAACCAGCTTGGCAGCTGGTTTGGGTCTAACTCGATGTCTCTTCCTCCTAACGCTTGCCCAGTTTCACAACTTATTTGGGTCAACAGCAAGCTGGGGAGAGCCTGTCTCCAATTTAGCATCTGATCTGTGGCCCTCTGCTTTTCAAGCTTCTTCCACGTGCCCAGCAGCCTTTCAGGATTTGCCTCCTTTCTTTTAAAGCTGTGTGAGAGCCTCCGAGGGCTCAGCGTCTCTGCTTTTCAGAGTAGGGAGCCCTGAGGACTTTGGTCTGGAAAGGCAGCAGAGATGTTCTTTATGTTACTTCTCTTGGGAAAATCCACAGTGCTCAGAGCAACTGTATCCTTGCTATGCACCTGTCATACATGATGCTGATGTGATTAATTATATATGGTTTAATCTGGTTTGATGCTGGTCTTCCATTGGAGTTCAGCTGACTCACAATTATTTCTGGGCTATCTTGCTTATAAGAGCTGGGGAGGCTGCACCTCAAATCCTGGGGCCAGTTCCTGGGGCTCCGAGAAGGACCTTGAGGGTCTTGAGGGTGGCCAGAGAAGGGCAACAAAGCCAGGGGAGGGTCTAGAGCACAAATCTGGTGAGGAGCGGCTGAGGGACCTGGGGGTGTTGAGCCTGGAGAAAAGGAGGCTCAGGGGAGACCTTCTGGCTCTCAACAACTCCCTGAAAGGAGGCTGGAGTCAGGCGGGGTCAGGCTCTTCTCCCAAGGAACAAATGACAGGACAGGAGGAAACGGCCTCAAGTTGTGCCAGGGGAGGTTTAGGTTGGACATGAAGAACAATTTCTTAACTGAAAGGGTTGTGAAGGGCTGTGCCAGGCTGCCCAGGGCAGTGGTGGAGTCCCCATCCCTGAAGGGGTTTCCAAGCCGTGGAGATGTGGTGCTGAGGGACATGGTTTAGTGGTGACCTGGCAGTGCTGGGTTAATGGTTGGACTTGATGAGCTGAAAGGTCTCTTCCAGCCAGAATGATTCTATGAATCACACTATGGAGGGGATGATTTCTTGCCTAGCTTTGTGGGGAGTTGGCCACATCCAGCAGGATGTGTGAGCTCACATAGATCATCATGCAAGCACCTCTCTCCTGCATATAGGGCTAGCTCAGGTCAGTACTACAGCCAGGCCAGCGCTGTGCTGTGTCCACCCACATCACTAAGCTGCTGCAGCCGAGCTGGCTCTGTGCAGGTGTACTTGTGCTCTCTGTGGAGCCAAGCCCCCAAGCAGAGTGGTGTGAAGACACGCAGCCACATAGAATCATCTTACATTTGTCAAGACTCATTAATTCTTGCTCAGAGCAGCCTCTCCAGACTGAAGCTGGCTCCTGTGAAGCTGTTGGGTTGTATTCCCAGCCGTGAGCCACCACGGCTCTGCTGCTGTAGTGTTAGGCCAGTGAAGGGTGTTTGGATGTGTTGGCATCATTTCTCCATGCTTGCTTTTGTATCCTAGTTATCTGGGATTCTCTGTGGTCTGAGCTACCTGGTACATCCAGGGGAGGCCCCGACAATGATGGGAGGGCTGGAAGGCCTCTGCTGGGATGTCAGGCTGGGAGAGCTGGGCTTGTTCAGCCTGGAGAAGAGAAGGCTCCAGGGAGACCTTCTGGTGGCCTTGCAGGACTTCAAAGGGCCTGTCAGAAAGCTGGGGACAGACTTTTGAGCAGGGCCTGTTGGGACAGGACAAGGGGAGATGGTTTGAAACGAAAAGAGAGAGATTTAGAATAGAGAGAAAGAAGAAATGTTTAATGCTGAGGGTGGTGAGAGCCTGGCGCGGGTTGCCCAGAGAGGTGGTGGCTGCCCCATCCCTGGCACCATTGCAGGTGAGGTTGGCCGGGGCTCTGAGCAACCTGCTCTAGTTGCAGATGTCCCTGCTCCCTGCAGGGGGTTGGACTGGGTGACCTTGAAAGGTCCCTTCTAACCCAAACCATTCTGTGATCCTACATTTGCAAATCCTCTCTAATGTCAGTGTGTCTTTTCTTTTGTTTTTTTTTAATGTAGCCCATTTTGAAGTACGTGGTAAAGCATAGCATTCTGAAATGTTATTTCCATCTGTCTTGTCGAATGCTTCTCTTCTGTGATCCTCTAGGCACAAGGCTCTGAGCTCCGTATGAGCTTGGTGTTCTGAGGTCGGTCACTTTGTATCTGTGTGTCTTGCAGCCGCCGTCCCCTCTACATAGTCAACCTGGATGCACCAAATGAAGGTCATCGCAAGATCTCTCGACAGAGCAAGTGGGACATTGGGGCAGTGCAGTGGAACCCGCACGACAGCTACGCCTACTACTTTGCAGCTTCAGTAAGTTCGCTCATTTAAAAGCAGTAACTCATCATCTTCCCGTGTCTTTCATGGGTGGACTTCTGCCAGTGAGGTGCTTGCCTTGATGGCTCTCAGGTAGCGATGGGTCAGTGTTGAATCTTGTTTTGCTTGCTTGTCTTTTAGAAGCCACCTTGCCAAATAAATTAGGCATCCAAATGCTCTTTCTCAGGAAGGAAGGGGGGGATGTGCTCCCCTCACTTCCATTCTGTTAGGAGGTTTGTGCAATTATGGGATTCCTTGCTCGGTGCTGTTTTGTTTTCACCCCCTGCCTTCCTGGTGGGATGTGGTGCACCAGACTGTTTGTAAATAGCACAAGTCAATACTACTTCACTGCTGCAACCATCTGGGTTTGCTGGTGGGCAAGGACTGAGTCAGCGAGGAGTTCCTATTCAGGGCGTGGAGAAGTAAATCGGCTGGTCTGAAGAAGCAGCAGTGGCCATCTGAGACCTGAGTGCAGGTTTGAGCTCTCACGTTTAGTCAGTCTATCACGCTCTGTAGCTTGTTTACACAGAGCTTCTGCTAGCTGCAGTCTGAGCCATCAGCCACAGTGCTGCAGCATCTCCTGCTCTGTTCTCCTGCTGCCTTGTTGCATCTGCTTTTATAGCCTGGGAGTCCTGGAATATCTGGGGGTGGAGAGGTTTTCTCTGGGAAAACACTTAGCCTAGGCCAGCCCTTCACAACCCTTTTGGTCAAGAAGTTGTTCCTCATGTCCAACCTAAACCTCCCCTGGTGCAACTTGAGGCCATTTGCTCTTGTCCTATCGCTTGTTCCTTGGGAGAAGAGCCTGACCCCACCTGGCTCCACCCTCCTTTCAGGGAGTTGTGGAAAGCCAGAAGGTCTCCCCTGAGCCTCCTTTTCTCCAGGCTCAACACCCCCAGGTCCCTCAGCTGCTCCTCACCACACTCCTGCTCTAGACCCTTCCCCAGCTTCGTTGCCCTTCTCTGGCCACGCTCCAGCCCCTCAATGTCCCTCTTGGAGCAAGAGGCCCAAAACCGAATCCAGGGTTCAAGGTGCGGATGCACCTGAGCATGCGCTCAGATCTCTGTGTGCCAGGCCAGCTCTGGAGGCAGCGTGGAGATGTTTGAGGGCCATTCCTAGGGCGGCAAAGATGCACTGGGGAAGCTAACTCAGCTCGGACTCAGCACTGTGAAGATGTGATTTGTTACTTCTGGCTGTCAGTGCCCCGTCAGCCCGCTCCTGAGGTCATCGTGTGTTCAGGTGCACTGCAGTGGTGCAGGCAGCCCTGAGGGTCCTGTCCTTCTGCATGCCCATGCACGGACAGCAGGTGTAAAAGGCTGCCATCCTGTTTGCCAAGACCTTCACCCGGTTCATGGTGCTGTTATCTGGAAGTGGTGCAGGCAGACGAGAAGCCTCTCCTTGCGTTTGGATAAAGGCTTCTTATTTTTTTTTAGCTTCTTTCTGAAAGAGCTGAAACGTGTCCTTTTGCTGTGCTTGGCTGTGTCTGCCCTCTGCCTCGAGCACACTTCTGAGGACTCCTAAGCTGCTGTTTCAGAAATGCCATTGTTTTCAGTCTTAGGTCCTCATTATTTCATTTGGGTGGTCACAAATGCCTGAAGAAGGGGCTGATGAAATTGTTGGAAGTGTATATTGATAGTTATCAGGAGGAGCTGTCATTCCCCAATACCTTGTGCTCACGGGCAACTCTTTCCCTGTGAGGTGCCACTAAGAGTCTGAGAAACTTCTGGTGATCCTTATCTTCTAGCATCAACTCTGGAGTCCTGGACAGATTCCGTGGGATAATTCCACTCAACCCCCTTAAATCCTGCAGTCAATGAGAAATATGCGAGGAGTTTTCCTTGCCCGGAGCTGTTGGGCAGCCCTGCTGTGAGCTATTAGAGAAATGCTGTATATTATTGCTGAGCTGGGAGGAGACCTTCCATTCCAGGGAAGGCTGGAGGGTTTTAGCCATCTGCAAATTCAAATCCATATGAAGCAGCTTTGGGGTAAGAAAAAAAAAGCCCGAACACCACCACAAAAACATATAACAAAGGAAGGAAAATAAGGTTTTCTTCTCTATTATCTTTTCCCTTATCTACCTGAAAGTTTGAAAACAAGAAGCTAATGAAGATCAAATGTTGAAGCTGTGTTTTTTGTGGCTTTGCAATGAATTTCCCCTAGTTGTGGCCCAGAGTGCTTGGTGCTGTATATGCCCCTCAAAAAGGCACTTCCTGCCCCAGAAAGATTAGAGTCAGCCTGGGCTGAAAGTGAACCTTGATTGGGGCAGAACGTGAACTTAAAGCACAATAACTAATTTCAAGTAACTTTGTGTGTGGCTGCGTTTGGGGGAGGACTTATTCCTGGAACGAGTGAAGAAGCCCTAAATAATGTTGTCATTGATTCATCTGGTTTGCTTCTGTGGTTTACAGTTAGTGATAAGCACTTAAGGTTTTTTTTCCTGGGCTGGCAAGGGTGGAAGTACCCTTGAGGAGATGACCTTGAAGCCATTAGACTGTATCATTCGTGTTTGGCAATGGCTCTGATGATCCCAGAAGGGAATAGAGGGAGAGTTGAGGAGAACCAGTGGTGATCCATCATCCCCCCTCACTGCAGACTCCACTTGTGAGTCTGAGCAGGCTGGCAGGGAATTCCTGCAGAGAGAATTTGGCTGCCTGTTGCCTGCAGTTACAACATGTTAGGAAATAAAAGCTCTGAGAACATCGTTTTGTGGAAACATTTTGCAATGTGACTTTTTTTCCCCTCCCGTTCTTGTTTATCTCCCATTTTAAGTGGGTGTAATTAAAGCTTTTGATGGTCCTTGCAGCCTGTATGTTCATCTTTGCTCTCCTGCTTTGGGCAAGGACTTAGCTCATTGCAGCGTGACTCACGGGTAACTAAGGTTGTTCAAAGTGAAGGGAACCCGGTCCTAACACACAGATTCCTGTCCGGCCTTGTTTGCCTGAGACTGTCTCCTTTTTACCATCTCATTTCAGAGCAATCAGCGGGTTGACCTGTACAAGTGGAAGGAAGGTAACGGGGAAGTTTGTACATCACTGCAAGGACACACGCGTGTGATCAGGTGAGGGACAAGCAATGCTGTGGACTGCTGGGTGGAAAACAATGGGTTGTTTCATAGAAGGTGAATGTTTTGGTCCTGGCCTCACTCAGGCTCTGCTCTGAGCCTGTTTTTCCTCAGTTTTCTGGACTGTACTGGAGACAAATGGCACATGGGAAGCAACTCACCCTCTCATGGCTCCCAGTATATCAACTAAGCCTTTGCTGGCTCGAGCGTCATTGCCGTAGGCTGCTGTCCTTGTAACGAACAGCAACCATCATCTGGGAAACAGAGAGCAGTGTGTGTATTAGATTGAATCCCAGCTGTGTTTCTGGATGATAGCAGCTTAATTAAAGCAGGTAATCCCAAAGACCAAGTCCACGCTGTGTTATGGTGGTGCTGGGGAGATCTCTGCCTCTGGTTCGAGGGGTGTATTTTAGTGCTGGGTGAAGGACTGGTTTTATTCCAGCTCCTGACTGTGGAAACTAATGACATCCTTTGAAATGGGCTGACTGGAGGCTGTGTCCCAGGTACACCTGGGGAGCCCAACGGGAAGGTGTTCCAGAGTGATGCCAAGAACACGGGGTAACTGGGAACTCGCTGGGACAATGTCCCTTTGCCTGGGGAGGAAAGAGCACGCGCAGAACGGCTGTGAAGTTCAGGGCTAGGAGGATGCTTCACTGGAATTTACTTAGAAGCATTTCATTGCTTCTTGGAATTTACTTAGAGAAATTATTAAGATCTTGCTTTTTACTTAGAAAGTTTCAGTCGGTGTCATGGAGCAGCCATGAATTTGTCAGAGAAATGTACAAGGGGCTTGTGAGAAGTTGATGCAAACCGAGTGCGCTTTTCCCTGCTGACCTACAGTGATTTTGCATTTGCAGTGACTTGGACTGGGCGGTGTTTGAGCCAGACCTGCTGGTCACCAGTTCAGTTGACACGTACATCTACATCTGGGACATCAAGTAAGAATCAGTATGTTTCTGCACTGCGGGGAAATCGTTGCACTCCTTTCCATAATTAGCAGCTTGCAGGGCAAAGCACACACAGATGGGTGCTGCGCTTCAGCTCCACTTGCAGGGGCTTCATCTGCTTCCTGTAATCTCAAAGATGGCTGATCTTAAAGGTTTCTTCCAACCAAAACGATTCTATGATTCTGTTCCCCTGTTCTAAAGCCAGTTCAGAGTCAATGAGGATGGTAGAGTGGCACAGTTAAGCCACAGTCGTGCTCCTGATAGGAAAAAATAGAATCATAGAATTGTTTTGGTTGAAAGAGATCATCAAGTCCAACCATTAACCCAGCACTGCCAGGGACCACTAACCCATGGCCCTCAGCACCACATCTCCACGGCTTGGAAACCCCTCCAGGGATGGGGACTCCACCACTGCCCTGGGCAGCCTGGGCCAGCCCTTCACAACCCTTGCAGGGAAGAAATTGTTCTTCATGTCCAACCTAAACCTCCCCTGGCACAACTTGAGGCCATTTTGCTCTTGTCCTGTCATTTGTTCCTTGGGAGAAGAGCCTGACCCCACCCGGCTCCAACCTCATTTCAGGGAGTTGAGAGCCAGAAGGTCTCCCTTGAGCCTCCTTTTCTCCAGGCTCAACACCCCCAGGTCCCTCAGCCGCTCCTCACCGCACTTGTGCTCTAGACCCTTCCCCAGCTTCATTGCCCTTCTTTGGCCACGCTCAAGACCCTCAATGTCCTTCTTGGAGTGAGGGCCACAAAACTGACCCCAGGATTTGAGAGGTGCCCTCCCCAGTGCCCAGTCCAGGGCAACGATCCCTGCCCGAGTCCTGCTGGTCACACTAGTGCTGATGTGTGCCTTCCCTTGATTTCTCATGCTTTTACTGGAAGTAATTTCAGGGTAACAGACCTTTCCAAACCCACCAGTGTTAGAACCCCGTATGTTCCACCTGAGAAGCATGGAGCTGGCACTGGGACTGCTGGGTTCTCTTGCTGGCTGTACAGCAGCTCTTTATGACCCCTGGCAAGTCACTTTGTTCCTCTCTGCCTCCTTTGCTCAGTTATGATAGGAAGATAATTATATAACCCCACTGCACCAGGCTACCCTGAGGCTTGCTTAGCTCCTATGAAGCACTTAGCTCCTTGGTTAAATGTCGCTTGAGAATGGCAATATATTATTAATGTGTAATTAAAAGACATAGGAGAGACAATAACTGGTGCTTGTGTTTTCCTGTGATACTATCTTAGTGCCAAGTCAAAAATAGAGTTCTCCAAAGGTTGTTCTCGGAAGCCCTGCTTTAACTCTCTCCTGCCCTGCCATCATTTTGTGTCTGTGTGTCTCAGCTCTCCAGAAATGTTTGCTCGGGCAGCCTCTGAGCAGCCTCTACATCCCACTTGTGCTGGTAAGGTCACTGAGCTTGCTGGGGCAATGCAGTCCTGGGGCTGCTGGCCACCAGCAAACGAACATCTTCCTGAAGTGACCATCTCTGGTAACAAGCTGGGGAGGCAGCCCTGCAGGAAGGGCAGCTGGAAATGCCCCGCTTAGTTTTTCATACAAAATAACTTTTTGATTAGGCAGGAATTCTTGGAGAGAGAGGTGAAGCCCATTCCAGGAAATGTTCTGCTTTTCAGCAAACACAAAAAGCTGAAGACAGTATTCCTTATTTTCCCTGGCATTTTCCGTGAAAGAGCAGGTGAATTCCTGAGGAGCAAGGTCAAGGAGTGAATTATTGCTTTGATCCATGTCCTGGCTGCTAGGAGCTGTCGTGGTGCTGCACTGGCTTTCACCACCGCAGGATTCGGTCTGTAGAGTCTCCAAACAGCTGGGCTTATATCCTACTAATTTTGTCATTATATGCTAGACATAAAGGCTCTGCTCTGAAGTCACTGCTGCATCTGCCTTGAATCAGGGTCTGCAAAGGCTTGACAAGCACAGTGGTGGCTTTTGTCAAGTTTTTCCACAGCTCTGCTTGTTCCTTTTAATTCTCCTGGGAAAGGCTGTTTTCTTGCTTCCTGCCACAACACTTTGTGAGCCCAGTTTCCCTGTCCGCCCAGTTGCAACATAGAGTAGTTTTGGTCGGAAAAGACCTTTAAGATCATTGAGTCCACCCATTAACCCAGCCCTGCCAGGTCACCACTAACCCATGTCCCTCAGCACCACATCTCCACACCTTGGAAACCCCTCCAGGGACGGGGACTCCACCACTGCCCTGCCCAGCCTGGGACAGCCCTTCACAGCCCTGTTGGGGAAGACATTTTTCCTCATGTCCAGCCTAAACCTCCCCTGACACAACTTGAGGCCATTTCCTCTTGTCCAGTCTCTTATTTCTTGGGAGAAGAGACTGACCCCACCTTGCTACATCATGCCACGCTTTGCATGTGTTTCTCCTCCCTCTAGTCCCCTCCAACTCTATCCTATGTCCTAAACTTGCTGCCATATGTGGTGGCAAGTCAGGATGGCTGTTGTCCTCCAGCTGGGCACCTCTTCCTTTGCTCCATTTAACATAGTATATTTTGGTAAGCAAAAGGCACATTCGTTCCCAAGAGACAGCAATAAAATTAGTCCAGGAGTAGCAAGGAGCTGACTGGGGAGGCTGGAGCTGCTGGGCTCACCGCTGTGGGTGCTCACATTAGCCATGTTGTGTTTCAGGGACACCAGGAAGCCTACAGTCTCCCTCTCTGCGGTCGGTAAGTATGGCCTGCATGTGATGCAGGCTTCTTTACTGCCTGTATTTAATGTCTTATGCCCCTGCTGTTCTTCCTCCCTCCCTTCATGCTCTTAGACTGAACGTGGCAGAGTGCAGAGTCATAGGTTCATAGAATCATTCAGGTTAGAAGAGACTTCTAGGATCATCTAGTCCAACCTTCTTCAAACAGCTCCCTAACCCCTAGACCATGTCTCGAAGCACCACATCTACCTGTTTTTTGAACCCCTCCAGGGATGGCGACTCCACCACCTCCCTGGGCAGCCTGTTCCAATGGCTAAACACTCAGTAAAGAAGTCCTTCCTGATATCCAATCTAAACCTCCCCTGGCACAACTTGAGGCCATTACCTCTTGTCCTTTCATTAGTTACCTGAGAAGAGACCAGCACCAGCCTCACCACAACCTCCTTTTAGGCAGTTGTAGATGTCAATGAGGTCTCCTTTCAGCCTCCTTTTCTCCAGACTAACAATCCCAGTTCCCTCAGGCACTCCTGGTACAACATATTCTCCACACCCCTCACCAGCTTCGTTGCCCTTTTCTGGACCCGCTCCAGCACCTCAGTGTCCTTCTTGTCCTGTGGCGCCCAAAACTGGACACAGTGCTCAAGGTGCAGAAGTGCCCCCACGTGGGATTGTCCCCTGTGGGAGCAGCCTGAGAGGCCTTGGTTCAGAGCTCATGTTAGAGGAGCAGAATTTAGAGGGGATGGGGAACTCTTGGAGGTTCACATCTTGCAGGGCAGTGGTTGTGCTTGACCTGGCTGTCCTGAGATTGGTGACGGTCACATGGCATTTGTACCTTCCAGACGTAGCTTCCTCCCTGCTTAACCACCCTGTTGCACTGCATGTCCTGTGTTGCCTGTCTGTGATTTCTCCATGTCCTTTTCTGTTGGATTGAATCAATCGAGAAACCAAATCACACCCCGGGCACTGGTGTGGAGCGCTGCTGGCAGCCGGCCTGCCCCGTGCTTAGGAGGGGCTGGGGCCATGAACCGGCCGGCTCTGCTTCCCCGGGCACTGTCAGCGTGCAGGCAGCTGCAGCCGTGACACCGAGGTGCTCTCTTGGGCCGTGCACGCTCTGGAAAGACACTCGTCATGGCTGTTGGCAGCGCGCTGTCCAGCCTGCTGGCAGGTGCTGTGTGTCCATCCTCACCAGCTGCCTGGTGGAGCTGGATAAGGGACGAGTGACGAGCCAAACGGCCTTGTCCTGAGTGGCTGTAACTTAGCCATCCTCATAACACGGATCTCTTCTGCTGTGCTGCTTCCATCTCCCTAGGCTGCACATCTGCGGTGGCTCCCCATTCCCTCCCAGCCAGCAAACCTCTGTTGCAGTCATGCAAAAACCTTCCTGGATCCGAGAGAAGCAGCGTTTGGTTCTGGTGGCTGGGGTGAGGTTAGATGGGCCAGCTGAGCCAGCCCCACAGCTGGCTCCTCAGAAAGCCCAGAAATGCCCAGTTCTCTTCAGTGCTGGTCCGGATGTTTGCGTACCCTTCAGCTGAGATCCCTTTAGCTTTCTCATGGACCTCACCTTTCTGATGAGCTTAAAGTTTTGAAAATACTGGCAGAATAAGGCTGAACAGAACGTGTGTTTCTCTTGTAATATCTGAAGAATCCACATCAACTGAAGCCAGATTTTGCTGCTCATTAGAAATAACCAGGCGACTTCTGTTTTTAAGCGCTTCGCCTGAGTCCTTCATGATATCATGGAATCATATCTGGTGCAGTTTCTGTACAGTGCCATTGATGTCTTTGATTTCTGTGATCTATTTTGACCCTTGGACCTTCTGGTCCACCCAGTGGTAGACTACATCTAGCTGGCCAGAGTCCTCCTGCACTACAGCGTTCTCCTATGCCTATATTTAAATGCCAATATACTGGTTCCCTGCATAGTGTCAGATGGTGTAGAGGGTGTTGGTGACACAAATGAATAAATCCTTGAGCACCTGTTAGTAGCTTGACTAAAACCAGAAGGGATTTGGGAGTGGGTGATGGAACCTGCAGTTCCCGTGTGGAGGAAGTTGCTCCATCTGAGCTAACGGATGTGAGTGTTTTAATCAGGTACTGGCTGGAAATTGTGATGAAGATCTTTGAGGTCTCCAGGACACAAACGCTATGCTGAGGAATTGGGGATTTAATAATTTTCATGCCATCCTTCATGCTGGCTTCTGGGATATCCTTCCTCTGAGCTGCCTTTCCCATGCTAAGAAGAGCAGCTTTAAGGTCAAGGGTCTGCTGCACCTTTGAATTTCTAATTGCTGGTTTTGACCTGCTCTGTTTGTGCTACAGCTGGTGCTTCCCAGGTCAAATGGAACAAGAAAAATGCCAACTATTTAGCCACCAGCCACGACGGGGATGTCCGAATATGGGACAAAAGGGTAAGCTGAGGGTTTCTTGAGCAGCCTGTGTGTATTCCCACCTACCCAATACAGACATCCTGAGAAAAACATACTGTTTTATCCCAAATCTCTCGTATGGCCAAAGAGAATTGGGAGCCCACAAGCCTGAAGACAGCATGCAGATAGCCTCGTCCCCCAGAAACTCTGCCCATTGGCATTTTTTTCTTTTGATCTCATAGTGCTTAACTGTTTTACTGGGTATAAAGTATGGTTCAGGGCTGCGCTTGGTGACTGGAACTTGCCACACCTTCACAGGACCTTTTCCTCAAGTACTTTTGCTTTTCCCCAGCAGCAGAGTGTCCTACCTCTCTCACCCTTGTTAAAGTGTCTCTTTTTATGCCAAAGAACCAGACTAAATTTCAGGAGTCCTGTGCTGAGAAGGAAAATGTCTCTCCTTGCAGAAACCCAGCACCGCAGTAGAGTACTTGGCAGCTCATCTCTCCAAAATCCACGGTCTGGACTGGCATCCGGACAATGAGTATACGCTGGCCACGTCCAGCCAGGACAACTCCGTCCGGGTGAGTGTTGCTTCTGGGACCTGGGAGGTGTCGGGGTGGTGGAGCAGATTCCCTTCTGCTACTGCTGACGTCTTGGGGAGCACTCATCGTTGACAAGATCCGGCTCCTTATTTTTTGGTTTCTGGCAGCCCGTGTTTGTTGAGCCAGGGGTGTGCTTAGAGAACAGGCAGAGAAACCGTTGTGGGATGGGCGCACGAGATGTTTGCCGTGTGTCTGTGGTGGTTTGGGCAGTGTCGAAGCTGCAGACAACCACCTCTGCCTGTTGCTTGCCAGAAGGGAACTGGCCACACGTGCCAGAAGAGCCTTCTCCCCAAAATGCAGCGTTGCCAGTCTCAGGCTGATTACAGCAACTTGGGGGGAGACATGCTCCAGCCCCTGGGGTTCCCAAACTCATGTCAAGCCACGTTACCAATAAGAGACTGCCTGCAAGTATTGCTATGCAGAGCCTGCTACCTTGGGGGAATAGCACGCTTTGTATGCCAGCCAAATGGAGTTCATTCCCGTTGAGCTAGGCTCCAAGGCAAATGCGATTGATGTGTGTTCTAGCAAAGCAAAAGGTTAGATTCTTCATTATCAAATTAGCAGGAACAGCAGGGTGGGCCTGCCTCCAGTCTGGACTGGTGCTGGCTGGGAGCCTGCAGGGTACCTTGTAGCTCTGAAAGCCCAAGCAGGCTCCTTGTCTCCCTGCTCTAATTACTCAAGCTATGATCACTGTGAATATCACCCCAAGTCACTCGTTGTCCAAGGGACGCTGCCAGATGCTGATAGCTTGATATTTGTCCTTTGGGGCCATCTCTGTCGCTAATGAATGGGATTACTAATGATGCTGTGGGCACCCTGGCCTGGTTTTTGCTCTGTTATATCTGCAAGCCACATGGAAAACTGCAGCCTGGAAATGTAGCCAGCTGACTCCTGCCTCTGCTTGTCTTTCTGTTTGCTTTGGTTTGTTTTTTTTTAAGTTCTGGGATTACCGTCAGCCTCGGAAACACTTCAATAGCCTTCTCTGCCAGGTTCCCGTCTGGAAGGCAAGATACACGGTGAGTGAGAAACTCCCACCAGCCCCACTTGTGCTGGGGGAGCAAAAGCACAAAGGGACGTTAAGTACAGAGCTGCCGAAGGGCTTCTCGCCAGTTCTACCGCTGGACGTTAAGTTGATTTTTACAATCCCTCTTGGGTACTTAAAAGGAAGGCCTAGAAAAGCAACGTCCGCCATGTGGATGGTCATTCCTTCGCTCAGGAGAAGGAATGGCCAGCAGTGTGGGATCCCAGTCTTGGGCATCATTGTATGGATGGCTGGAAACCCTGGTGCATGCTGTTGGCTCTGGGAGCTGGAGGCTCAGGAAGTGGCTGCTGTTCTCACTGTCCTGTTCTTCCACTGAGCTCCAGTATCGGTGCCTGTTGCACAGAGCAACAGAGCGGTCTTCTTCTCTCTCTGAGTGCCTCCTTTACTCCCAAAGTTTCTAAGCATGCCCCAGCAGGCTCTTACAGCATATCGAGTCCAAGAACTGTTGCCTTTTATAGAGCCAGCACCCAGCCATGTGAAACTAAGGCTCTTAACATCACTCATATCCGTTCTTGGTTCCCCAGACATCTGAATGTGACCTGAAGCCAGCGCTGTGCTTCGAATCTTTCCCTGTGCCCATGGTGGAGGGTGTAGGACTGAATTCCAGTGTTCCTCAGAGCGTTGTGACCCTGGGGAGCTGCTGGGGTGCCGGTCCCAGGTAGCAGTTCTTGCAGCTCTAAGCAAATTGCAGGGAATTCCCATGGGAAGAGTCAAGGGTGAAATCCCTCCAGCCTCACAGCTGAGAAGTGAGGAAGCAGCAGAAAGAAATGAGTAGTGTTCAGTGAGCTGCAGTGAATATCTCCAAGTGTGCTACTTTTTTTTTTTCCCCCTTGTGAGACGCTGGTTTTGCACAGCGATTGCCTTGGACCCCCAACCTCCCTGCCTAGTTTTAGGCCTGGTTCTGTTGTGTGAGGAGCATGATAACAGCAGCATGGGCTAACTGGAAGGGTGTTTGTCTCTCAAGCCTTTCAGCAATGGGCTGGTGACGGTGATGGTCCCTCAGCTCCGCCGGGAGAACAGTCTCCTTCTCTGGAACGTCTTTGACTTGAACACGCCTGTCCACACTTTTGTGGGACACGACGACGTGGTGCTGGAATTCCAGTGGAGGAGGCAGAAAGAAGGTGAGTTCAGGGCTGGATGTGCTCCCTGGCTGTGCTGCAGCTGTCAGCTAACCAGGGCTGTGGCTTCTGGTTGCAATGCTTGTGCTGTCGCCGTTTGGCTCCTGCCTTTCCTTGGCGTAGCTCCTACCCGCTTCCCTGCCCCCCTCACGCTACGGCTGTTTCGTACTTGTTTTATGGCAGTGCCCCCAGAAGTGTTGCCCTCTTGTTTCCACGCTAACAAAGCAAATCCACCGAATGCTGAGTGGGTCAGCAGTGACTCTAATTGCTTCCACTCTCCCGTGAGTCTATTTTTAAACAGATCTTTCAGAATAAATTGTGCAAACTCTTAGATGGGTGCAGGAGTGCAGGCTGACCTCCCCTGGCTCAGAGCTGCAGGCCGACCAGTTAACCCCTCACATCACTGCCTGGACCAGCAGCTCCCAGCACAGCCCAGACTACAGGCCCAGCAAATCCACCTTCTCTGTGTGCTGGCCGAGGCAGGGGAAAGAGCGTGGGATAAAGATGCTGCTCTAAGAGTTCAGGCCTGACTAAATTTTCCAGCGTAGGCAGCTAAATATAGGAGATTCCACATTAGAGGTTGGATAACCACAGAGAGCACAGCTTTGTTTCCAGCTGCCATCCACAGAACATTCATGTCTGGCTTTGGTATCACTTGTGCTATGGCTCTGCAGTGCCGTGTAAAAGTTCTGGTCCAACCTTTGCTACCAGCTGCTGGGGCAGCTCCGTTAATTCACCTTGTTCACTCTACCTTGTTTTTCAAAAAGAGGAGAGCGATGCAGAACCGTGTGAGGATCTGGAGGCACAATCTCACATTTTAGGGAGATGTTGGGATGAAGGTTGGACTTGATGATCCTAGAGGTCCTTTCCAACCATAATGATTCTATGGTTCTAAGACAGCTTGTGAATCCAAGCAGACCTGAACCACAGTCGTGTTCTTAGTCTTAGCTGAGTTAATAGATCTGTATCCGAGGCTGGAAGTCAGGCTCGTCTTCGGCAGCATAAATCAATCATACAAACATTCCAAGCCTGCTTCAGTGCGGAGACAACCAAGATAGTGCAGATCTCCTTGGAGCGAGTCTGCTGGGCTGTTTTTAGACCCTGTGCCTCAGCAGAGGGGTGGAGGAAGCAGCTGTGCAGCAGCAAATTCTTCAGCGTAGCAGCTGTTTGACAAGGGGAACTTGAACTTGTGTCACAAGGCCTAAACATGGGCATGAGTAAGTGTGCGTACCTTTATCTGTTGATAGAGAGTATGTGGTTTGTAGTTCGTTACAACCCAAACGTCTATTGGCATCTTCCAAGTCCTACAGAGGGTAGAAGGAGGGGGGTAGAACCAGCTTCTCTTAGCTTAGAAATGTTTTAAAACATCTGCATCTTGAAGCAGATGAACTGAAAGATACTTTGACTTTACAGTTATCCTAAAAATCTGCTTCTCTACTATATTGTTTCTTCTATTTAAATAAGTATTGTAGTAGGTCTTGTTGATTCCTTATTGAAAAACTTGCTGTTTAGCGTGGAGAAGAGAAGCCTGAGAGGGGATCTGATCAATGCTGATCAAGAGCTAAAGGGCGGGGGCAAGAGGATGGGGCCAGACTCTTGTCAGTGGTGCCCAGTGACAGGACAAGGGGCAACGGGCACCAACTGGAACCCAGGAGGTTCCACCTGAACAGGAGGAGAAACTTGTTTGGTGTGAGGGTGTGGGAGCCTGGCCCAGGCTGCCCAGAGAGGTTGTGGAGTCTCCTTCTCTGGAGAGATTCCAAAGGTGCCTGGACACGATCCTGGGCCCCCTGCTCTGGGTGAGCTGCTGGAGCAGGGGGGTTGGACGAGATGATCTCCAGAGGTCCCTTCCAGACACTGCCATGCTGGGATTCTGTGAAATGCAGGGCTGAGATGATAGTCTCTGTTTTCAGCAGTGTCTGTAACTTTTTTCTGTCCTTTCTAGGTTCTAAAGACTACCAGCTGGTGACGTGGTCCCGTGACCAGACTCTGCGGATGTGGCGGATTGACTCTCAGCTGCAGAGGGTACGTAAACACTTGTGCTCGAGAACCGCAGACGGTTTTCTGGCAGTGTGGATACACCTCCCTTTCCTTGCACTCCCAGTCGCTCCCCTGGTATCCCAGAGCTGCAGACACACCAACCAGCTGCTGCTTCGTTTTTGTCTTCAGCTCTAGCCCAGAAACATCCCCAGGGAGACCTGTGGTGAGGCCTGTCTGTGTCTGTGCCCCAAAAGGGTCTGTAGAAGTGCAAGGCCACCTTGTTGTCTAACAGTAAGTGTAGAAGTCATTTGTGGGAAGGTGGAGATCAAGTCTTTGTGTGCAGGGCCTCTCAAGATGCCACCTCCATGCTTGCTGGACTTATGAGACTTTCTTGGCATTTTAGGTATCAGATAAAGGTAGGGATTGTGCCTTCACTTCCCCCCTTGCTCCCTTTGCCCGGTGCAGGCACTGTGACTCCTGCTGTTCTGCTGTCTGGCAGCAGTTACAAATCGCTGATGCCACTACTAGAGCCGCTGTGCTGGGTCAGAGCAGAGGTTCACGTGGCCATGTTGCCCTGTCTCCTCTTCAGCCGTGGACGTCTTGGAAGGGGATAAGAATGAGGCAGGTCAGGAGTGATGGCCCTGCCAGCCTCCTGCCCTTTGCAGCGTAAAGGTTCCTTGGGTCTGGCGTCTTTGTAGCTGACAGAGCTTGATGAGTTTTCTATAGACTTGTTCTGTCTTTTCTTGGACCTGTGTAAATTTTTGTCGTCTTAAACATCTGTTGATAAGGAGTTGCTTGGCTTTTCTGCATATTGTGTGGAAAACCGGCTCCGTTCATTTGTTTAGTTGGCAACCTGCTAGTTTCACTATGTTGAAGATGAAATGAGCAGCTGTCTTGGCTGTGCTGGTGACGGTTCCATAGCTGTCCATCATAGCACTCCTCCTTGAAAAAGCCCCCTCCTTTTTCAAGTCAAAAGGTTTTGATTTATGTCATCCTTTAGATGAGAACTTTGATTGTCCTTTTGCCTTCCATGACTCTCTCTCAGTTCGACTATATACTTTTGGGGATTGGGATCTGAACTTTGTTCTTTCCAAAGAATTCTCAGTACTGGGTTTGTTTTTTAAATTGTTGAGCGTAATTCTATCAGCTTAGTCTGTGTCTCGTTCCCTCAAGTCAGCTTGAACTTGCCATTTTCCCCCCCATGTGCATTGCTTTATATTTACCTGAAGTTCATCTTTCATTTGAATACAGTTGCTCCTGTCAGGTCCTTCTGGGATTGTTTGCAGTCAGCCACTCTTGTTACTACCCTGAAAAAACTCGGTGGCATCAGCAAACCTGGTTCAGTGTGTTATTCACCTCCTGTTCCAGGTTTTTAATGAATATATTGAGAAGCATGTGTCCCAGCACAGATCCTGCAGGAGTCCTGCAGGTCTGTAACAAACTTTCGCTGTGAAAAATGACCCTTTACTCCTACCTGATATATTTGTAAATACTTGATTTCTTTCCTGCCTTGAAATCGATTGTTCATCCGCGTCAGAGCCTTTACTCTTCATCTGCTGCTCTCTCTCTTTTGCCCTTGTCTTTGTCTGGATCAAACTGCTCCTATGATGGCATGTTGCTGGTGACCAATGCTGTAATTTTCTATGTTGCACCCGTATCCTTTCTCCTCCCTTTGTTTCTTCTCTTCATGTTCCCTGTTTTCTTGCGCTGAACTTAAAATACCAGTTTTCGTGGTCTCTTTTCAATACCTAGAACACTGGGGCTCCCAGTATGTAGCTGGGTCTCTAGATCCTACTGGAGCATAAATATCAAAAGCAGGAAGTGTGCTGCTGTTATAGCTGATCTAAAAACTTAAACCAGTTTTGACAAATTAATTCAAGGTATTGAAGTCCCATCAGCTTTAGTTTTGATTAAAGTAAAACCTCTGTTACTTAGACTGGCCCTGTCCCTTAAGTAGCTTTGTAAGTGAGCAGGAGATGTGGCCAGGCTGCCCGAGGTGACCGAGCTGAGGACACTGGAAAGTGGAAGATCACTGGATCAACGCCGAGGTCTTAGTAGTGACAGATGTGTGGATAGACCTGCCTTGCAAAGCCAGCTCCCTGGAGAAACGAGTTATGTAGTTGGTGGCTCTTTCCACAGCTTGGTTCCCACTGTGCAGCACGTGGGTGTGTTTGTTCTTTCCAGCTCTGCACTAACAATGTCCTGGATGGAGTTGAGGACCTCATTGATGGGATTTCGCATCTGCCAGAGCCAGACAAGACCCTTCACCCCCAGGACTCCGAGCCCCAGCAGAACTCTGGCCACGGGGATGAGGAAGGTGAGCCAAGTGATGGGTTGTGGAACTTCAAACCCCCAGCTGTCTTTGTGTTGGGAAGAAGATGCATCTTGTTATAAGAAAATAATGTAGGCAGAGCACAAACTGGTGCCGTTTCAAAGATTAACGGATTCCCCAGCACTAGGGGTCTCTCAGGATGATCCTAGTAAATTTTCTCTCCTCTAACACAGTGATGACATTCTACCTGTGAAACAAAGCTCATCTTTGTCACTAGTGAATCGCATTGTCTTTAGGTCATAGTTGTGGCTTCCTGCCAAAACAAAGGTAATTGGGCAGTCAGTTCTGGCTCTCCTAAGAAGGTATTTCAGTTTAAGCTGAGAGATGAGCCTGCAGAAGAGGGGAACATGTGGGTAAGGCACCGACACAAGCAGCTTACGTTACTCCTGGTACCTAGACACCTCTGCTGGGGTCTCAGTGTGAACTGATCTAACGTGGAGATGCTTGCTGGTGTCTTCTCCTGGAGAGAGCTCGTCCATTTTTGTTCCTGTACCGAGGAGAGGTGGCTGAAGGCTGGCAGAGAGTGAGGGATGGTACCTCCAACTTCTGAGTACCAGCTGGGTGGATGGGCTTCCCCAGAGAACCCTGATTTGGCTTCATGGAAGGGAACGACAGACCAGGAAGGAATGCGAAGGAGGGTTTGTGTGTGTGGTTCGGGCTGTGGCCTGGTTAAATATTCATGGTGGTAGTGCTTGAAGAGTGTAAGTACCAGAACAGAAGAGATTGCAGCACCTGAGCCCCATGGTGATGACAGGCACATGAAAAAGCTGCCTGAAGAGATGTCTGTGTCTAGTACTGAGGAAGAGGAATTGGCTGCTCCCTTGCCTTTGTGTCAGCTTGGGTTTAAATTCACGGCTCTTTACTGTATCGTAGCAGGGTGCTACAATGGATCCCCACCCGAGGGGCTTGCAGGAAAGTGATTTGATTCTTTCTTTGACTTGCCAACAAACTGGAGAGAAGGGGTGGAAGTGGTCTAATAGCTGTCCTTTGAATAAAGGAGCCAGCTGTGAGGTCCCTTAGAAAAGGCATCTCTTCCCAACTGGAAGTTCCCTGCACAACAAATCCCAGTGAATTTCCTTCCTCTCTGCCACTTGGCCTGTATGGCCGCAGGATAAGTTTCTAGAAGTTGTCAGCACCTCTGTGTACAAGAGAGTTTTACAATATAGAAAATCCCCGGTTACCTGTGCTAACCATGAGCAGTGCTGTGTGGGGAAGCACAGCCTCTCTTGCTCCGGCCAGCAGCGTTAAGTGTTCTCATTCTGGCTGCCTGAGCTCTCTTTTTCCGCAGGAGAGAGTTAACTTTTACCATCCCTGATAAGGTCACGTTCATACGTCCTCTGTAGGTCTGGCTTGTGTTCAGACTGTTGAGGTTTCCCCTGTGGCCACAAAAATGGCTTTTCTAAAGCAGGGTAGATTTTGCTGCAAATACCATGACTGCAGGATCAATGCACAGGCAAGTCCGTAGGTAGAAATTTCAGTTCTTTTTAGCCTAGAAGCTATTGTGGACTGTTAATGTTTCACCCTTGAGGTGGCTGCATTTCAACCGCAGACGAATTCTCTGTTCTGTTAGCAAAGCACTTTAGGAGATCTTTGAAGAGAGCAGGTAAGTCAGAAAGCCCACCGGCTGTTCCTTCAGTGCGCAGCTCTCCTCACTGGCTGCTGAGCTTGAGGAATCCAGACAAATATGAGGGCTTTGGCAGATTAGGAACCAATCGGAAGGTAACGGGAGGAGAAGACAGAAGGGGAGGGTACTACCCATCTTGGGAACCTCAGAGGTGGCTTTTCAGAAAGCTGCGTGGTGTCTTGAGCTAGAAATAATTATCTTCCCTGAGAGCCACTGGTCTTCCTTTAATCCCATTTTCAGCTTCCTTTTGTAAAGTATGAGCACTAGAATAAAATCACAAACAGGAGCGCGTAGCTAAGCGTCCTGCTACCCACATTCAGCAATCCACTGGGCAGCAGTAAAACCCGATATATTTGTCCCAGCAGCAAAGTCAGTGACTTTTAGGCAAAGGCCTGTAAAAGGACGGCTTCTTGCATTTCTTGTCGTTTATTTTTTTGCTAGGAATAGTCTGTGCAGCGTGACACTGTGAGCATGAGCATGATGACTGAATAATTGGGACTTCCCTTGCATCCTTGGAACCATCATTAAAAGATTCGTTTAGTCTCCTTAGGATGTGATGCCACAGCAAAACCCGCTTCAGAAGGAGCTGCCCCTGTCCTAGAGTGGGGCTTGGTAGCAAGAGTCAAGGCAAGAGGCCACAGGCAGAGACCAATTCTTCTGAAACTCCCTCAAGTTTGCTCTTTTAACCATAATTCCTTGTGTCCTGCAGCGCTTGCCTGGCTGTTTAAATGTATTCTGGCCTTCGGGGGTTATTGTCCTCCTTGGTGGTAGAACTGGAAAGCTAGACCCAGCATTTAGATGAGTCTTTAAAGACCATTAAAGCACTAGAGTGCTTTGCAACATTAAATGCAAATGGCTGCTACAAATGAACTAAGCCTCTAGTAGGGCCAGAAATACCCTCTTCTCTCTCCCAAAGCATTATTATGCTTTGGAAGCGTTCCCTGAAAGGCCAGAGTGGTGGGGTGTGAGTCCCAAAGACCAGAGCTCTTCCTGGGGACTGCTTTGGCAGCCGTTCTTTCTCTGGTGATCCAAGAGGCTGCAGTTCAGCCGTTTGTGACTCTGGCAGTACTGTGGAGGTAGGAGAAGGGGTCTCAGATGGGCAGAGACAAACCATTTAGGGCTGTACAGAGCACAGGCAGCTTCTGTACCCTTCTTGGGCAACCTGTGTGCAGACAGGTTTGGTTTTTTGAGGAGTGAGGCTCAGAAGCCTGCCTCTAAACAACAGCTGAGACCCTCCAGCTCGCAGGTCTTTGCCGGGTAAAACTCCTGGCTCCGTGTGTCGGAATAGCAGAGGAAAGCCAGCTGTCCTGGCTGCCTCCTGGCATCGCGTGCCAAAAGTCTGTCCATTATAGCTTGCCTTGACCCGTTCTCCATCTTTCCTGTCAGCCTTAAAAGAAGATTTCCTGAGTGACCCCCTGGTGGGAAAGAAAACGGACCAGCTGGGGCTGCCTCAGACGCTGCAGCAGGAGTTCTCACTGATCAACGTGCAAATCCGAAACGTCAACGTGGAGGTAAAGAGCTCCCTTTTCCTGGCTCATTAGGAGGGAATTGGGCTGGCTCCTCGGCGCTTTTAAGGGGAACCTTCTTTGCCGCAGTAACTACCGCCCGTAAACAAGATTTATTTTGAGCTGTAGAGATCCTCTTGGCCAGGGGTAGCAGGAAAGAGGAGAATCCCAGACCCTGGGAGTGAGGGAAGTGTTGCAGCGCAGTGAGTACGCTGGCGCTGGTCCTGAGGAGGCTGGACAGTGTCTTCCTCTCTGCCTAGACTGCAGGGTGGAAAGGGACTTGTTCTGCTACATGCGGCTGATCTCAAATTGAGCTGTGTGTGAGCTCAATCTGCTGAGCCCTCCCTGTCCTGCACTCTCCCTCTCGGTTTTGGCGTCTCCCTTGCACGCCAGACCCTCCTCTGTGCCTGGAAGCCGGCTGGAGGCACAGCGCTGTACTGGGATGGGAGGCTTGAGGCTGCTGCTTGTCTCCTTTCTTTGCCACTGTGGTTTCACAGCTCGTGGCATCATCCTGACATAGTTTTCTGAGACAATGACGTGATCTTAGGTGGTGTCTATTAGTGTTGTGCTGGGCCTGGAGCTCTCCACAGTGCCAGCCGAGTCCATCCCCGTCTGCGTGGAGCGTTGTCACTGTGCTCTCTGAGAACAGCGTGACTTCCTCTCACCGGTGTGCGGAGGAATCAGCCCCTCCGCGTGAATTTAAGCCACTCAAGGTCCTTGGAGATCTAACTACAGAGCAGTTGCTTTTCCTCACACAGATGGATGCGGTGAGTCGTAGCTGCACGGTGTCAGTGCACTGCGGCAACCACAGAGTCAGGATGCTGGTGATGTTCCCTGTCCAGTATCCCAATAACGCTGCACCGTCCTTCCAGTTCATCAGCCCGACCTCCATCACTGCCTCCATGAAGGCAAAGCTGCTGAAGGTAAGGAGTGGACACTACCTTTATAAAGGTACAAATGCCAGGCAGCTGATGTCTAGGTTGCTGTCAGAATAAAACACCTGACCTTGCTGGAGACATTACACAGATCCGTGTTTGAAATGATGCGGTGCGGAGCAGCTAGGGTGAGGTTTTTGTTGGCCTTGCAGCCCAGTGTTTGCCTTTCTCCACTGGTGCTTTTTAAACCTGTGTTCTTCCCTGCTACTCTGTTCTGCTGTGATGTGTATTGGCCGAGGATCTCTGACATCCTTCTTGTGTGGTTGTCCCCAACCTCATGATAGACAAAATGACCAGCTAAGCATCCAGCTGCAGGCAATAGTATTTTGGGGCTGGGATGTTGCTTCCTGCTCTTCTCCACGAACTGTTTTAAAAATGAGGGGACTTTTTATGCAGACTCCACTATTTCCAGAGCAGGTTTTCAATCATCTGGTATAGGAAGTCCTATTGCTGATGAAATCCCTTCCCCAGCACCAAGTTTGAATCAGTTTGGGTTCCTTCCTGAAAAAAACCTGGTCCAGTTTGCCACAAACTGGTATGGAACATACGGACTACAGCCGTACAGAAGCCCTGGTTCAGAGTATGCTGACTGTAGGTGGACCCTCAGTGCTCTGACCCAAGCTCAGAGCTGTTCCTCAAAGCAGACAGCACACCAGTGGGGTCAGCGTGGCTCCAGTGGATGTTACGGGACCTCTCTGGATCCTGGCATCTTAGCTGTTCTGTGGGGAGAGTGGATGTAGCTGTGATTCAAGCTGTGTCTTGTATGTCTTCCAGATATTGAAAGACACTTCTCTGCAGAAAGTGAAGCGAAACCAGAGCTGCCTGGAGCCCTGCCTACGTCAGCTGGTCTCCTGGCTGGAGTCTGTCGTGGTATGGAGAACTGCGTGGGCTTTCTGCCCTACTTTGTTATCTTCTCCCGCGTCCCACACTTCTGACTCTGCAGTGAGAGTCCAGCCTCATTAGACATGTAAATAGACCCCTGTGCCTGGCCGTTATGTTTATGTAAGCGCTTCTGGTTAATGTTGAAGAAAACTGAGCGGGTGATTAGGTGTGTTTTGTTTCTGAAAATCAGGCCTTGGAGGTTTGCTGCTTCGGGGAGCTCTACACGCTCAGGTTAGTGGGAATGGCTGGAAGCTGGAGCATGTTACTGGTGCACGGGAGCTTCCCAGCTCTGAGTACACCTCACTGAGTGCCAGGGCATGGTTATCATCTGTGAGACAAGATCAGAGGCCTCAGGGAGCTGATGGATTTCTTGTCTGAAAGGCAGTGCCCCCCGATCCTTTTCCCTCCTCAGTTCTAATCAAAGATCCTGCTAGGTCCTATTCTAGGGTCTTTGTTTTCTTCCCTTGCAAAAAGAGCTGTGAAAGTCTGTTTTTTTTCTGAAGCCTCATGCTGAGGATTTGTAGGGGTGATACTGCAGATAAATCCAAGTCACACTCTGCCCTTAGCCAGAGACCTGTGATACCTACTCAGCATCCCGGTGTCAGGTGTTAGGCCTGTGTGTGGGTGTTCTTAGCATTCAGGAAAAGATTGGAGACTCTCCTCAGGTTTCCTTCCTGGGAGGTTTTGTTTATTCATCACAAATAAAAGGCTTTTTTGTTTTTTGTTTTTACATGGAAAGGCTTAATTCTGTTTGGTTTCAGCAGTAACGTGGTAAGAGTGGGAGCTGACTCCATTGTATGGAAATCTGATGACTCAAGGCAGGCTCTGATGCCTTTAAAGAACTCCTTTCGACCTAAGCTGTGCTACTCTCTATCCAAATAAACGCAGACTTCCAAAATTCCTGTGGATGGGCCTGAGGTCCCCCAGTATTTCGCACCGTGTGACTTTCTCACGTGCATTTGACACTGCCCAGTTGTGTGGTATTGCTCTTTAAGGAGCTTTTGTCTCACCTCATCGTTGAGGTCTCAGGTTTAGCTCAGCTCCCTGTCCTGAGTCATCTGAAGGTCAGATTTTCTATATAGTTCCCCACTGTTTCACCCCAAGTTAAGCTCTCTATTTCAACACGGCTATGGTGTGAGAGAAATCTCTGGGCAAGCAGCCAGAGAAGCCCTCTCCTCAAAGGTGGATGTGCTTGGAAGTGCCTTTGCAGCCAGAGCAATAGCCACGCTCTGTGCTTGGTCTGCTCCTGCTCAAAGGACAAGCACCTTCCATGAGGCTGCTCCAGCTGGGATTCCTTCTTGCGACAGCAGCAGTGTGACCTTGGGTAACTTCTGTTTCAGAACCAAGAGGACAGCACGTCCAGCAATCCCTACGCTTTGTCCAACTCCGTAACACCCCCCTTGCCCACGTTCGCCCGGGTCTCCAATGCCTATGGCTCCTACCAGGACTCCAACATCCCGTTTCCACGGACCTCGGGAGCCAGGTTCTGTGGTGCAGGTTAGCCCTGTTGCTGATCCATTACGACAGATACCCGGGGAACGGGCCTTCTCATGTCTGGGGCAACACTTGCCTCTGAACAAGATGAGGCTTTGGTCACTGCCATGCAGTAAGTAATTTTCTCCTGCAAGGCCAGGCTGAGAGTTGGGCTAGTTCAGCCTGGAGAAGAGAAGGCTCCAGGGAGACCTTCTGGTGGCCTTGCAGGACTTCAAGAGGCCTGCCAGAAAAATGGGGACAGACTTTTGAGCAGGGCCTGTTGGGACAGGACAAGGGGCAATGATTTGAAACTAAGAGAGGGAGATTTAGACTAGAGAGAAGGAAGAAATGTTTGACGCTGAGGGTGGTGAACCCCTGTCCCAGGTCACCCAGAGAGGTGGTGGCTGCCCCATCCCTGGCACCATTGCAGGTGAGGTTGGCCGGGGCTCGGAGCAACCTGCTCTAGTTGCAGATGTCCCTGCTCCCTGCAGGGGGGGATTGGACGAGATGAGCTTGAAAGGTCCTTTCCAGCCCAAACCACTCTATGATCCTATGATTCTGGGAAATGGTATTAAAATAGTGATGCTTTGATAAATTTATAGATAATGAGATTATTGGTGTTGCATGTGGGATGTTAGGATTTGGAAATCCAGGGCTAGTTGAAGAGATGACCGTTGGCTTTGCCAGAGGCATTAACGGACCTTTTACAGAAGACTGGGAGTAGCTCCTTGCCTTCCCTAGTTCTCCCCTACCAGCATTAAATTGCTGCACGTATTCTGGCTCTCAGTCTTCACAAATTCCTGTGATTTAGGGTTCAACTTACCCCTTGCTGAAGCCATACTCTTGTCACTACACATTTTTTTTTCATTCTGCACCCTTTCTGTTGTCCAAACTGGCTTTCTCAAGGTCATTGGGAAACTTCCTCTGTATGACAGAGAGGATACAGTGACATCCACATTTCCAGGAGAGGGTACAGTGCAAAGATCATCCTTAAGAAACGGGTTACGGTCTGAGTAAGAGCTGTTAAGTTTCACTGAGCTGTTTCAGATGCAATTGTGCCTCCTCTGGACCTGACCGCATCCCAGTTTGAGCATGTTTCGGAAGCTGCTTTCCATAAAGGCCTCACCAAATTCCCAGCAAAAATAAAGCAGAGCAGTATTGCATCAAATAGGCTCAGTGAAACCTGCTGAGCCCTGAAACCCTTGCAAGGGGGGGTGGCTGAAGACACTTGAGATGCTGTAGCAAACGGGGTAAGGCTTGTGAGAGGGTGCTTTGGAGTTGGCTTCAGATGGCTGGTTCTCCTCCTTTTGAAGAGGAGAGTTGTACAAGCTGCAGTGGTTTCTCCCCATAGCTGAACATCACCTGGCTTGCCTCTGGAGCGTCAAAGTGCTTGACGAGTTCTGGTGAAGAGTTAAAACATGAGTGTGTATTCGCTCGTTTTCTTTTACTGCCTTTAACATCTGTAAACCACTTGAGTTGGTGCTTTTAAGACAGTCTTCTCAACAAAACATGTTCTTTAGTGGGTGTGCAGGGTGTAGACTTGGGAAAATGAGATTGTCTACTTGTAGCTCAAAAGCACTCAGGCACCCAGCCCCTTGACCCCACCTTAAACAGCCAGGTCTCCCCTGGCCCTGGATAACCTACTTCTCCTTTTGTGATCTTTATGCCGTGTCCTGTCTCTTCAGGGTACCTGGTGTATTTCACGAGACCCATGACCATGCACCGTGCGGTGTCCCCGACGGAGCCCACGCCCAGGTGAGTGCCCTGCGTGGCAGTTGGGGGCTGCCCCTGTCACGGGCAGGAAGGCAGGAGAATATCAGACCCTACCCTGGAGCTGCTGACCCTCAGGAAGTACTGACCTCTAGTGTTAGCTGTGCCCTCAGCACAGAGAGCCTGGCCACTTAGATCGCTGGCCCTCAGCAGAGCGCTTTGGTGGGTGAAAGCTCCTGAAAGCGTCCTCTCTTGTTTCCAGGTCCCTGTCGGCTTTATCAGCGTACCATAGTGGCCTCATTACTCCAATGAAGATCCGCACGGAGACTCCAGGCAACCTGCGTTTGTACAGCGGGAGTCCCACGCGCAGCGAGAAGGAGCAGGTCTCCATTAGCTCCTTCTACTACAAAGAGAGGGTAAGTACCAGACCAAAAACGCCTTTCCTGACACCGGAGTTTTTGCGATCTGTATTCCCTTCACATAGCTGTGAGCTCTGCTGGTAACAGAAGGTTCATATTCCTCGCAGGAAGGCATCTTTTTAAAAATGCCACATGGTTTTATCTCCTATCAGTAACTTCTTTGCTGATTCTCTCTAGCATTTGACCTGCTTATTTTGATATCTCTCTGCACTGACCAGCACAGCTTCCTTCAGTGCATTACACTGTCTCCCTTTGCACTACGTAGGGTTAAGATCTCATGCTTAGGAAGCTGTGGTCTCCAGATAAGGACATACAGGCAGCTCTGCACTCCCCGATGTATGTAACTGTGCATCTTACTGACAATCTCTCCTGGATTATGGGGTATATTGGGGTTGTTCCTACTACAGATGTCTCTTTCAGGGCTACGTGCACCTTTGAGCTGTTTTTTTAAACAAAAATCGTTCCTACATGGTTCACCAAAGATCTTCCAACCCATGTACTTCTGGTTTAGGTGTAGGTCTTGCTGTCGTTGCTGTTTACAAGCAACACTTTGGGATTGTTTCCTCCTGGGATTTCGAGGGTGAGGAGGAGCTGTTGGTAATTGTAGGGTGGCCACAGAGTAGTTCTGGAACAGCCGAGGGGCCTGGAGCAGATGCTGTGGGAATAATGGGCCATGCAGCTTGCTCAGAAACAAACTCTCCGCGCTTCAGGCAGGAGGTGGCTTGCAGAAATACGCAGTAAGCTTCCACTGAGAAGCCTCAGAATTCAGGGCACTCGAGTTCTTTGCCCACCGTCCGTGTTGAGGACACATCTGCAGCAGTGGGGAGCTCCCAGATACCCCAAGGAAAGCCAAGAGCTGTGTGCACTCTGCTGCACCGGAGCTCGGGAGCTCCTATCCCAGGAGCAGAGAGAACATCAGAGCCTTGAGCTCTCACCCTTCCTGGGCACTGAAAGAGGTCTTGATTTTCCAGTAGTGCTGGCTGTGACAGCCGACTCCTCTGGGCCTGTGTCCTGCTTGTGTGATGTGAGTTGGTCATCACACCTACCAGCCGTGGGGCAAACCCCTCTCCCCACTGTGAGCTTTGCAATCCAGACAGACCCCAGAAAACTCTCCAAGTCCCCATTCTGGATTTTTTTTTTCCCCATGCAAACTTGTTTTTGATGAGAGGAGAAAATGTTGCTGCCTGGTGCAGGAGTTACAGCCTCTTCTAGTCTTCACGGGAGAGTTTATATAAAGAGCTACCTCTGTCCTCTGCAGCGTGCTTGTCTTTCACACGCAGCTCTCTAAGATGACAGACAAGGCTAAAAATAACATGTGGAAGCAGCACGGTGCGATTTCATGTGACCTATCTCCCCAGCCCTTGTATTGATGGCGACAAGATTTTTGTCAGGGGGGGAAGAATTTGAGAGGACAAAGCGTGTGTAGCCATGTCTGCTGAAAGCCAGAGAAAATTCCTGCGTTCCCCTTCCCCCTGCCAAGCTCTCTGCTCGCACGCTGGGTTGGAGGAAGTGTAAGGGCCCTAGCAGGGAGCTGGCTCAAATGTTCTTGCAGATGAAATAGTTTAAAAAAAAAAAACCCCCAAACCAACCCAAAACGGTATCTCCCTTCAGCAAAGGTTTTCTGCTTCTTCAGGGATTGATGTCATGGCCTCTATTAGATTGATGCTACAGGTTTTTCTGTCGTTTCATTGTCAGGCTTGAAAAAGCCCAGACTCTGAGTCTAGTTGGCTCCTTGCTCTGAAGCTTGGATTTTATATCTGCATTAAATAAAAGCGGAAATTCTGTGTGTTAAACTCTCCTGTTATAGAACTCCAGCCCCAAAACCCAAATTTGTGAGCGATGACCAGGTATTTAAATCCCATGTAGCAACCGTAGCATCGCTCCTGTTAGCAAAAATATGGAATTAGCCCATTGCCAGACAGCAAATACGTCATGTTCCCATAAAGGCAGGGGAGCTGCTGAACCCAGCAGAGATCTCTTTCCTAAACCAAAATGAAACTAGATTTGGCACTGAGCCTTTCTGGGATCATTTAAATATATGTGTATGTGTGTGTGTATATATATATACAGAAACACACACCCATATATATCTTTCTCACCTTTTATTCACACAGGCACACTCCTCCTTTTTCACTCCTCAAAATCCCCCACTGAAGAGCAGTAGTCAGCAGAAAGGAGAAGCCTTATCTGTACTGTGGCAATGCCATCAGCATTTCAGACCTCTTAAAGAAGGTGCCAGGGCTGTGGTTTCTCCTCCCAGTAGCGAGTTGTGCCAGTGGGGACCTGGGAACAGCTCAGCCTTGCCTGAGGGGCAGCTGTACACAGGGTGGTGACAGCAACATCCTCGTGCTTCCCATCAGGGAATTTGGTGGGGTTTGGAAGCTGCTGCTTCTCAGAACATCCTCTGGTGCCCTCCTGGCTGCAGACCTCTCAAACGTGGGAGTGTAGGCTGGGGGCCACAGCTGCCTGCAGGAGAACAGGGCTTTGTGAAGGGACTGAGCTTGGTTTTGCTTCTTCCCTATACCAAATTTCCTTCAGCTAACCCTTTTCTCCTTCTCTTGGTGGAAGAACCCTCAGCATAAGGCTGCGGTCTCCTCCTCTCTCTTTCTGTGCGACCCTGTGGCCTCATCCCTCACACCCTGGCTGCAGGGTTCTCCCAGCAGCGAGATGCAGGGGAAGGTAGAGGCTGAAGGCAGGGCTGATGGTCCTGACTGCTGGAAATAAATGTAAAGGACGTTGCACGTGATACAAATAACCCTTTTTATTGAGTTGGCCCTTACAGAACTGTAACAGAACTTTTTTTTTTTTCAAGCGAGTGCACAGAGGTTCCATTTATTGTAACTATAATACTGTGCTGAGTACTTAATGAAATGTCTGCAAGTTCGTAATGGAAGCTTGCTTTGGAGCTGTTCTGCATAGTCAATCAGTGAATTTGATTGCTCACTCAACCTGGACGAGTTCCTCAGCCCATAATGACAATTTCCACATGGCCCTGCCAAGTAGCAGAGTCTCTACATCCCTTCTGATATCCTGACATGTGGCTTTTGTTGTTTAAAATGAAAGTGAGCACTTCCAGCAGGTTCCACTGAATGAAGTCCTGGAGGATGCTGGATGTCAAAGGGATATCTGAGTAAGCAGAGGTATTGAGCTTCCTGCAGATTCCTGTGCCAGGGCACCGGACAGCTCTGTTAAAAATGATGCACTTTGCACCGAGCTGCCTTCCTCTTCAGCCAAGAGGAGTAAAACTGGTTAGAGTAGGAGCCTGGCACGTGGGCCACGAGGGTGTTGTCCTCTGCTCTGCTGTCCGTTCATGGTATGAACACAGTCACATGAAGCAGTTCACCGCTTCTCGGAGTAACGCAACTCTTTGTGGAAGGCTTGGCTCAGATTTGTGGCCGCCAAAGTCTTCCACAGAGGCCGGTGGGGGCACAGACCCAGCGGCCCTTGCTGGGCCAGGTAGTGCTCTGTAGCACAACTGTGTCTGGATGGAAGCGGGGATCATGGTTTGCAACTGTTCATTGTGTAACAGAACCATGGGGAAACAGTGTCTTTTACTCTGCTGGTTCAGGGCACTTCTCATTTCAGTTTATTTACCTTTGTCTTTAATTTTCTTGGTGTCTTTCTTCCCTTCTCCTGGGTATAACGTTTTCACACGCAGATGTCTCCTCGCTCTGCCCGGCGACGTTGGTCCATACAAGCAATTAACGACTTCCCGGTACTGTGCGCTGTGCTAATGCTGTCCTTGATATGACCTTGTCTTCTGCCCAAGGGCCCAAGAATAAAATGCCACCTGCCTGCCTTTGAGTAACCTGCACAGAGGTGGGGGACTCGCACTCCACACAGGGCCAAGGGCTTCGGTAGGAGCAGATGCACGTGTAGGTGGACAGGAGCAGACTCTAGTTCGCAGGGTACAAGTGCTGACCTACAACGTGCCTGTTTTTACCTGGCCCAGCCATCAGGAAGGGGTGCCAAGGGGGTAGTTTGAAGTATAAGGAAAAATCAGCCTCTAAGAAACCGAGAGTGCACTGCAGCGGAGCTAAAGTATTATTATACATCATCAGCTACCTGATGAGGCTGACATTTGAGCACCTCATTTCTGAAAAAGATGAAACCTTGCTGGAGAGGGAGGATCACTTAAGAGCTGTGGGAGAAACCAACCGGTTGAGTTGCTGACAACGATCTGTCATCTCATTCAGATGAGCTGCCTGTTCTCAGCGCAGTGCACCATGTAGTCTTATTTCCTGGAGCAGTAAATAGAATTTCTCCTTAACGTGTGATCTTCTCCCAGCCCTTGGAACGGCCCCACCCTGCATTCAGTTGGAGGAGTTGCACCCTGGCACCTCCCTCCTCCTGGCACCTGCCCTTCTCAGCCTGTTTGACAGTCGGTTTCCATTAATCAGGTCCACATGTCCCTCAAGCTTGAACATCATTCCTGTGAACATCTTGATGGTATCAGCGCTGCTTAAGCTGTGCTGTAAGTTTGGGCGGTTACTGGCACATCCTCATCTGCCAAGCACAGACAAAGCTTAGAAATTTGGAGACTCTTTAGGCCCCTTGTTCTTAATGTCTGTGCAAACAACTGGTTTTTCACAGCTGCTGTCCTTTGTGCTATCTCTTCAAGACAGCAGGGAATAAAATAGAATCCTCTAACACCTAATTTAACGTGGTATAATAGAATCAAGCCTTCCTAATTACAACAGCTCGGTTGCTAGCAAATAAGAGGTGAAAGAAAGCATAAGTCATTTACTTGTGCTTTTTTTGCAAAGAGCTAATGTGAGCCACGGAGACAAGAAATGAAGTTCTGTCATGGATGAGGAACAGGCTGAAAAGAAAGAAAACCAAGCAAGGAACTTGCCAGCTTGTGATGTGGTAACTTGTGGTGCACAAAGGGCCACGGTTTAATTCCCTCACTGCTGGCTTGGAAGCAAGAGCAAGTAGAGATGTGATAAACTCAAAAATGATGCACAGAGTAGTCCAGGCCTTGAAGGATGGATTGTACGTGTGGATAACCTTTGGAAGAGGCTGGTCACGCTCCCTAAAGTGGGCAGTAGTGGGAAGACGCACGAAGAGAGGTGCGGATTCTTTGTGCAGGCCAGGTGCCTTCTGGAAGAAGAGCTCAGCGTTGCTCAGGGTGCTCAGGGAAGCAAGAGCTTAGCAAGTCTAGAGGAAGGAAGAAGTCCTCTTTCTTCCTAGGTAATGACTAACCTCTTCTTCAGAAATGCCTGTGCCTCAGGGCAGGTGCCAGCTGTTAATCGATGGAAGCTATAAAGAAATATTCCTGCTGTGGGGCACTTGATTCAAAAGTGCCTCAGGTTTCTAAGCCCTTCTGTGGAAAGTGCCTGGTACTGTGGGAAATGCTGGAAATAGTAAATGTTGATTATTTTGAAGAGAAACTTCAGGCAGTGCTGCATGACCTGCATGGGGGAATTGATCCGTTCAGAATAAAGGAGCATAGCTTTCTGCAGGGAGGCAGCGCTCTTTCCATTTTATTAAAAAACAACAAAAAAACCCACATTAGAAGCAGCTTGAACCTGACTTTAAGCAGGTTTAACCCTTTACTTTGTAACTGCCTTATTGCAGCTTAATCTCCAGCATCAACCTTTCCTTTTGCCCTCCTGACACCAGTTTATACACGAACCCTGACATTTCACCTGTGCTTGTGCAAAACCAGCAGCATTTTGTAAGGACTTCTGCTGAGTATGCAGCGATGATGGTGGTTGCTCCGAAGCAGTTGGTGGCTTATTCTTGGGCTATCTGTTTCTACATGTAACCCATTTACTGCCATCGTTATCACCTCAGATTGCAGCAAATTCCAGCCTTGGGTACGGTAGCGCAGGTGCAGCCTGGCTTTTTTAGTCATTATTCAGTGCTGTTCCCTGCTGTCACCTCCAACCCCGTGATTGTCATAAATGCTCTGGTTTCTTTCCTTCTGCTGCTCTGAAGAACTGATGAGTCTTAATTTACTATCACTGTTGCTATTTCCTTTCTTTTCTTCCTCTCCTTAAACTCCCAGGAGCAGCTGGGTAAATGCAGTTCTCCTTGGCATGGATTCTAGGCTGTAGAAAGAGCTAGAGATGTCGGGGCCGGTGCAGAAGACCTGTGTCTTTGACCTTTAGCTGCCAATAGTTAGCTTGGTGCACGCATGTGGATTTCTGCTTCAGCTCCCACCATTGTGGTCCCTGCTCCCCCTCGTGCCCTGTGTTCCAGCCCCTACAAAGAGGTGTATTTTCTGTTCTATCCTAATGCCCGTGAGCCTCGGTGACCCCTTCCAATACCACCATAGTGGGAGCTTCTCCTGTGAGAAGAGGTGAAGCAGAAGGGAGAGAGGAACCTTGTGGTGGACCTTGGCCAGCTAGACCCAAGCTAGAGCTCTCCTTGCCTCTGGTAATCCCTGTGTCCCAATACTGCCTGGTGGAGAGCTACTCCTGTAATTAATACCACAATTATTGGGCTCAAAGTAGAGCTTCTGCTGTCACTGGTGATGAGCTTTCCCTCATCCGTGATGGTTCCCATACTTCTGATCATAGCTTTTTCTAGCACTTTGTTGCTGTAGCTGAAGCAAACCTGAATTAAAAAAAAAAAAGACATTTTTGATGGCAACTCTGCATGTGACTTTATGATTTCCTTCTATCACAGCTCAAGGGGCAGAAGTATGGTCGTGGCAGTGTAGTCCTGGCAGGGCGTATGGCCATTGACTGACTCTGCTCCAGGAGCTGCACCAGTAAGACATCAGGGCTTCCCTTTTTGCCAGGAAATAGGCAGTGCTAAGAGGAAGAAAACAGGATGACTTTGTTGTGAGTCCAAGTTTTCAGGGGTTTCTGATACATTGAGTGTCTTCCATTTGTCTGGTGCTATGCTGACAGCAAGCAGTGGAAACCATTCATGGGGTCTCTTTTCCATTCTCATCCTCATTTGTTGTCATTCTTCTCCTCCTCCAAAAAAAAGTGGCTGAATTATCTGTGGAAAGTGATATGTGTTGTCCATGTTCCTGGTCTTTGAATTGCCTGTTGGGAGGCTTCTTGCAGAGCGCAGGAGCACGTTGAATCTGTTCCTCATGATGAGGCAGAGAACCTGCCTGGGTCAGAGGGAGCTCTCCATCAGCTGCAAGTCCTGGGGCAGCTGGCTTACAGATGGGCAGGAGGTGGCAAGTTGCTCTCCAAATTACCTGCCAAGCTCTAGAATCCCTTGGTGACAGACCTGCAGAATGTGGTTCTGCGTCTGCAAGCCTGGGTTCAAATACCTGCTGAGACACAGCACGAGTAACAGCTTTTGGTGCGAGAAGCCTGGTAGCCCTTCCAGGACAGTGCCTGAGCTCTTACCCTGGTGGGATGTCATTGTGCTGGGGCTTCCAACCTTTGCTCAGGGATGGGTTTTGGCAGCATTATCAGCTCCTCGCTGCACCAAGGAGACAGCATTTGGCTGTCCTGACAAGGAATGGGGTACAGGTGCCACTGGTGTTTGGGAACCTTGTTGTAATACAGCCCCCATCCTTCAGCATGGGAAGGGGAGCTGTGTTTTTAGGTGGTACCAAAAGAGGTTTAGCCCGCCTGCAGCAAGAGAGCCAGAGCTGGTCCAGACAGTGCCTTGATTAGGAGCTGGTGGACTGAAGAGAATTTGGTCTCCCACCCAGCTGTATTCTAGGCACCTTCCACTGTGTAGCGCTTCTCAGCTTCAGAGTGGTGTAGCAGATAAATCATACAGTGGTTTGGGTGTGAAGAGACCACCCCCCTGCAGGGAGCAGGGACATCTGCAACTAGAGCAGGTTGCTCAGAGCCCCAGCCAACCTCACCTGCAATGGTGCCAGGGATGGGGCAGCCACCACCTCTCTGGGCAACCTGGGACAGGCTCTCACCACCCTCAGCATAAAAAAATTCTTCCTTCTCTCTAGTCTAAATCTCCCTCTTTTACTTTCAAAGCATCTCCCCTTGTCCTGTCCCAACAGGCCCTGCTCAAAAGTCTGTCCCCAGCTTTCTGACAGGCCCCTTGAAGTCCTGCAAGGCCACCAGAAGGTCTCCCTGGAGCCTTCTCTTCTCCAGGCTGAGCAAGCCCAACTCTCCCAGCCTGGCCTCCCAGCAGAGGGCTTCCAGCCCTCCCATCATTGCTGGGGCCTCCTGTGGCCCCGCTCCACCAGGTCCATGTCTCTGCTGTGCTGAGGACTCCAGAGCTGCCCCAGCACTGCAGGGGGGCAGGATCCTCTCCCTCAAATACTGCAGGCAAATTCTGCTTGGCTGGATTAGGACTTGAGAGGACGTGGCAGAGAACAGAATCTCGCCCTCGTCAGGCAGCACTGAATGCTGACAACCTTGTTCCCCCCAGCACTTGACACCTCTGAATACTGGGCAGCACACACTCTGCTCCTCTTCACTCTGGGGAGCAGTGGAAGATCGGGAGAACTGGTGATGCTGTAGCACGTGGGCATCCCTGGAAAAGCCCACCTTCACCTCCTTCACGTCTGAAATGCCACCTTCGCTTACTACCAAGCCTGTGCTTGAGCCTTGGTCACCCAGTGTCCAGAGCAGCTTCAGGAGCACATCCTTTTTGCTTCTAGTGGCATGTGCTGGTCGTATGCTCAGCATGACAGGACCTCCTCAGCACATGGGCCAAAGCTTGGGCCAGGCAGGCAGTGAAGGAGGAATTAATTTCTTATGGTTATTAGCTGGGCTTTTTCAAGGGCGTTTTGTGTCTGTGATAAGCCTGCCCAGGTTTGCACGACCATGGTCAAAGGCGGTTTGGCACCCAGCCATCCCAGAGCTGGCCTGACACCCACAGTAGAGGTGACCCAGCCTGCAGGTCCCAGTTCTGCCCTTCCTGGAGCCCAGCCTGCTCTTCAGGAGCCCAGCGTGTGGCCTGGGCGAGCTCTGGAGCCCTGTGGAGCCATCAGCGCAGGGTTGCTTTGCTGGCCTCTCAGGTAGGGCTGTAGGAAGCCCCCCCACAAGTGCCTTCGGAGACTCTCCATAGCTCAGCGTGACCAGGAGACGCTTCTGAGTAGGACTCCGTGTGTCAGTGAGGAAACACACCACAGGGGAGCAGCAGCAGCATTGCAAAGCGTCCTGAGGAGCAGCCAGTGCTTTCTCCCTGTCACTCTGCCACACAGCCTCTCCTCCTCCTCACACTCCAGAACGAGGAGCTGGGTGAGGCCAGGATAGCAGCCAAATACTCTACGGTGTTTCATACCACCAAGGTAGCTTTATGCAGCTTGATGTTAAGGTGGCCTCCCTGTCTATAACCGGGAGTATTTGGGAATCATCTTGCCTTCTTGTTTTTGTTCCCTCGTGTTGATTCCTCTCCTTTCTTCTCCCACCCCAACCTTATGTCCTGAGCCAGCTGTACGTAGCTGTGAGCGTGGTAGCTAAGGACCCTTGCTAGGAAAACTTGGGCCCTGCTTTATCATTTGCCAATCGTTTGTTTGGAGCTGTTGATAAAGCAGGAGGTGGGAGCCCTGGCCTGGCACCAAACGGGTGCACTCAAACACCGAAAGCAAGAGACCAAGAGAGACCATCTGGAGCTGTCAGCTTGCCCAAGCAGGAGCTGCCTCCTGCATGTCTCTGTGCTGATGTTGGCTGAAGTCAGCGGTGGTCTGTGTGCAGAGCGTTCCCAGAGCAGACCTCGAACGAGAACGATAATTGAACCGTCCTCCTACCAAACCTGCCCAGGTTTGATTGGCATCCTGATGCTGATTTGTTCTCTTAGTGGCTTTCACAGGGGAACTCACAAAATACTTTTTGAGTGAGTTTGACCTTGAGCTCGCTGCCTTGACCTGCTTTTCACTTCCTACAGATGGAGATGCTTGTTCTCCTGGGCATGTCATGGATGTTTTCCAGGGTAGCACAGAGCCTTCTGAAAGGCAGGTTTGGGTGCTGCTTGCATTATTCCTGACCCTACTGCTTTGTTCCCTGGCCCAGGAAGTTTGCTGTCCTCCTCCCCGTAACACAGTGCCATTTGTTCTGCAGAAATCAAGGAGGTGGAAAAGCAAACGAGAAGGGACGGATGCCAACAACAGACCCATCAAAGCCGCCGGGAAAGTTATTATCCAAGATATCTCCTGCTTGCTGCCTGTCCACAAGCTGCTGGGAGAACTCTACATGTGAGTACGGGCTGCCACCCTTTCCCAAAGGAAAGCAGCCATGTTTGGCATTGCTGTGCTTTAATCCTGAGACCTTGGAGTGTTTCCTCACCAGCTTCCTCTGTCCTTGCCTTGCTGCTTTTTTACGGTATCCCTCTCTGCCCAGGAGGGGGGGTTTGTCTCCAATAAATCTGAAAAGTATGATGGATGGAAGAAATTTGTGATGGGATTGCACACGAAGCTCCAGCACCGTCACTGCAGGTTCAGGTTTTTGTCAGCTAGAGAGAGAAATTATCAGCATAAATTATTTTTCAAATTTCATGTTAAACTCCACGTTTAAGTGTACAGGCTTTAAAATCCCAATAAGCGCACATTCTCACACAATAAAGCTGTTCTTAGTTCCTACGGTTTATTAATTTCCGAAGCTTTTGGAGCGTCCTGCTCACTTGGAGACTTGGTTGTACGTGACAGTGTCTGTACAGCAAGTTCTTCTGCTGTCATGGAGAGGATGGAGAAGTTCTGTCTGTTTTGTTTGGTGGTTTTTTTTTTTTTAAACAAGGAGCTTCTTTTTCCAAACTAATTCAGAGCGCTACAAAATCCCTGTTCCTGAATTTTTTGCTTCCTTAGCTATGGTAATACTGTCTGGTCTTTCACAGAGTTTTCCGGACTATGGGCATTGAGGGAAGCAGCAGCTTTCACTTCTGAAAGGAATCTTCCTTCTCTCTTTTCTGTATTATTAAAAAGAATGTTCTTTTAAAAAGGTCTCTTGGACCTTTCTTCTCTGGATCTCTCATGTCTAAAGAGTCTGAGCCTTTTCCATTTGCTCCAAGATCTTAAGCAGTAGAAGTGCCAGGTGTCTCAGGAAGGTTTCTGACGACAAGCAGGAAAGCCCACATGGGTTTCCTCAGCCCACCTTCCTTGCCTGTCAGAGTCTGGGTGAGTTATCCAAGTGGAGAAGAGGCTGAAGACCAGCCTGCTTCTCCACAGCATAACTACCATCTCCATCCAGTTAGAGCAGACCAACAGGTTGAATGAGAGCAGCACCGTGTAACCGGTGGCACCAGCTTCTAGGAACAAGAATGTATCTTGGCTTGATGATATGCTGGTGGATGTTTAGTCCGGTATTTCCTTGGAAATGGTGCTTCTTAGGATCAATCCCAGCTAATTTGGAGCTGGAGTTTATGTGCAGCGTATTAGTGACAATGAATAGTGGGACAAGGATGGCAGAGATCCCTGAATAACAGAAGGGACGGGATCCTGGCCATGCCGGCAGGCTTATATTGATCAGGAAGTTCTGGGCTGCTCACTGCTGCCAGGACCACTTTCCCCTCATCCTTCCCCACCTTTGTAGGTAACCAGAGCTGAGCTATCTCCTTTCTTTTTAGACTGAATGTGAATAATATCCAGGAGACGTGCCAGAAGAACGCCGCCTCAGCCTTGGCCGTGGGCCGGAGGGATCTCGTACAGGTATGGCGTTGGATCAGACCTCTGCACTTACCTCGAGCGGCTCGTGCTGTCCCCCCGATACCCAAACAGCCACCCAGGTTCAGCAGTTGTTCCGGGGAGCCTCTGCTTGGTGAACCAAGGCCTGTGAAAGAGCCACAGAGGTGGTTTCTACCTCACTGACTCTTGGCATTGAGAGATTCCTTCCCAGGGCTGCAAGCAGATGGTGTTATGCCCTTGACCAAACCGAGGGAAGCACATTTTTCAGGGAATTCCTGCAGGCAAAGCGAGGGATGCAGCCTGCTCTGGCGTCAGCAGACGGGGTAGCTGTGTGCAGTCACCTGGCTGCTGTCAGCACTGTCATCGGTGATTTTGTCTCGTGTCGTCGTTCCCGTTGTTCGGCGTTGGTCTGTGCTGGCACTGAGTGCTAACTGCAGCTTTGCCCCGAGAGGCTGAGCCCAAGGACCCAGCCCCAGGACAGGGCTGGCCACTGGCCTCCAGCTGGAGAAAAACAGCTGTTGTGGCCCATCTTTAGTCCATCACGACTGGCAGGACACTTGACAGGACTCAGGAGTGCCCAAAAGAGATGGGAGTGGGTGGCTCTGCCAGAGGAGCTGTGCACCTCTCCTCAGCACTTGCCTCTTCCTAGACCCAGGCAGGGAACACGCGTAGGCTTTGCCTGCTCTAAGCAGAAGTGAACTCAAGCTGTTGTCTTGCTTTTTGGTGGGTTCTGCTAGACCAAGAGAGAGAAGGTAGGTCTGGTTCCCCTTGTCTGTGCTTCATCTTGCTGTCCGGTTTGCCCACGTTGGACCAGAGCTTAGGTGGAATAACTTCAGCAGGATTTCTCCAAGATACTTCTGTTTCTTGCTTGTTTTGCCCTGTCCCGTGTCGCTCCGGCCTGGATTGTGGCTTGCCTTATTCCCGGCAGACCTGGAGGCTTGAGCTGCAGGTTACGTGTCAGATGTGCTCTGTAGCAGCGTAGGAAGCAGCATCCTTCCCATTTCCTTCCTGGGCTCTCTTCTACTCAGCCCTGTCCTCATTCCAGTTTCTCTCCTGTTTCTCTGGTTTCATGGTGAGCAGCTGTGGGACCACTGTTGCTGCCTGTTCTTTGTGCCTGGAGCACGTGGGTTTTCTTTACTTTTCTGTCTTGTCAGCTCTCTGGGTTCTGCTGTATTTCCAGCACCATACTCCCGTTCCTTTCCTGCTCTTTTCTTCGTGCCAAACCAGGAGCTTTGCTTTTCCCTGGGGTATTCTAATTGCCCTATTCCCAAAGCAGAAAAAACCCCAGTCCTAGATCGGTGGTGTAATGACTGAAAAGATAAAACTGTTTTCAGCGTAGAGGGTGATAAACGAAGGAGAAATTCAATGTGAAATAGCTAAATTATTGGAGTAGAAACAGCAAACTGCTCCTGCCTGTGATAGGAGAAGAGAGATGTTCACTAACGCTCAAAATTAATCAAAAGATACTTTTCATGCAAATAATGAGTCACCAGTAAACCTTCTGCCCCCAGACATCTCTAAACCCAAGAGCTGTATCAACTCTAAACCCTTCTGAGGATCTGTTAAGCCACCCTGACACGTCTCTTAGACTGTTGTTCTTCAAAGTTTAACCCAAACTCAAAGTAAGAGGCACAGGGAAAGCTTCGGGTTTGTGTTACTCTATATAGTATTTGTGACACAGAGGCTGAAACTGCTCCTGGCTGCCAGAAGAAAAAAAAACAGCGTAAACAAGCTCCATTATTATCTGTCTACAAGTGAATTTGCATACACCTATGCCCTGGGAGTGTGGTTGTGCCTAATTGTAGCTTTCCTGCTTTTCCTTCTTGTCTGCCAGGTTTGGTCACTGGCCATGGTAGCCACTGATCTCTGTCTTGGACCGAAGTCTGACCCAGATTTGGAGATACCTTGGGCACAACATCCATTTGGACGTCAATTACTGGAGTCCTTGTATGTGTTGGAATGCTGGGGAGGGGCTGGGGAAGGGAAGAGCAGAGCCCTCCATAACTATGTACATCGTAAGGCATCATTTCAGAGTGGGAGTGGTGCCACAGCGTGTGGGTTTTTCCCCTCTCCAGCCTGAGATGCATCAAGAAGGGAAGCCACGAGCGTGTTTCTGACATGCAGGAGGCAGCGTTTGGCCTCCATCTAGCACCCAAGTCTTCCTTGGCTAGCATTGAGCAACAGGCCACGTGCAGTAGGAGCTCTGCTTTCCAGCATGCCCGCGGTGCCTGGCTTGAGGATTTTGGTTTCCTGCTCCCCACCTCCTAAATGAGCGTCTGGGTGCAGCTCATTTGTCCACGTTCAGATTTACTGTTGCCATTCCTGGGCAATCATTCCGCTGGTCTCAAAGCCAAGCATTAGCTGCAGATCTCCTCCTGCCAGGGAATCTGTGCAGGAGGGGGCGATTAGTAATTTATATTATCTGTCGATATACCTCGTGTTTGGAGGCACAGGATTTGTGTTGTGTATTTTTCCTGCTGTTGCTGGACCTAGCTCTTTCCTGCTGTGTGGCAGTGGTGGGAGGGGAGCACAGGTAGGTCTTCATCGCTCTGAGTCTTCAGAGCGGTCCAAGAACTCCACACACAGCCATCCAGAAAACGTGTGGTGGGGTTTTGCCTTGTGGTCTAGGTGTGAGATGCTTGCACGTAGAGGCTTTTGTCAAAAAGACATGGCAGCTGGGGGGAAGACTAATGGCTCCAGCTTTACATCCAGTTCAGATCAGTTCTGTGGATGTTCCTGAAGCTGCGCAAAGTGGGATAACCAACCCACGAGTACTGCTGGATTCCAGAGCTCCCTCTTTCTCCCACCTGTTAGGCCATGAGTGTTTTCAGGAGGACCTGGCTCCTCAAAGGTGTGACGGAAAAGACAACCCTGTCCTGCAGAACCCACATCCCTCCTGTGAGCAGTGACAGGACCCACGTCGATTTATGTAACGGGCCCAGAATTAGTTGCCCTGGAGTCTCGATGTTTTTGCCACTGAACCCTGCCTGGTCTCATACTGTCTGTTCTTTCCATTTCACAGGCTGGCTCACTACTCGCAGCTCCACGATGTGCAGACCCTGGCCATGCTCTGCAGCGTGTTTGAAGCCCAGTCCAGGCTACAGGGCTGCCCAAACTCCTGCGGCCCCTTTCCTCAGCGTGCCTCCACCCTGGCCTCCCACAGCCGATACGTACGGCCACCATTTCCTTCCCTTTCATCTTGGATATCTTTGAACATCCCTCAGGTAGATGACATGATTTCCTCTCTTTTCTTCCTCAACAGCCCAGCTTTACTTCCTCTGGCTCCTGTTCCAGCATGTCAGATCCTGGACTTGGCACTGGAGGCTGGAGCATAGGTATGGAGAGCTGAGTGGTAAACAGAGGACTCTGCCTCCCTTCTGGCCTGGGTTTTAGATGGCTCCTGTGGTGGGGAAGGAAGGGAGCAAGCACTTGGGGTGACTGCCTTGGCACTGCTGGTGCCGTAACCTTTCCACAGCCCTAGTGCTTGGCACAGCTTGAGGCTTTTATCCCAGGCAGTGACTCCTGGTAGCTTCCTTGTCCTCCATGTGCCTGCCCGTGGTTCCCAGGATTGGCTCCATCACCTTTCCAGGGGTTGAGGTCAGACTGGCTGGCCTGCAGTTCCCTGGGTGCTCCTTGTCTCTTTTGAAGACAGGAGTGACATTTGCTTTCTTTTGGTTCTCAGGCACCTCTCCTAGTAACCCCCGTCATTCGGTGATTATCAAGAGTAGCCTCGTAATGCCATCATAGAATTCTGGAATGGTTCGGGTTGGAAGGGGCCTTTAAAGGCCATCTACTGCAACCCCCCTGCAGGGAGCAGGGACATCTGCAACTAGAGCAGGTTGCTCAGAGCCCCGGCCAACCTCACCTGCAATGGTGCCAGGGATGGGGCAGCCACCACCTCTCTGGGCAACCTGGGACACGGGCTCACCACCAACATTTCTTCCTTCTCTCCAGTCTAAATCTCCCTCTCTTAGTTTCAAAGCATCTCCCCTTGTCCTGTCCCAACAGGCCCTGCTCAAAAGTCTGTCCCCAGCTTTCTGACAGGCCCCTTGAAGTCCTGCAAGGCCACCAGAAGGTCTCCCTGGAGCCTTCTCTTCTCCAGGCTGAACAAGCCCAACTCTCTCAGTTAATCAACCAGCTAATTCCACAGGGTTCAGGGGAAGAAGATGATGCTGGGCTTTCTCCTGTCGCTGGAAAAGCAGCAGCAGTTGGGCAGGCTGGGGTCTCGGTGCCAGGAACACCTGTGGGCCTAAGGAGGATTTCTGCTGAGCTGGGAAGGTGTCAGACAAGTCACTCTAAAGGGCTCCAGTGTTAGAGTTGAAGCTGTTGGCTGATCCCCAGTGATATCCGTGCGCTGGGGCAGCTTCAGCACTGTTAGTCCCAAAGCTGGGACTTTTTAGGGCGATATCAAGGCATCTGTGACATGGGGAAGAGTGGAGAGTGGGGACTAATGGAGCTGATGTTGTCTCACAGCAGTTATTAGTTGTCTTCTCCCTGCCCCTGGGGCAACACCTTCCATACAGAGGCCCCTTTACGTAACAGCAGCCCTGGTGACAAGAGTCCTCCCTGTCTAGGAAAGAGGAGCCCAGGGCTTCCAGGGATAACATTCCCAAGCAATCTCCATGGGATTGATCCCCTGGATACTTTTGTCTAAACCGGAAGGCTTTTGCCTTGGGCTTCCTCCATGTCACATTTCTCTGCCTGATGATGCCCGTTCCCATCCTGTCACCAGAAGCCTGTTAGAAGCAGAGCAGAGGTTGGCACTTAGTTTTCTGAGGCAGGACAGTGCTTGGAGGAACGCAGAAGGTGATGCGACGGTGTCTTAGAGAGAACACTGGGGTGTCCGAACGGGTGGTCTTCATGCGTCCTTCCCCACCCCGGTTTTGAGGAGGTTGTGCTCAACGCTGTGCTTTCCGAGGCACCCTCACAACCCTTTGATGCTTGCAGCGAACAAAGACACGGAGCAGGCCACCACTCCCTGGTGCGAGTCTTCTCCAGATGACTTCCGCTACGGAAACCTAATGTATCCCGATCACCGGGAGCGCGAGAAGGACCAGCATGAGAAAAACAAAAGGTAGGTTATAGCGTGCCTGGGGTGTGTTCACAGGGACTCTGTGCCCAGCTCGGCTGGAATTCTGTAGCGAGGACTCTGTTGGTGCTGTGAAGCACCACATCTGCTCCTAGACCTTGAGGGCAAGTGCAGGGTCCTGCACCTGGGGAGGAATAACCCCTGCACCAGTACAGGTGAGGGATGGACCTGCTGGAAAGCAGCTCTGCAGAGAATGACCTGGGAGTGGTGGACAAATTGCTCATGAGCCAGCCATGTGTCCTCGTAGCCAAGAAGGCCAATGGTCTCCTGGAGCACATTCAGACGAGCATGGCCAGCAGGTGAAGGGAGAAAGGCTGAGAGCCCTGGGGCTGGTGAGCTGAGAAGAGAAGCCTCAGAGAGGATCTGATCAATGCTGATCAAGAGCTAAAGGGCAGGGGGCAAGAGGATGGGGCCAGACTCTTGTCAGTGGTGCCCAGTGACAGGACAAGGGGCAATGGGCACCAACTGGAACCCAGGNGAGATTCCAAAGGTGCCTGGACACGATCCTGGGCCCCCTGCTCTGGGTGACCTGCTGGAGCAGGGGGGTTGGACGTGATGGTCTCCAGAGGTCCCTTCCAACCCCACCATGCCTGGATTCTGTGGTTCAGCTAGTCATCTGGAGAAGCTTCCTGCTGCAGACCAGCTCTGCTGGGGTTGCATGTGATACATCTGTAAATGGCTGTGGGGGGGCGGCCCAGAGCACAGTCCTCCCCTCGAGCGTACACCCTTGAGTGTAGAACCAGCGAAGGCCAAACTTAGCAGAATTTCAGCAACGCGTAGGAAGTAATCCACTGCTCTTCTTGCAACGTGAGCTGGTTGCGTAGCCCTTCACTGGGAAGAGGCCTGCAGTGGAGTCTCTGAGAGTCAGTCAGGTGGATGACAACCTCTTTGTTCCTGCAGGCTCCTGGATCCTGCCAACACTCAGCAATTTGATGACTTTAAGAAGTGCTATGGAGAAATCCTTTATCGCTGGGGCCTGCGTGAGAAGCGGGCTGAGGTTCTGAAGTTTGTCTCTAGTCCGCCTGATCCCCACAAAGGAATCGGTGAGTCAAAAAATGGGCAAACAGATCGTTTCCCCCAAAATATTTTCAGCAGCATAGGTGCCCAGAAGTGCTGCTTGAGGGCAGCTGCCAAAATAGCTTCTTCCCAAGCCTCTGGGAAAAGATACTCTTAACCTGGGCGGAGAGGAGCAGGCGGGAGATGCCAAAGCAGCAGTGGTTGTCTCACCTTGTCACCAGGGACTCCTCCTGGGGGATAACTGGAGTGAAACTTGGTGACTTTGACTGCTGTCATTGCCCCTCTGTGGCTACCAGTCATGGCATCGAGTGCGCTCTCTGCTCTCTCCACGATGACAAACCAAAGGCTCTTCTCATTTGCTCTTGGTTACACTTCCTAGTGATGTGAAGCAGATGAGACCCGTGGGAAGCCTTCATCTCCCCAGCATGTGTCAGTGTGTCCCGAGCTAGAAACCTGGCACACGTTCCCAGCCAAGAGCTGTTTAGCCATCAGAGAATTGGTGGCCCGGTGTGGGTCCCGGCACGGCGATCGCCCATTTCCTTGCTCCCATATGGAGACCAAACTGAGACCTCTAGAAGACACCGTTCTCCCACCCTGAGGGAGATTTGAGGCTGATCTCTTGGGCTTGAGGGTGATGTGCTCAATCTGTTGATTGGTGGGGCTGTACTGAGGGCTTCTTTCTCCTCAATTCTGCCAGCACTAACTGCCTCTCTCCGTTTCTCTCCGGCGGGCAGAGTTCGGCGTGTACTGCAGCCACTGCCGCAGCGAGGTGCGCGGCACCCAGTGCGCCATCTGCAAGGGCTTCACCTTCCAGTGCGCCATCTGCCACGTGGCCGTGCGAGGCTCCTCCAACTTCTGCCTGACGTGCGGGCACGGAGGCCACACCAGCCACATGATGGAGTGGTTTCGCACCCAGGAGGTGTGTCCCACGGGCTGCGGGTGCCACTGCCTGCTCGAGAGCACCTTCTGAGCACTCCCCGACAGCCGGGCGCCCGTGAACCCGATTGAAGATTGGATTCCCAAGCCATGGGGAACCAGCTCTTGCTCCGCAGCGTCGGGGGGAGATGCTGCGAGGAGCTGAAGCAGATGTCCTGGCGACGGGGACGTTTACCAGTGCTTCCAGTATTCCTACACTTCCCAGGTTGCTTTAGGACTTGACCAAACTCCCTGTGTCCATTGCTGGCGATGGATGCGCCAGACCAGAAAAGTTGCTCTCTCCTGCAGAAGGGTGTGTGAATGTTGGCTCGTCTCCCTTGCGATGAGGAGGGGTTGGAAAGGGCTTGCCTGGCAAAACTCACTCCAGCTACGCGGTGTCTTTCCAGGCGCCTCCTGACAAGGGCTCAAAGCGAGAGAAATGGTCTTGGTGCGGTGACAGCAGAAATAACGCGCAAGCAGCAGCGAGCTCTGAAGGCGAACTGGAAACTGCACACACAGAGTCTGCGGGACTGTGCTCAGAGGTGCTCCTGGAAGCAGGAAGGCCCTTGTTTCGATGGGCTGTCTCCATGGTTTAGATTCCTCTGGAAAGTGACAGAGTGAAACGACAGGATTTTTCAGGATTACTTCCTAAATAGCTTCCAACTCGCTGGCCAGTGCCTGTGCCTGAGGTCACTGGGGTTAGTCGCTTTCTTCCAGCAGTTCTAGTGCCGCTGCTCTTCAGGTGTGTCTCCATCTCCTGCTCTGACCAGCTGACACAATGCACTTTAACTTACCTGTCCCTGCCTCGGTGACGCGTCCTGGTGACTGGGAAAGTTTGGGATCCACGGAGCGTTTCCACAGATGGTGGCATCTGAGGGTGCTTCGGAAAAGCCTTGGCTTCCTTGCTGAGGAAACACGAGGACGCTGCTTGCTCCCTGTGGCTCCTCTTGGCTGTTTTCTCCAGGCTCTACAGGGTGGGGGATCGATGAATAATTTGAGATTTGCCACTCGCTTGAGTGACGAGGCTCCTGAGCTGGAGAGGCAGCAATTTCTTGGGGAAAAGGGCATTTTGGAAGGGTGGTGGGGTTCACAGAGGCAAAAGGTTTGTGCCTTTTCTCCCTGTGGAGCTTCAATTGGAGAATGTACTGGCTCAGTCCGTCTGCTGGGGGCTGTGCCTGCTGGGTGCTGCCGCTGCGGGGACTCTGCTGAGCGGCTGCGCACACCTTGAGCGCACAGCCCGTGCCTCTGCTGAGCAGGCTTCAGCCTGAGCTTTGGTTTGGGGTGTGCGTGGTCAGGGACGAGCCCGCTGGAGGTACCCCCATGCCCGCGCCAGCACTTGGCTGCCGAGCAGGGCCCCGTGCCGTGCCCGCTCCCGACCCCTGTGCTAGCTCAGGCTGTGGGACCCTGCCGTGGAATAAACAGATGGTGTATCTTTAAACATTAAAATTATTTTTTTAAGTGCTCTTCTGCTACGAGGTGGTGTGGCTGTGCTAGTTCTAGCTCCATGGGGAGCCCCCAGCAGCTCTCCCTCCCACCACAGCACTCAGCCTGCCCCCCAAAGCCGGGGGTCCTGCTCTGGATACCTGTGCCCGACGGCAGCAGAGCCCTGCAGTAGCTGCGGGGGGGTCGCCGGCTGCTGCCGTGCCCCCCATCCCTGCCTGCCTTCGCTCAGGGACGGTATTCCAGCCTGGGAACGGCCTGCAGGTCACGATGCTGCTCCTGCAAAAACCCAGCCAGGCTCTGTCTGAGCTGGTGCCGAGCCAAACCCCACATCCTGCGGTTTGGGGAGGCCCCGGGCAGCGTCCGCACCCCCCGGCAGCGCTGGGGTCCTGCCCGGCGCCGCAATGGGCGCTCGTGCCGCGGGGAGAGGGCTCCCGCCCTCGCCTTCCTACGTGACAACAGCCATTGAGCTGGGAAGTGTTTTCATTTCCACGCTTGAGCGTTGGAAGGGGAAGGAGCCTTGTCATTGAAAGGTGGCAGGCCCACAGATCGCGGCGTTCATGTGCGTTATTAGAGCTCATTATGGGCTATCTCCATGGTACCTGGATACCTCCGAGGCGGAGGGCGGCGGGTGCTTCAGAGGCAGGCGGAAAAGCGCCCGCCGTGGCTGCTTGTGCAGCCCTGCACAGGGAGGTGGAACTTCTTCCCGGACGCTGCGGGCATGTGTCTCATGCCCTGCGGCGTGTGTGGTGGTTGCTTTGGGAGCGGCCTTGCCCAACGCGGGAGGGATTATCACAAGGGAACAGGAATGGCTGGAGCCTGGCAAGAAGAGCAGCGTGTTGCCGGCACTGGTCTGGAGTACATGGAATGGGCCATGCTGCTGACCCCACAGCGGCTTGTCCTCTTGCCCGCCTTGCTCCTTGGGGTGCAAACAGTTCCCAAATCTGGCCAAATCTCACTCTGGTCCGGCTTTAGCGAAGGGAGCGGGAGGGGGAGAGGAGTTGGGCACTGCCCGGCAAGTGGGTCTCGGCTCAGAGCGTGCCAGTGCGCACCAGACCTGCTCTGGGGACGTTGCCATGGTCAGGCTGGGTGAATTCAGTAGATCATCTGGCTGACGGACGGTGCCGTAGACTATGGTGGGTGCGTGCTGCGGAGGGATGACCCCTTCATGGTGTCTGCTGATGCAGGAACTGGGGGACGTGGGATGGAACGGGCTGCATGGTGTGAGGCAAGAGCAAGCTCCTCACAAACCCCGTGGGACTGGTGTGAAACCTCTTCCACGGGTTTGCCAGGGCTCCAGGAGCAACCGGGCACTTCCAGAGAGGGAAGCTCCATCCCAGGCCAGCACCAATGCTGCTGCCGACCAGAGAGCCCTGCCGGTGTGTCCCCAGCAGCGCTGCCCCTTCCCTGCCATCGCTGCTGGCCGCTGCAGAGCAGGGACCTTCGGGCCAACCTCGGGTGGCCGCTTCGGCAAGAGCTGCTTCATCTGCCTGCCCAGCGCATCTCCAGAGCTGTGGCCAGCACATCCCCGCTGCCTTTCCCAAGGAGGGCTGGAGGATGAAGCTCCCACGACAGCCCAGGCCGTGCCCCTGAGGCCACCACCAGCTTGGGAAGCCCTTTCTGTGCTCTGCGGAGCTCGCAGGGGTGTGAGGAGACACGGGGAAGGACGCTTAATCCCTGACCACCAGAGTTTGGCAGAGCTACGAGGATTGATGGTATCGGAGAACCTTTCCCATGGATGCTGCTCCTCGCGGTGTCCATATCGGCCCCCTCCTCCTCTGTGGCCCCAGCCCCATTATCCCAGCGATGCAGGGCCCGATCCTGACCCAAGCCCAGCGGCACACTCCTGCCCTCTCCCTCGCGCCAGCCCCAGCGTCTGTCCCTCTGTCCGGTGGGTTAAACCAGTTCAGGGGCTGATGAGCCAAACCCAGCTGGCTGCTCTCGTTTGGGCCAGGCGGATCATCAGCCGGCTCCGCTCCCCGGTCCCGCCTGCCACGGGGACAGGGCTGGGGTCCTGCCGTTACGGGGGTTACCCCCGGCTGTTACAGGGGTGTCTGCCGCACGGATCCATCCCTCTCCCAGTGCCACCAGTGCTTGCTGCATCCCTGCTCCCCAGTCCCCAGCACAGAGCTGGAGGTCAGCTCGCCCGCCATGGGGACACCCTGTCCCTCACCCCAGCCCCCACCACGCAGCACCCCGAACGAGGGCAGATGGGGTGTCAGCCCCCACCGAGCTCCCCGATGTCCCCAGGCCCTGCTGCGGTGGAGCTGGGGACAGCAACCCCTGCGTGCTGGGCAGAGAACGCTGGCAGACACCCACTGGTGCACCCCGTGGCTTTGCTCTCTGTGCCGGAGAACTTGGGGCTGGCAAAGGCTGGACCCCTCCCTGCCCTGGGCGGGGGCCACGAGCGAGCCCCCAGCGTGGCCCTTTGCAGCATGGGGTGCCCGAGGGACCTGGACACCCCGAAACCCGGGCGTGTGGTGCATCCTCACGGCTCTTGGCCCATCACCGTAGCACTTGATCTGCCCTCCTTGCCCTCGAGTGCCAGTTGGGGCGTGGGTGGGAAGAGAAGGGATGGGAAGGAAATGCCTTTCCCCGGTTTCACCAGTCCTGGTGGCTGTGGGGAGAGGCTGGGACAGATCGAGAAGTGCTGGGGCCACTGCTCCCAGCACCACCATGGCCACAGGATTGCTGTGGCAAGGCTGGGCCACCAAGAACGTCCTGGACCAGTGCTGCTGGCAAGACTGGTCGGGATGTCACAGCCAGCGGGGACATCGTGCTGGAGTCATGGCCGGAGTCCCCTCTGCCTCCTCCAGCACCCCACGATGGGGTGGTGGCCATCACGCCCACCCTGGGCACGCTTGGATTCTGGGGTGCTCACCCAGTTGGGCAGCAGCCTCTGGCTGAGCACCCCAGGTCACCCGGCTCCTCCTCCGCCCTCTCCTCACCCCCACACTCACCCAAAAATCCTCCATCCCCGCTCGGGAGCCTGCCATGCCACGGCTGAGCTCACGGAGGGTGTCGGGGATAACCCCCACCCCCAGCCCCTCCTCTGGGGGCTCCCGGCAGCCTCTTGGGGCTCCTCCACTCAGCCCCCAAAGGGTGTTTTGGGCCACCACCCCGAAGAAGACCCCTTTGGGGGACCCCTCTGCACCCACCCAGTGATGCACCGTGGGTGCACCACAGCACCCCTGCATGGGGCCGTGCCCCCCCCAGCCCCTGCTGCTCCCATCGGGGTGGAAAACTAAACCCACCCCCCAAAAAAAGGACTTTTCCCCCCGAGCTGGCAGCAGGGCGCTGCTGGGCTGGAGCAGCAGGTTTGGGATCCGTCTTGATTAAAGGCCTGGCTTAACACCCAGCCGGCCGTGTCCACCGGCACCCCACAGCACCCCAAAGCCGGGGGGCCGGGGCAGGGCTGTGGGGGGGGGGTCCCCATTCCTGAGCTGGCAAACCCCACCTTGATCACTGGCTGCAGCACGGCAGCGATGCCAAAGATTTGCCGGCACGTGGCTGGCGCCCGTGGTCAAGGGTGTCACCCCGAAACACCCCCCCACACACACACCCCCAAAGCCCGGCGGCTGCTTGGAGGGAAGGCTGTCTGAGAAATGGGGAGAAAAGCTCCTTTCTTGGGGTTCTTTATGATTCTTTGGGGGGTTTAGGGCTGTTCAACCCTGCCCCCCCCCCACCTTCTCCCGGCTGCGGTGCTGCGCGCCGCGGGGTTAATAACATGTGTGAAATTTAATTAAAGATT
>VZZY01009427.1:83768-103019 GCA_013400335.1 Eurystomus gularis
GCGGGTAGAGGGTGTCCCGGGCGGGTACGGAGGTCTATAGGGTGCCCCAGGCACGGGGTGTCCCCGGTCCGGGACGAGCGGGGTCCGCGGGGCCGTCCCCGAATCCGGGAGGGATCCGTGGGTCGCCTCCGGGTGTGCGCTGAGCAGAGTCTGTGGGGTACAGGGTGCCCCAGGGCCGGGCTGTGCCGGGGCCGTGGGCTGGAGGGTGTCCCGGCTCCTGGGTGTCCCGGCTCCGGCAGGCACAGGGGCTGGAGGGTGCCCCAGGGCCGGGCCGAGCAAGGTCCGCGGGGCTGCCCCACGTCCGGACCGAGCGGAGTCTGTGAGGTGTCGGATGCCCCAGGTCCGGGGTGATCTGAGTGCGGGATGCACAGGGTCTGTGGGGTGCCCCAGGTCCGGGATGCACAGGGTCTGTGGGGTGCCCCAGGTCCGGGATGCACAGGGTCTGTGGGGTGCCCCAGGTCCGGGATGCACAGGGTCTGTGGGGTGCCCCAGGTCTGGGATGCACAGGGTCTGTGGGGTGCCCCAGGTCCGGGGTGTCTCGGCTCCAGACCCTACAGAGTCTATGGGGTGCCCCAGTGCGGCTGTGTGGGGCCTGGGCAGTGCAGGGTCTGCAGAGCACCTCGGATCTGGGGTGCACGGGCCCCGAGCTGCACAAGGTCTCTGGAGCACCCCGGGTCTGAGCTCTGCAGGGCAGGCAGAGCTGTACGGGGTCTGGGGTGCACAGGGTGTGGGGCCTTTGGGGCTCTTGGAGTATATAGGGTGTATGGGGCACCCAGGTCCAGGTCTGGGCTGCGTGGGATGTGCTGTGTTTTGGGTCTGAGCTGCTCGGGGTCCAGGCTGCGGAGGGTCTGGGGTGTGAGGGCCGTATGGGAGAGGGGGTGTTAGAGGCTTCTGGGGTCCTGCATGGGTGGTGCCTGAGGGGTATGGGTGGTGCCTGAGGGGTATGGGTGCAAAGGTCCTGGTGTATGGCACGCAGTGGCTCCAGGGGGGTCTATGAGGCTGTCAGCATCTCTGGGGTTGGGATCTGTCAGGCCTGAGGCGCAGAGGGTAACAAGGCACATAGAGTCCAGGCTCTTCAGGGAGCTGGGACCATGCCCAAGCCTGGTATCTTTGGGATCTCACCCAGTTTTCATATCCCACCTTGGCTGTGCCAGGAAGCAGGGCTGATGGGTGACCCTGGTGTGCCCTGCACACCACAGGGGTGTTGGAGCCTCCAGAGGGGTGCGGGAGATGGAGATGTGCAGCTTGGTGTTGGTTTCAGCAGGACCATGTGGCATGGGGTGGGCAACGGGCCAGGGCACCCATCCTGGCACCACCAGCGCTTGGTGAGGGACCGGGGTGCTGGGCACCGGGGCTTGCCGGCAGTGAGCAGCCGCTGCTGGGGAAAGGAGCCTCGACACCTCCCAAGCTGTCCAGGCGTGGGGCAAGGGTGTCCATGACTCAGCGCCAGCCCCACCGCGCCAGCCCCGCGCCCAGCCGGAAGGGAAAGTGCCCGGGGAAGTTCTGCTGCCCTGTGAACTTCCAGGAGGCAGCATGGCACCGGGCGCTGCTGCCCAGGCACCAGGCCTCGCCGGTGTGCCGCGGGCAGGATGTCTGGGCAGCGTGGCCAAACCAGCCCCCTTGGCCAGCCCAGTGGCCACTTCCCGCGCTGGACAGCCCGGCGAGGTCGGTGACCGGTCGGTCCCTCCACGAGGGTTGTTTGCGCCCTGGTTCTCGTCCCCGCAGCACAGCCTTGGCCGCAATTGGTGGCTGTGCCACCGAGGGGGCTTTGTTGGGCCTCGGTTCGACGCTTGCCCTTTCCCCGGATCCCAGCGGTGGCACATCCTCTGTTGGAACGCTCGTTGCCGCCGCCGCCTCCTCGCAGGCGTGACAGGCCCGACGGGTTGGGGCGAAGGAAGGTACCGGACAAACGGGTTCTCACGCTGCAGCCCGCGCCGAGGGGAATTGCCACCGTCCCAATGCAAATACACGGCGTGATAACGCTGGGGCGCAGGGAGATCAGACACTACCTGGCACTAGATAAACCCTCCCGGGCTGTGACATGGGGGGGAAGGGGGAAAACAAGGCTGCCCAGCGAGGCTGGCCACGCTGCGGCCGGTGCGTGCCCGATGGATGACTGGCTCTGCAGGGCTTCTCGCCCCCCAGAAATCCCCGCTGGCGGGAGATGGGGCAGTCGGCGCCCTCGGTGGCGCTTGGGTTCTTGCTTTGGCCACTTTTGGGCTCCTCGAAGGAGCCGTTGCATGGCCATGGTCCAGCTTTGGAACCCCCCCCAGCTTTGCCAGTGCCTCTCTTTGCCATCTGAGATCCCAGGGTGGCACCATCCCCGTGGTCCCGCAGGCACCCAGCATCCTCCCCGCTTCCACCCGGGCACTTTGAGGGGTTTGGCAAAGGGGAAAAGAACGTGTTAATGCAAGAGAGGTGAAGAGGAAGATGAGAGCTGGCCTCCATCCCACCCGCACACCTCTCTGTGCCCCTTTCTGCGGCTCTCAGAGGTCGTCTCCATCCTTCGGCCACGGGTCCGTCCCTGCGTCACCCAAGCCACATTCAGCTGAGGCCAGATGAACCCCCAAACTTTTAATCTGAATGTATCGGGGAGATCAAAGCGAGAAGTGGTAGTTACCCAAACCAGACGATGGATTTTCTCAGCCTTGCTAGAGGGAAACTGGATCATCTAATTACTCCTCCAATTTAAGCAATGAGAGACTTTCATCACAGCCTCTGTTGGGGTGCGTGACGTGGCCGTGAGTCACAGCAAATCCCTCGTCTCTCTCGGGGCTGGTGTCCCCCGTTCCTCTCACCCGCCTCGCCACGTGCTGGGCTCACCCTGGCTTCTCCATCCCAAGCAGCCCGCTTGGATGTAGGCACCCGCGCGGTCTGTGGAGAGGGTGTGACAAGAAGTGGCTTATTTTTATTATCATCATCATTTTAAGCTCCTTCTGATAGTCCTGCTGCGCCCAGCGTTTAATGGGCTGAGACGCAGCCTTGTGGGGCTCTGGGGATGGCAATGCTGCTGGGATGGTGATGCTGGGACCGTGCCACCACGGGAGGGGACCTCACTTGGGCTCCCTGTGCCTTGTGGGGTGTCCTCACGCTACATGCCTGAGCCTGCCTTGCTGACACAGCTTGGCCCAGCGTGGACACGGCTCCTCCTGTGCACTCGCAGTCCAGAGACAACGTCCTCCTGGGCTGCATCCCCAGCAGCGTGGGCAGCAGGGCAGGGAGGGGATCCTGCCCCTCTGCTGCGCTCTGTGAGACCCCCCTGCAGTGCTGGGGCAGCTCTGGAGTCCTCAGCACAGCAGAGACATGGACCTGGTGGAGCGGGGCCACAGGAGGCCCCAGCAATGATGGGAGGGCTGGAAGGCCTCTGCTGGGAGGCCAGGCTGGGAGAGTTGGGCTTGTTCAGCCTGGAGAAGAGAAGGCTCCAGGGAGACCTTCTGGTGGCCTTGCAGGGCTTGAAGAGGTCCCACAGGAAAGCTGGGGAGCTCTTTATTGGTGTAGTAGATAGGATGAGGGGTAACAGGTTTAAACTGGAAGAGAGTAGATTTAGACTAGATATAAGGAAGAAATTCTCCACTCTGGGAGGTGGTGAGAGCCTGGCCCAGGTCACCCAGAGAGGTGGTCACTGCCCCATCCCTGGCACCATTGCAGGTGAGGTTGGCCGGGGCTCTGAGCAACCTGCTCTAGTTGCAGATGTCCCTGCGCCCTGCAGGAGGGTTGGACTGGATGAGCTTGAAAGGTCCCTTCCAGCCCAAAATGTTCTATGATTCTGTGACATTAGCAAATGGAGCTGTGCAGGAGCTCGGTGAAGGTGCTGGAGGCTGTGGGACAATGCAGAGGCACGAAGAGGCTCCTGTGGCGTTTGACTCACTGCGCAAATGGGCACAGGTAGAAAAACTGGGTCCGGGCTGCTGGTGGAGCAGCTGTCTGTCCAGCTTCTCCTCCTGCCTACCTCCCAGGCACACTGGAGCCCATGCTGGACCATCCCTCCTGTCCATACCTCCCACAACACAGCTGGATTTTCTCTGTAATGCCCTGAGCCCTGGTGCGGGGCAGCACCGAGGGGCTGTCGCTGGCACGGGACCGATGCTGAGCTTCCCATGGCCCCACCTGACCCACACAGGGTGGTGGGATGCTCAGGGACACATGCCCACTCACCTTGGCACCCCATCGTGCCATGCCCTGGGTATTTGTTCCCGTGGCCTTGTGGCAGGGCTTGCCGGTGCTGCCCCTCGCCGGGGCGGCAGCGCAGGAAGGCAGCGCTTTTTAGGTGTTCACTTTCCCTTGGTTACATCAGGCCTCTTGCGCATCTGTCCCGGCAGGACCTGTTTGCCTGCAGACGACTCTGATGCATCAGCATCACCCATGGGCGACTGGCAGAGCCCGGCGCTCGCAACGATCCCTTCAGCCTCCTTCAAACCCACCGTTTGGGAGGAGGAGGAGGATGGGCAGAAGCTCCAGCGCTGGCCCACGTGCCGGTGGGGCTCAGTCCTTGCCTGGCACAGGCAGGAGCATGCCCCCGCTCTGGGAAGCGAGCCGGAGCACGCAGGCATGGCTCCGGTTGCGCCACGGCTGCCGGTCTTTCAGTGCCAGCCCTGGGGTGACCAAGAGGAGAGTCTTCCTCCTGCTCCCCGGCTGAGGAAGAGGAGGAGAGGGTGACTCAGGCCAGCTGGGTGGGAGCTGCCATGGCTTGCAGGGTGATGGCATCTCACTGGTGGCACCTGCTCTGCTGCCAAGGTGGGGTCCAAGCCCTTTGTCCACCTCCTGCACTGGGAGGACGGGGAAGCCTCTGGCCATGGTGTGGCCCTCAGGCTTTCGAAGGCAGGGGAGTTGGAGGTGTGTGGACATTTCAGAAAGGGAAGGAGAGGTGCCAGGGTGTTGTGTCAGCCCAGCTTTCTTAAGCATCCTTCCTGCTGCCAGCGAGGCTGTGGTGCAGGTGGTGAGGTGGAGAGTGCAGGCTCGTTTCTCAGAGGGTGGAGAAGCCAAATCTTCCAAAGCACCTGGGGGGAGAAGGCAAAGCCATAACTTGCCCATCCTTGGCTGGATTTCAAGGCATCTGACCTGCCTTGGGGTTTTGGGATGTCCACTTGAAGGACAGAGCGTGCAAAGCCAAAGGGTGGGGACCCTTGCAGAGGACGGGGTGGTGGTCCAGAGCATTGGCTCATACCTGCACCCTGCCTCCAGTAAAACTGACACCTGCCCAGGTCCAGCCTGGCTGGAAATATCCCCTGCCCTGCCCCTGGGGCGAGGGGCAGCTCCCATACTTGTGGGATGAGGCTTGAAATCCAGCTAGCCCAGAAACTGGGGCGGAAGCTGGGCGGGCACGGAGTGCCCGCTGTTGGCAAACAGTGCTGGGGCTCTGCCCTGGCATCACCAACACGGCACAAGGTAAAGCCCTGTCCATCCTGGCACGGTGATGCTGGTTCTCCTGCATCCCGGGATGGGGGATTTGTTCCCAGCGGGGATGCGATGCCCCTCATCCCTCGAGGGGAGAGCCGCTGCCAGAAGAACACCCTTCCTGGCTGCAAGCGGCACCCCCAAGGCATGTGCTGGTGGCCGCATCCGGGCCACGCCGTCCCCTGCTGCTGGGTTAATGGGTAACCCAAGGTGACAAAGCGAGAGGAAAAAGGCATGTTTGGCACGTCCTGCCTGGGGAGCCGGCGGCCTGCCGGGGGGCACGGCCAGCTCGGGTTTTGCACGGGCACGCTGCGACCTCGCCAAGCCCCTTGCCGGTGGCACGGCCGGCGCCGGGGGAAGGAGGCTGGTGCTGGCGGGTGGAGATGTGGTTGCTTCCAAGCATCAGACGAGGCAGGTTTCTCCTGTTTTGCAGCCAGCCCTGGCAGTGGGACCGCAGCTTGGGCTTCATCATGCTGCTGCCGCCGGACCAAGGGCATCCCCCAGACCTCAGCATGCCCTCTGTAGCCAAAACCAAGCCCCCACCCCATCTGCGTGGCCCGTGGAGAAGGTGCCCGGCCCAGTGCCACCACGCAAAGGGCACTTTGCCTTTTTTTCCCTAGGGCCCGCTCCCTCCCACCACATTTTTCCCCAGTGCCCGGAGCCAGGGTGGTGGCACCGGCCGTGCCACACTCCCCAGCTTCTCTGGGAGCCTGGGTGGCTGGCTTGGGGGTGGGTGAGCTGCACCGTGGCACTGCCCATTTGCAAGGGGAAGTGCTGGCCAAGGAGCCAGGAGCCTGCGCTTGCAATGCCGAAGTGCTGGCACCCGATGCCCTCCCGGCAGCGCGGTGGGGTGCTCCAAAGACCAGGCTTGAGGAGGAGATGTCCAGAAAGACCAGAGCGTGCGATGCTCAGCGCGCAGTTCGAAGGGCAGGCAGCTTGCTGGTGGCCGCATCCCTCGGGAACCTGCTCTGCAGGAACTGACTGACTTAAATTCATCAGAATTTTTTCCCGTATTTATTTAGCAGGCGGGCACGAGCTCGTGCTACCCGCGCCCCTGGGTGACACGGCCACCGACCGTTCCCCATCACATCTGCCGCCGGTGCTTCACTGTGAGGTTTTCTCTCCCTTTTCAGAGCCCCCTCGAGCTGGTGGATGAGAAGGTGGAGGATGCCACAGCCCAGACCCCGACACAGATGGATCCCCGCTGTAAAACGGTGGATGTGGAGAAGGTAAGAGCTGGGGGTTGCTCCAGCATGGAGACCTTGGGGTAGCCAAGGTCTCTTCTGCAGGAGCGCTGGCTTTCTGCTGAGTCCCAGGATGGGAGGGATGCCGGGAGGGAGCCGATCTGGCAGCTCTGGCTGCTCCTGCCCCTTCTTGGGGAGCAGACGGCATCGCTAATGCTTCATTGCCCAGACGCGGCCAGGCTGGGAGGCTCCTGCGGCCACGGTGTGGGTGGAGATGGCTTTCTCTTGACAGCGGCTGTGCCCTTCGAGTGGGACCTGCTGCCAAGCCACACCTTGCTTCTTTATTTATTTTTTTCATTTTTCCCTCTTGACTAAGCACCGGCAGTGAGCACTTAAGGGATCCCCTGGCCCAGGCAGGGTGATCCCCGTGCGCGCAGGGTGCTGCCTGCCCTGCCAGCTCCTCTCTGAGTGTGCCACGGGAGCAGGGGTCTGTCCCCAAGGTGCCTTTTGGGTGTCCTTGCCTTCCCTGGCACCCTCTGGCCGCTGTGCCTTGCACAGCCCTGGCTCGTTGGTGAGCAGGCTTTTATCTGGGAATTGTAGAATAGAATCATGGGATGGGTCAGGTTGGAAGGGACCTTTCAAGGTCATTTAGTGCAACCCCCCTGCAGGGAGCAGGGACATCTGCAGCTAGAGCAGGTTGCTCAGAGCCCCGGCCAACCTCACCTGCAATGATGCCAGGGATGGGGCAGCGACCACCTCTCTGGGCAACGTGGGACAGGGGCTCAGCACCCTCAGTGTCAAACATTTCTTCCTTCTTTCTAGTCTAAATCTTCCTCTTTTAGTTTCAAAGCATCCCCCCTTGTCCTGTCCCAACAGGCCCTGCTCAAAAGTCTGTCCCCATCTTTCTGATAGGACTCCTGGAAGTCCTGAAAGATTTCCCTGGAGCCTTCTCACCTTGCAAAAGGTCTTTTTTTGCGAGCAGGAGAACACCTCTCACCCACCCCTCCATATTTTGCTGCTGGCCGCGTTTAAAAGTGAATCTGCCTTCCCAAAGTGACCTTTTCTGCTCTGCCTTTTCCCTCGCCTCCACGACCAGGGGTGTCTCTGTCCCCGTCCCACACACTGGTACGGACTGGGGTTGTTTCCCATCCTGGGTGATCACCTCCATCCCTGCCCGCAGCAAAGCCCCAGAAATGCCCGTGGCCACCTCGACTCCTTGCCCTGAAGCACCCCAAGCTGGGCCAGCAGAAGACATGTCCAGGGATGCTGAGCAGAGGCGGTGCTGCCAGTTGGGTCTCTCTGGTTTTGTGCGGTGCAGACGCGTGTGCCCACAACGGGACCCTTCTTGCCCTTGCCGCCCTCTGAATCCCCATCCTGTATCCCTGCTCCACATCCCTTTGGGCTTCGCCCCTCGCTGCCGGAGCATTCGAACGGCCACATCCACCCCACGTGTCCTCTCCGCAAGGAGAACAGCCCTTGGCAGGGGCTCTGCCGTGGGGATGGGCTGCGTGTCCTGCCGGCGAGCGGGGACTATCGCTGCTTGCTATCTAATCTTGGCAGTTCCTGGTGGAGAAAGAGCCACAGTTATCGGGGTCTGATGCTGAGCCAGGTCTGGGTACAGCCACCTTCACCTTGACCCACCGGCAGGTACCCGGTGGCACGGGGGCAGCTCAGCCCCATGTTCACGGGTTGTGCTGGCTGACGTGTGTCCTGCTTTGCCCGTTTGCCCCATGCTGGTGCTTGCAGGGAAGTCAGGGCTGCTTGTGGGGCTCGGGAAGGGGTTCACAGCCCAAATCCCACAGCTTTGTGCCTGGTACTGTGGCGGTGTGTGGGTCCTGTGGGGTACAACCACTGTCTGCTCCCTCAGGACCTGGTGGACTGGCAGAAGCCCTTGCTGTGGCAGGTGGGCTACCTGGGGGAGAAGTACGACGAGTGGGTGCACCAGCCCGTGGATCGACCCATCCGCCTCTTCCACTCAGATATCCTCGAGTCCCTCTCCAAGACGGCGTGGTGAGCTCCCGGGGGTCTGCGCGGTGCCTCCGCGGGGAGGGGGGGATGGTTTGCCACCCCACGGGATGCTCCCTCTGACATCTCCTCTACCCCACAGGTACGTGGTGTTCATAGTGTGGGCTCCTGTGGTGCTCTATCTCAGCTGGGTCAGCTACACCTCCCTCGCCCAGGGCAACACCAGGCTCTTCTCCTCCTTCACCACAGGTACAAGCGGTGGCAAAGCCTTTGGGCTCCGGGTACCGGGGCAGGACAGCCCTGGACTGGGGGGAGACCTCTGCATCCCTTCCCCATCCCTCCTTCCACGCATGCTCACCACATGCAACGAGTGAGCCTGAGGCCACCAGCACGTCCCCTGCACGAAGCTCCTCAGCTTGCCCACCTCCATCCCCTCCTCCCAGACCCCCTCCAGGCAACTGATGGAGGCGTGGAGCCCACTGGCCCACGGCTCCAGCCCCAAATCTGAGCTCCAGCAGGGCTGTGGTTCGTGTCAACACCCGCTGCCGCCCACCCCGAGCCATGGCTGGATGCCGGCGTGGCGGGCAAACAAACCCGGCTCTCAGCACCGCCGGCATCGCACAGTGCGGGGCTTGTTTGCCCGGAGCGCCTGCCCTTCAATCTCCCACTGTCTGCTCCCCCGGGAATAACAAGCGTGGCCAGGGCACGCTGGCTTCTTTGTTGTGCTTTGCTTTTTTTTTTTGCTTTTTTTTTCTTTTTCTTTTTTTATGGGCTCCCTATTTTTTTTTTTTGGTGCCACCCGGTGCCAGCTGTGCCCGGCTGAGGGGTGCACCGGCAACCCCTGTGCCCCGTGGCATTCAGCACCTTGCTGCCAAGGACTTATTTATGGTGGGTTTTTTTTTTTTCCCCAAATGTGCACAGGTTTGGGGGAATTTGAATTCTGCTAGTGAGGACACAATGCTGGCAGCTGGCCCTGAAAGGAGGAGGTGGCTGAAAAATGCTCTGTGGGGGGGAAGTGCCCAACAAACCTATTCTTTTTTTCCCAAAAATAATAATAAAAAAACAATGCCAGCAACACTGTTTAACTGTCGCAAGTGCTGACAGGTCCCTCCCGCCTTGTTCTGGTGGGCGAAGCAGCTCTGTAAGGACAGGGCTGCCCAAGCCCCCGTGGGCATCTGGGATGCAGGGGACCCCCGTCACCGGCTCCTTGCAGCAGCCAACTGTTTCCCTAAAGAGCATAAATGAATGGGAATCAAGGGGGAAAATGGGGTTTGGAGCAGTGCTTGGGAAGGCAGCTCCCTGGAAAAGCTCAGGGCAGGAGGTGGGTGAGAGGGAGGGAGAGCCGAGCTTCAGGATGCGGAGGGGAGGAAGGTGATGGAGGAGAGCACCCGCCCGCCCCGCTGACCGCTGCATGGAAGGTTGTGTAGAGTACTCCATCCCCATCCACAAATACTGCTTCCCCTTCATCTTCCTCCTGGGGATGTTCCTGTGGTCCCTGCTCGAGTACCTCATCCATCGCTTTGTCTTCCACATGAAGCCACCCGCTAGTAACTACTATCTCATCACGCTGCATTTCTTGCTGCATGGGCAGCATCACAAGGTGAGTCGCAGCTCCCGCCTCCGCCAGCGCCCGCCGGGCCATGGGAACGGTGGCCTTTGCCCAGGCAGAGCCTGTTTGTGCCTGTTCGACATGACTCGTGGCATCTTTGCCCCAAGCAGGGCCCTTGCCTAATACCAGCGAGGGTTGCAAGCTGGGCTCCGAGGAGCTGGAGTTGTCTGCAAGCTCTGGGTGAGGCGGAAGACCAAAAAAGCCATGAGCTCCCTCTAGCTTCGCTGGAGGAAATGTCCCCATGGAGCCTGGGGACAGCCAAAGCCACCCACTGCCCGGCCACCTTGGTGTGGGCAAGAGGTTGCTCTTGCCACTGGGTACATCTTTTGAGGAGGGTTTCTGGGAACTGCTTTGGTGTTGGCTTTTCCCAAATGGGAAATGCTTGGTGGGGATAATAGAATCACGGAACGGTTTGGGTTGGAAGGGACCTGAAAGATCACCTGGTTCCAACCCCCCTGCCATGGCAGGGACACCTCCCACTAGACCAGGTTGCTCAAAGCTCCGTCCAACCTGGCCTTGAACACATCCAGGGATGGAGCCTCCACAGCTTCTCCGGGCAACCTGGGCCAGGGTCTTACCACATGCGCTGGGGACATGGGGTGGGCTTGGAACCAGCTGTCCCACCATCCTTCTCTGTTTCCAGTCTCCCTTCGACAGCTCCCGCCTGGTCTTCCCTCCCGTGCCGGCCTCACTAGTGATCAGCTTCTTCTACGGCGTCCTGCAGCTGATGCTGCCCGAGGTGCTGGGGCTCTCCGTGTTCGTCGGCGGGCTCTGTGGCTACGTCATCTATGACATGATGCACTATTACCTCCACTATGGCTCGCCGAAAAAAGGCACCTACCTGTACGGCCTGAAGGCTTACCACGTCAAGCACCACTTTGAACACCAAAAATCAGGTAGCACTGGATTCTGCATGCGTGCTGGTGAGGACAAGGGCTGTCGAAGCCCGGTCTGCCCGCGTGTGCGCAGCTGATGCTTTGAAATATTTGGGATTTGGGACGGGCAAACCCAAGTGTCACTGGGAAAGTGGTGAATGAGGAGCTGCAGCACCATGGGGTACATTTCTCATCCCCTGGGTTGAGGATGAGGAGCTGGTACAGCATGGGAGGTGAAGGCAGCAGCCTGTCGCAGAGCCCCCGTGGTGCCGGGATGTGGTTGCCCACCCCCAGGCCATATCTCCCCTTGGCCCCAGGCTCCCCAGGGCAGCCCCACACCTTCCCTAGCCCAGCGCTTGCTCAACCTGCCCTTTGCCCCGTTTCCTAGGAGAAAACGCCCCGTCCAGATAAGCTATCATCTATGGGGCTGGTGGCATGGCCCAGGCAGCTGCTTCTGCTCTTCCTCCTGGCCCTCACCTTGCCTTCCTCCCCAAAACACAAGTGCTCCTCCCTCCCAGTTAACGCTGAGCGAGCTGTGCTGTTGTCCCCGGCAGCACCCTGGTGATGGTGATGCCGAGGGCTGAGCGCTCTCTCCCCTGCCCGCAGGCTTCGGCATCAGCACCCGCTTCTGGGATCACCCCTTCCAGACGCTCATCCCTGAGGAGACCTTTGAGAAAGAGGACTGATGGCCCTGGCGTGGCACCCGGCTGCCGGCTCCGTCCCTCCCGGGCTGGGGCTGGCATCCCTCCCCAGCTCTCGGTGAGGCGGGCTGCTCCTTGGCCCCTTCCCAGGCACCGTGCCACAGCGGTGCTCCTCCACCAGAGCATCCCCGTGATGTGCCGTGGTCCAGCTGTGGCCCTGCCAAGGAGGGACGAGGGGGTGAGGATGTGGGCAAAGGGGAGGAGGGGGTTGCGTGGGGCTTTCTGGGGGGCTCCCACTCCTTCCTCACCACCCTCCTGCTCCAGGCCACAGATGCGTGGGCAGATCTGCTGCCTGAGAGATGAAGTGCCTGATGCCACGCTCCCTCCTCCTCCCTGGCACCTTGCTGGAGCCCCCCGAGCCCCTGCCCCCTCCCCGGGGCACCCAACATGCTGCAGTTAACCCCACCACCTAACTCGTGCCGAGGGGCTTCCGTATCCCGGGTCCTTCTCCCAGCCCCATCCCAGCACAGGATTTTCTTCCCCTTGGGGGGAGGAACCCACAGGTCTGGATTTTGCCTTTTTCTAACCAGTGCCCTGGTATCTCTCTGCCAGATTTTACCAAGTTCATGTTTTTTGTAGACTCTGGCTACTTGAAACTCAAACTCAAATGAACAGAATTGCTACAAGATGCCTTGGGGGTTTTTTTTTGCTGATCCTGTGATTTCTTTTTTTTTTTTTTTTTTTAATGTTTACTGCAGATATTTAAAGGTTTGGAATAAAGTGATACGTAAAACTGTAGACACTACAATTGTAAATAAACTGTATATTTTGAAAAATAAAGCCTTTTAAAACGGGTCTGGCAAATGCATTCCTTGGGGCTGCTCCCGTGTTCTCCCACCCTGTGTCCTCGGTGCCCTGGTACCTTGTGGTCGCCTTTCTCCCCACTCCATGCTGATGAAAGCCGTGCCGTCAACCACGGCGATGGCGAGGGAGACGCTCCTTGCAGCGGGGAACTGCAGCAAACCTGCATGACCCTGGGTGCTTGGCAAGCGGAAGCCGGTTGAAGCTGCTGCTCAATTCTCCGAAGTTGGGCAACGGTGTCACTGCCCTTCCCAAAATCAGCCTGGCCCTTTGACGAAGCCTCCCGCAAGGCTTCCTGCGCTCCCGGCAGAGGTCAAGCACCATTTCCAGCATGGGTGCCCACATCCTGCTTCCTTGGATGCTGAGGGGTTGTAGAATCCCAGCATGGGGGGGTTGGAAGGGACCTCTAGAGATCATCTCATCCAACCCCCTGCTCCAGCAGCTCACCCAGAGCAGGGGACCCAGGATTGTGTCCAGGCACCTTTGGAATCTCTCCAGAGAAGGAGACTCCACAACCTCTCTGGGCAGCCTGGGCCAGGCTCCAACACCCTCACACCAAAGAACTTTCTCCTCCTGTTCAGAGGGTTGTGAGGCTGTAGGGATGGGGAGGGGTTGGGGTGCTCAAAATAGCAGCATGTATCAGTACGGGAGGCTGCAGCCTCCCCCAGCCCCTTCGTCTCGATGCACTTCCCACGGGCAATTCCTTCTCCCGGCAGGCAAAGCCCAGCACGGGGGGCACCACCTGCCTGGCCTCTTCCTCCCAAGCAGCTTTCCGGGAGCTGGGGCAGCATGAGAAGCCGCGGGGTTGCACAACATCCCTTCTGCTGAGAAAGCACCCTATAAACCTCCGCGCACCCCGCGCTGCCTCGCCAGTCTGCGGCGGTGGCCGAGGCGGCGGCGAGCGAAGCACAGCCGGGTAAAACCCGCTGATTTTTTACTCTGAGAGTGTCGGAGCCTGGCCCAGGCTGCCCAGAGAGGTTGTGGAGTCTCCTTCTCTGGAGGGATTCCAAACTCTCCTGGACACGATCCTGGGCCCCCTGCTCTGGGTGACCTGCTGGAGCAGGTGGTTGGACAAGATGATCTCCAGAGGTCCCTTCCAACCCCTGTTATTCTGTGATTTCTCTCTCTTAGCGAGCAAACAAGCTTCTTCCTTGGGAGCCGTGCTGGAGAGAGCCTGAAGAAGAAGGGAGAGCGGCTGCAGCTCGTTCCTGGGTGCGTTTCCCTCGTTTCCAGCTGGTAGAGCCTGGTACGTCTGTCTTAGCGCTGGTTCCATCTATGGTGTGGGTGCCTGCTGCTGAACAGGAGCAGTTTCCTGTCCCTGCTGCCTGGATGCGGGCTGGGGAGCAGGGACCATCCCCACAGGGATGCTGAGCACAGAGAAAGAGCTTGATTTAAACTCTTAAGCGAGCAATACGGGGTGAAAACATGGAGAAATTGGGGATGCTGGGGCTGTGGAGTTCTCAACAACAGAGAGAGATGTTGGCTAGAAATGAAAATGGATCTTTCTGGTCCAAGCTGTAGGCTCTGTAGGCAGGACCCCAGGGTGGTGTGGGGCTGGTGTCCGGGAGTGCTGCCCCGGGATGCTCCTCAGATCATCGCTGACCCTGCTTGTCTGTGTATAAGCTCTCTGAGGCTGGCTGAACCCAAATTATTTCACATAAATCAAGCCAAAAGATCTGCTGCTGCTGCTCCCGTGTCTCTGCGCGTGCCTGCGCTGGCCCGCAGGAGCAACAGTGGGGCCAGGCAAAAGCAGAGGAGATCTGAGGGGCTGTAGGAGACCTGGAGGGTGGTGTGTCATGTTAAGGTTGTTCCTTAGGGTGGAAGAACTGCATCTAGCTGATCTCCGAGCGGTGCTTGAGGCTCACCTCCACCGGCCGCCACCAGCCCACATCCCCAGTGGCCAAGCCCTTTCCTGTGAGCATGGACATCGTAGACAGGGTCCTCTCCGTGGCCCAGGCCATCTATGCCCAGTTTGAGCAGGTGAAGTGCTGTAAGCACCAGTGCCAGCGCCTGGTGGAGCGCATCCAGATCCTGCTGGAGCCTGTGAGGATCCTCAAGGCTCAGCCGCCAAAGCACATCTCCCACCATGAAGAGGAACTGCTGAAGAAGCTGCTCCAGGCACTGGGGGAAGCCCAGAAACTGGTGACGAAATACAGCCAGACCAGCTGGATCGAGAAGTTCCTGAGAGCCCGCAGTGCTGGCGAGGAGTTTGTCTGGGTGAACGAGAGCCTGGGGGACATTGCCCAGGGGCTCTCGCTCCTGCTGCAGGCTGAGCAGAAGCAGACTTTCCTGGAGGCTTTCCAGGCAAAGACGTGTCGCAGGCAGGATGCTGAGGACCTGAAGGACGACAAGGCTTTCTTGGACCAGGTGATTGCAAGTAAGCGTGCATGCAGCAAACCCTCTTTCCTTGATATCCACGGTTGGCAGCTCTCCCCAGCTGCTGCCCTGCTTTGGCTTGGTGGCCACCGTCAAGGAGAGCCAAAGGAGCATTTAAACCACAAGAAAAACTAACTGCACCTTCATCCAGCGGCCCCACCTCTGCACGTTTCTCTGCCCAGGTACTGAGGAGCCCAAAGATGAAGCTGGGGAGATCTACATCGACAGGCAATCTATGGAGAACAAGGTAGACTGGATGCAAAGTGAGCTGAACAAAATCGTGCGTGTGATGGAGTGTAAGTTGGCATCATACCTCTTGGTACCCTGTGCACTGTGACCTTCACCCCCGAGCCCTGCCTAACGTGTCCCTCGTTCCCTCCTGACACATGGTGGGAGCAGCCTTGAAGAAGGTCAACGTTGATAAGAGAGAAGACATCACCGAGATCGAGCGGGACCACCTCACCTTCTACAGGCACCTGCAGGGCACCGAGACCTACGACCTCTACGAGGGCGAGTACCTCAAGTACCCTGTCGCCATCCAAACCTTCAAGAGGCCGCTGACCACCGACCCAGCGTGAGTTGTTCTGGGTGGGAGCAACACAGGGCAGCCGGGACAGGAGGGTGGCAGAGCATTGTGTCATGCCTTGTTCCAGGGATCTCACCGTGCTGTCCCTTTCTGCAGGAAGGTGAGAGACATCTTTGTGAAGGAGATTCAGACCCTGAAGAAGTTTGAGTCTCCAAACATCCTGCGCATGTATGGGATCTGCATTGAGGAGAAAGGTAGGAGGTGTCACCCTTTCCCTCCCCTGCCTGTCCCCAGCGCTAGCCGGTGGCAGGTGATTTGTTGTGGTCCCCTCCTGAGAGGTGGCACAAGGCAGGATGCTCAAGGTTTTGCCTCGCAGATGGGAGCCCCTGCTTCTCCATCGTCATGGAGTACTGTAAGCATGGGACGCTGCGGGATGTGCTGACCAAGCAGCGGCATCTCTCCTGGGAGGTCCGCATTTGGATGGCCTTGGGAGCGGCCAGAGGCCTTTACAGGTGAGCTCCTGCATAATTTGGTGAGTTAGTCCACCTGACAATCTGTGCTCAGCTTCCTGGTATCCCTCAGTCAGCAGTGCAGTCCTTTTAGACATCATTTCCACCACCTTGGCATGTTGGGCTGGGAGGTTGGTGAAGCAGTAGGTGGTGGGTTTGGATGCTGTAGCACCCACCTCCCCTGGTCACTGGCCCCTGCATCTGGTTTCAAGCCTACAAAGGCCTGGAAGGGAGAAACCCCCTTTCCCACACCCATAGGGCAGCTTCAGGAGCACCCTGCAGCGTGGCCAGTTCTCCTTACGGGTCCTGCTCACCCGGAGCAAGGCTCATTAGTTTGTCCACAGTGGCTCCTTCGGCACCTGCTGGAAAGTCTGGCTTGGCAGGGTTGGTCCACCAAGACAGGCAGAGAGCTGCTGGCTTCTCTGGGTGCATGTCAGTCCATCCCCTGCACAGCAGGAAGGAGCTCTGAGGCAGGGATGAGTCCATCACCATATGGGTGACCCTTGGTTCTGTCTGGCTGCAGGTTGCACCAGACGGAGGAGAAGTCTCGACTCCACGGCTGCATCTGCAGTAGCAAGTTCCTGGTGGCCAGGGGTTACTGTGTGAAGGTAAGGACCACACTTGGAGAAGCATTAGGGAGTTCTGCAGGTTTTTGTGGATGTCTCTGTCTACCAGCACTGAGGGGAATTATGATGGACCAGAATAAAAGCCAGGGTAGAGCCATCTCCCCTGTCACCATAGACACTTGGGTCTTGGTTCGCTTTTAGCTCTGTTTCAGCATCAGCAAAGTGAGCGTTTCTGAGGCACCCACCTCGCGATGGGCTGAAGCTGGGGCCATTCCCCTGCCTCCACTTGTGGTTTCGCTTGCAGGAAGAGCCTCGTGCTGGGCAGCACACGTGGCTGCACACCAGCCTTCGCTGCCCAGGGCACCTCGCTCTGTTTCCTCCACCTCAGGGCAGTCCCCAGCCATGCCACAGGTCTCCACAGGCTGCGTTCCTACCACTTCTCCCTTTCTCCCTCTCAATCAGCTGTCAGGATTTGAGCTGTGTGAAACAGAGTCCTCCATCAAGAGGAAAGCCAAGAAGAACTGGGAAGTCTCTATGTTGGCTTACATTGCCCCTGAGAACCTGCAAGACATCAACTACCCCTACAGGAGACCCTGTGAAATATACAGGTGTGTCTGGCCCCCCCGGGGGATGCACATATCTGGCAGAGTAGCTGCTGAGCTACAGAAGAAGGGCAGGTTTAATCAGATACGTGAGCAGCCCTTTGATGGTTGGCATAGCCCAAGAGTCCCCTCCATCAGAAGGGAGGACATCATGGTGGGATGAATGCTGAGCCTCTTGCTTGTCTCCTTCCAGCTTCGGGATTGTGCTGTGGGAGATTGCGACCTCCAAAATCCCATTTGAAGGTGAGACAGAAGGATCTGGTCCCCTGGGTAGAAGCCACGTGGCCCAGTGTGGTTGTGGTCTGGCGTCAGAAGCTCCCTGCTCCTTCCTGGAGCATCCCGCAGCGTGCGAGTCCCAGTGGCAGTGCCTGGTGTGCCTGGCTCTGCACGACAGCTTCATAGCTTCTCCTGGGGCTCCAGCTCTGTAAAGCATTTCAGCAACAAGCCTAAACCACAAACATGCGAGTAATTTCTGTTTCTATTTGACATTCCTGTGCATTGAAGCATAAACCCACCTTGCTCCACTGGAGCCCAACAGTGTCACACCAAATACAGGGAGGGGTTCATTGCAGAGACAGTTTGGGTGGCTTCTCTGCTGGCTTCTCCATGCCATAGGCTGCAGGAGGTCTCTTGGTGTGGCTTCGCACCGGGTTTCCTCCCCAGCACCTTCCTGTGGGAGCAGAGCTCCATCCTGACACTCCTGTTTGCACATGCGTTGTCTAGGCTGCACTCCCCAGGAGATTGTGGAGAAAGTCCTCAGCCACCATTACCGGGACCCCGTTGGGGAGGATTGTCCCGAAGAGCTGCGGAGAGTCATTGACCAGTGCCGGGCCTTTGACCCTTCCCAACGCCCTTCTGCTGAGGGTAAGTGTCCCGGACATCTGCTCCACAGATCCCTTTGTATCTCTCAATCAGCCGCCTCAGTGGCCAATTTGCCCCTTATTTTCCATATGAATTTGTCTGGTTTTGTGTTTCAAGATCTCCTCCTTGACCCACCACCTTATGCTACCGAGCCCCTGATCTCATGCTGCTCTTTCTCCTGTAGCGTGGTGGTTCATACAATTAACATCTGCCCATGCCGTGACAGTAATTGCTGTTCATTCAGCGTCACTTAAGAGCAAACTGTCTCACAGACAAGCGCTGAACCAGGAGCAGGGGTGTGTGGGTTAATCCCCACTCAGGTTCTGAGCGTCCCATAAGCTGGAGGAGCAGCCGCGACATGGTGCAGGAACATTTCATGCCTTGGGCTTTGAGCAATAAATTGCAATCTTGGGCCTTGCTCCACGGCAGGGAAGCTTTTGCTGTCTCTGGGGCTGGTTTGGGTCTGATCAGATACATAACTGGTCTCCACTGGAAGATTTCACAGAAACAGTAGGAAAAGATAGAGGAACCTTTCTGGTGCGCTTGAAGGCACAGAGGACGTACCCATTCCTCAGTCTGTCTCTCCAAGGGGAGACGGCTTCCTTCAATCTCATCCACCCCATCCTATGGGGCCAGTTTTCATACAAGAGACGTGGAAAACGTGCACAAGAAGCCAGCATGCTCTGCACACTCCATGCCTCCATCTCCCGGCAGCAGACCCAGCCGCGGCTGAAGCGGCAACACCAAAAACCACCATCAGAGACACGGGCAAAGCCGCGCTGGGGATATATCATGCTTTTATTACCCTAACCCAACGCCCGGCCGTGCCTGCGCGGTGATGAGCTGGAAGGGCATCTTCTCGGGGCCGCTTCCAAGCGTCTCTCCATATAGGTGGCTGCTTCTCCTTGGGCTTGTCCTCACCTGTGTCTGCTTAGGCCTGTCCCCTGCTCGTGGCTGCCCAGCCACGACGGCCTGAGGAGAGAGCTCCACGCCCTGGTTGTTGTCAGGGCGGGAAGGCGGGCAGGGCGGGCGGCAAACGGCCTGTTCCGCTGAACGCCCCCCTTGTGTTCCGCAGAGATCGTGGACTCGCTGGCTGAGCTGGAGAAGAGCAGAAGCCGAGGCAGCTGACTGCGGGAGGGACACCGGGTCCGCTGACCCCACAGCAAGGCCGGGGAAGGCGGCGGGGCCTTCCTCCCCGCTCGCCCGGCTTCCTCACCCGCGTTCCACGCCCGTGTGCCCGGGCCTCGGCTCCGAGGACTTCGGCTCGCCGCGCAGAGCCAAG
>VZZY01009427.1:103266-130167 GCA_013400335.1 Eurystomus gularis
GGCCTGGCCTCTCCGCGGCCTGCGGGGTGGCGGGCCCCGGCCTGAGGGGCCCGCAGGGATGGCGGCCGTGGAGCCGCGGCGAGAGATGTCCCCTTCCCGCGCCGCCGTGGGAGCGGTTCTGTCCTCAAAGGAGCGAGCCTTGTAAAAAGCCAGAAATAAAGCCGTGCTTGTGGAGCGTGCGCTTCCCTTTGGGTCGCGTTCGGGTGGTCTTCTGTGGTCAACTCGCCGTTAAAGCAGGTGCGGTGTGATAAGGCCGGGAGCTGCGGAGCGGGGCCTGGGTGCTGCCCTCCCCGAGGGGAGGCTTGTGCCGCGGCCTTCGGCTTGGTCCTGCAGGGGCCTCTCGGGAGCTGCTGCTCCAGCTCTGTTCTCTGACAGCCCCTGGGTTTTTCTCATCTGGAGCCCTTCTGTGGGCTCTTCCAGCGGCTGGCTGGCTGGAGGAAGCGCTGGCCTTTGGCCCTCTCAGGCTCCAGGATTTAAGGGTGAAAATGCCGGTATTAACATTTTTTTTTTTTAATGAAGAAATACGCAGGGTTATTGAAGCCAGGCCAGTGGATGTATGGGATGTTTTGAAGTCTCACAGTTAATGCATGGGGAAGATAAAGGGCCTGTTGTGCTCACAGCTGGCAATTTTATCACCAATGTGAGTTTAGTGCTGGAGAAGCAGTCCTTGAGTATTATCATGTCTTGCTCTTGGGGGAGATGGCATTGAACATCTATTCCTGGCCTAATTTAGGCTATGTTGGTAATTAGGATAAGAATATGAAATGATTTGTAGCTTTGACTTTCGTAAAAAAACATGTGAGCATCAGTATATCCCCCTCTAGCAATTCTTTGTATGCATTTTCTGGTTTCCCTCTGTCCTAAAAGCAGCCTTTGCCTAGCCTAGGAAATTTTGGTGTGTGCTTTGGGCTCTTCAGTATTGCTGAAGGTCTGCAACTCCCAAGGCCTTTCAGGTTTAGGATTGCCTCGCTATGTTTTGAGAACACGAATGACCTTGCAGAATTTAATCCACACACTCCCTCCAAAAAAGGATGTTGAGGGTTTTTTTGTTTATCCAATTAATGAAACAGTCTTGAACTTTGTGTTGTAAGACTGCCTGTAGAACAGGGTGACTAAAGTGCTCTGATTAGGTGGCTGATGGTTGCTTCATAATCAATAACACACAGACTTGTTTCCTCTGCTTTCCCTCAAAATCTGAGGTAGTGCTTCTATTTAGGAGCTAACTTTTGAAATCTTTATCCCAAAGGTGTTTGCAGAGCAACAATCCTTAATATACGTGAGGTTTTACTGCAGATTTCAGGTTTATCTCATTGCTGGCAGAGCATGGATCTGCAAATGCTGCTGCTGTAGGCAGCTTGCTGCCTGTAAGGCCTCAGCCCTGGGTTCTGGTGCAATCCTGGGTTTGCTTGGCGTTGGGGGATATAAAGTACTCGTTCTGTGGGTAAGGTTTGCAGTGATCTGTTACCAGAATGGAATTTTATGTGAAGAGATCAATAAATGCACCTGCTGTAGCGCTTGTGTCTGGCTGTGTTGGTGCAGTGCTGCTCACTATGGAGAATCTTGAGAATATTTCCAAACTCTGGCCTCCAAGATCCACGTGAATGTCCTGGCGAGTAAATGATGCCAGCAAGAAATCTCGAACTCTCCATATTTACCCCAAGGCTTACTTAAGTGGATTTTTGCAATGTGCCTTTGGTGCGAGCTGCTGTTGAGCCAAAGGCTTCGTGTCCAGGGCTCTGGGAGGGTGCTGCCTGCTCTGCCAGCTCACGTACAGGTGTTGCCTTGAGATGGTTTAACCCTCCAGCGATTCCCAAGGCTTTTGTCATCGCTTTTGCTGTACCTCAGTCTTGCCACTGTCAGGCTAGAAGCAGGGTGCACGCTTGCAATTAAATGCTGGTTTTCTTCAACTCTTTGCAGAAATGGCTCAAGAAGAGATGGAAGTTGATCTCCAACCAGTGGCTGGTCCTGCTGTAGAGAACCCCAGGACGCTTCCCCCAGAGCCCTCTGGTCACACAGCGCTGGCGTCCAGTGCTCCAGCGCTCGGTGAAGGAGGAGGCAGCAGCAGCGTTGTGGTTGTCCCCGCTGATGACACTGTTGTCACACCAAGCGCTGGTATGGCAGGAGAAGCAGCTTCCGAGCCTGACCAGCAGCTGGGTCCTGCCGTGGCTCTCAACGGGCTGCAAAGGCTACAAGGAGCGTTCGATCTGTTTCGGCCCGTGCCACAGGTCACGCAGCGACCGCCGACGAGGAGAGCTCGCAGGCAGCGGAGGATTGGTGGCTCCCAGAGGACAGTCAGTGCCAGGTAAAGCAGACCTGGGGCTGAACTGTGCTCTTACCAAGTCTGGCATGAGTTTCAGTCCACGCCACGGCCAAATTGTGTGCAGCTCATGTATTATTTTAAGCTCAGCAATGCCACAGTGCTCTCTGATCTCTGCTGGGAGGATCTTTGCTCTTGTTAAGCGAGTTCCACCATTTCTTGGGCTGGCAGCAGTGGTGTCGACTCCTGAGTGCTTCCCCTCTTGCCCGCAGAGCTGCTGCTCGCACCGTTCCCTCTGCCCTGCCAGATTCCCACCAGTGCTCCCTGACTCTCGGGCACTTCCAGCCAACATTTAGCTCAGCAGAGCTTCTGCTGTCTTTGCACTTCACCTTGGATTTGGAGATCGCCTGATCAGGTTTTTCTGGTGACAGCTGCTGCAGAAACTTTCACAATCATGCAAACTGGTATTTTTCTGGTTTTGTATACCATTAGTGGTGAGTTTAGAGGGATGCTCTCCATCCAGAAAGACATCCCTGGTTCTGCATTGTTTGCTTTTTGTCTCATCTTTGTAGCTTTTGTAAATGCCAAGGGTGAAATTATAATTAACTGGAGCATTGCCTTTAAATTCAGTGCAACCAAGAACTCCTCTCCTCCTGAAGGATTAAACATCACTGCGCTGTCCTTGGATCGCCTGTGAAGGTTGCTGGAGTTCTCGGGGCTAGAAAATAACCTGACAAACTTCTCTTTTGAATCTGAGGGAAAATTGAGATGAAAGCTGAACTGATGGGGGGAGAGGGGAGGATGTTTCTATCCAGGGACAAAGTCCCAGTAGAAAAGAAGGGAAGTAGAAAGACTCGGCACAAAGTAGTTGGTGGAATGAGGCTGATACAGGCCTTGTGCATCTAATGTCATGACTGGCTTTGGGAACGAGGGCTGAGTTGGGGCTGTAAGGGCAGGTTAGGAGTTCCTTAGGCTGTTGGTGAGCAATACTTATGTCTTCTTTGCTTGTCTTCCCCCCAGCAAGTGTTTTCCCCCCACCAAGACGACAATATCATTGTTGGGAGCTTTTCTTTGAACTGGGCAAAAGGAATCGTTGCTGTATGAACCTGCTGATTGGTCCTAGGGTGGGCACTCGTATGGGATTACACCTCTACCCGAGAAAGTCTGTCCTAACAACTTTGATACCTTCCTGTTGCAGTTAGAGCCTGGGGATTTTACTACAAACAAGCGTGGGGAAACACTGAGCCTTTAGCTTACTTGAAATAACTGGCTTTTTTTGTTTGTTTCTTGCTTTTCTGGACTCAGGGCAGCGTTGGACAGTTACTTCCAGCTCAGCAGGACCCAAGAGCCGGCTACAGGACCAGTTGTGCGCCTGGAGCCTTCCCATATCACGAGGGACCGCCAGGAAAACAGCTCTGATGGAACAATAGAATTGAGTGATTCCGACAGCAGCACTGAGGAGGAGGAGGAGGAGGCAGAGGTGGAGGCTGCGGCACCGCTGTTACCGTCAGCCCAGGAGACTCCTCCAGCCACTGGCTCAGGAGGTTTGTGCTCTCTTTGAGCTGTGGAGGCTGAGTGCAGAAACTCATCTTGCCGTCTCAAAACTCAGCGGGGAAACCCTCCCGTGCTTCCCGGCAGACGGTGCTAAGAGATGATTATGCCCACGGCTGACGGCAGCAGGCTGCTTCCGTGAGGCTTTCTGGCAAGCAGCTCGCAAGAGCCGTAGCAGCAATGGGCTACTGTGACATGAAATAGTCTTTTTTTTGGCAGGCTGCTGCTTATAAGTCATCCTGGAAATATATTCTATAGTTATATATTATACTCTTATATTATTGAGGACATCGAGTTGCGCTTTGGCAACTACTTTTTTTTCACAGAGGGATCCGATTTGGTGTTTTTAAATGACTTGTGATTTCAGTCTGCTTCAGTTTAGTGTTTTCTTTTCCTTCCTGTAACTTCTTGTGACTCTTGGCTGAGGAGCTAGAGATACTTAGGGCTCTGGGCTCTTTGTCTTTTTCTTTTCTCAGCTTCTTCTGACTCGCAGTCTTTTATCTAGACTCATGTTCACAGGCTGCCACGCACCTCAGTGACATTGTGATGAGTACACGCATTTTATGTGAGAGTGGCAAATAGTTAACTTGCTACTCAAGGTTATCAATGCTCAGAGAATGGGAACAAGGTTATTTTTTTCTTTATTTCAGTCTAAGGAATGTCCTTAGACTTCCTTTCCTTCCTAAGGAAAGTCTAAGGCTTTGCTCAGCCCTTAGTTTTGGTTTTGATTGGGGTTTTTTTTGAGGGTAGATCTATGAGGTGTCTTTTGAACAGATTCATTCTGCTTGCTTGGAGCTACTTACACGTGACAGGAGCTCAAGCTGTTAAGTGCTGCCTAATACTGGATGAACATATGCTCTCTGACTTTTCTGAAATTCCCTTGTCTTTTGCTTATATAAGCCACTGGTTTGTGCTCATCCCAGAACCACAGAGGCTGAGAACTATAGACCAGGTTAGGTGGGTTGAGAATATCTGTCTCCAATAATCGGTGTGACTGATAACTCTTGTTTTGTCAGGAGATAGGGCGGAGACAGTGATTTCTGCTCCTTTTTTGAGTATGCTAGTGGTGGTAATCCAAATGTCGCATTTCTGTGGGCCCATGCTCCAACAGAAGGGCTGACAAAGGCCCACCGCAAAACCATAGGGCCCAGCAGAATTGATGACTGGGCTAATGACCAGCTGGAATAGCTTCATTCAGGGTGAATGGGCAGCTAGCAGACAGTAAATGCTTTCTTGGCACATGAAATATGTATGCTTAGATCCCTTGGCAAAAGAACTTCTGCTTATTGGTGTCTGTCTTTCTCCAGGCATAATGATGCAGGGGTTCTATCCTTACATGAGCTCAGCTATAGGCCTGTACACAGATTTGTTTCCAGCAGGCCAGGAGACCCTGCTGTGTCTAAAAGACCTCTAAAAGACCAATTGCTGTGTTTAAAAGACCTCTCCTTTTCCACTGAATATGCTGAAATTCTGTGGTTTTCTATAAAAGAAAGCATACAATTCTGCAGCACCACCACTGGTGAGCTTTGTGTGTATGAGCTTTGTACCATCTGGAGCTTCGTGTGTAACCTGTGCTGTCGTTGTGCGGATTACCTCATGTCCTGATGATTTCATAGGAAGGCAAGGAGAACTCATTGCATATCAGTTCATTTAACCAGTGCATTCTTCAGTTTCCAGTCAGGTCCAAGCAGAGCCACCTCAAGCTTCTGCAGAACATGGAAGTCAGGAAGGTGAAGAGGCTGAAGTCCAGCAAAAGCAGGTTTGGAGACAGATGCACAGAATTATAGAATGTTTTGGCTTGGAAGGAACCTTTAAAGCTCATTTAGCCCAACCCCCCTGCACTGTGCAGGGACATCTGCAACTAGAGCAGGTTGCTCAGAGCCCCGGCCAACCTCACCTGCAATGGTTCCAGGGATGGAGTGTTGACCACCTCTCTGGGTGACCTGGGCCAGGCTCCCATCACCCTCAGTGTCAAAAATGTCTTCTTTCTCTCTAGTCTAAATCTCCCTCTTTTAGTTTAAAAACCATCCCCCCTTGTCCTGTCCCAACAGGCCCTGCTCAAAAGTCCCTCCCCATTTTTCTGGCAGGCCCCTTGAAGTCCTGGAAGGCCAGAAGAAGGTCTCCCTGGAGCCTTCTCTTCTCCAGGCTGAACAAGCCCAGCTCTCCCAGTCTGGCCTCCCAGCAGAGGGCTTCCAGCCCTCCCATCATTGCTGGGGCCTCCTCTGGCCCCACTCCACCAGGTCCATGTCTCTGCTGTGCTGAGGACTCCAGAACTGGACTCCAGGCCAATGCTGCATTTGTCTAAAAAAAAAAAAAGTGGGTTTTTCTTATTTTTAATCCTAGACATCTCCGCTAAAGAAACTGGAGCCGTCGGTTCCTGTGGCGCTGCTGGATGAGGAGGAAGGGGATACCTGTGCCATCTGCTTTGAGCAGTGGACCAACGCTGGCGACCACCGTCTCTCAGCACTGCGATGTGGACACCTCTTTGGTTACACCTGCATTGAACGGTGGCTCAAGGGACAGGCAGGGAAGTGCCCCCAGGTAAAATGGACACTTGTGTGCTGGGAAGAACTTAGAATCATAGAATGTGTTGGGTTGGAAGGGACCTCTAAAGACCATCTAGTCCAACCCTGCTACAATTAGCAGGGACATCTCTAGCTAGGTCAGGTTGCTCAGAGCTATATCAAGACTTGCTGTCGGGTGACTTCTGCTGCAGATGCAGCTACAACCGTTTGCTGCGTGAGGAATCCACCTTTGTCAGAAATAACAATAATCACCGTTACTTGGATGTAGCTAGGCCAGGAACAACTAGCAGTGCTCTGAAGGGACAGTTCTGACTGGGATCCTCTCCCTGAAGGGACAGTTCTGACCGGGATCCTCTCCCTAAAGGAGGGCGTTTGTGCTGAGTGAGCAGGCTTAGAAGTTTGTGAGTTCAGGTGCTAAACCTGGGACTGGTTTCAGAATGTGGCACTGTGGTCCTGCAGGGTGGGAATGGCAGGCAGACTCCTAAAAGCCCTTAACCTGAGCATAAAGAATACACTGTCAGAAAAGAAACCTGTTTGAGAACCGTTCTCAGGCGGTTAATCTGTTTTGAACCACATCTGCTTTTGCAGCCTTTAAGCCAAGGTAGCTTGCGGAGAGCAAACTGAGAAACACGCTCCGTCGTGTTTGGTAGATCTGCTTTTCAAGGTGCTGCTCTTGGCTTTGCTTCCCTGGATAACATTGATCTCTTGACTAGGTCTGTGCTTCTCTGTGATGTGCTTCCATTCCATATTCCTTTTCTCCATAAAGGAGTGTTGATCAAAAAAATAGGTCAACAAGTACATTGGCAATAGGGTTCAGTCCTGCCGCTTTCCGAGTCAGTGGCTGGAAGCCCAGGATCTCTTTGGCTGTGTTGCTTTGAGAGCTTCCATAGTCTTGCTCGACTCTGCACAGGATTCCCTCCTCTCAACAAGAGACTTCCTGTTGATGTGTGCTGGGATTAAACCTAAGGAATCCCTGTTGCCATAGCAAAGGCCCAGACCTTATTTTTCTTACCGTTGTCAATTCTCTCTGAGCTTTTCTTCACCCAGTCCAGGCCCAGATGGGATTCTCAGTGACCTTCCCAGCACCTTTGCTCTCTGGAATTTTATGCCTGCTTTCTTGCTGAACTCCTAAGGGGTGCTCTCTCCCTCTTTCTTCCAGTGATGTAATTACTGAAAATTTCCTGGGAGAACTTGCTCTGGAGAGAACTTTGCAGCCAGATCATCTTCCCTCCCTTTCCAGTCGCTGTCCTTTGCGACTGGAGTGAATAGCACAGAGTTGCTGTGCGTGGTGCTCTGTTTACCAAGTGGCTTGAGTGTTAGTTCCTGGGAAATTGCAGCATTCCTGGTCCTGCCAGGGACAGCTGCTGGCTGCCAGGAAAGCTGTCTTAGCACTTACTGCTCTGCACCGTGGCTCTTTGTGAAGGGAGCGGGTTTGTCTGGTCTGAAGCTGCTGCCCGTGAGATCTTTGTGCTGCTAAATAATAGAGAAGTCTGCATTTGAAGTGCACGTAGGGAATTAATGTTTAGAGGATACGTGATCTGGGTATTTGCTGCTGCTGTTCTGATCAACAAGGTATGTTTGCAAAACAGTAGACCAGGTTGCTCAAAGCCCCATCCAGTGAACACCTCCAGGGATGGAGCATCCACAGCTTCCCTGGGCAACCTGGGCCAGGGTGTCACCACCCTCAGAGGGAAGAACTTCTTCCTTACATCTAATTAAATCTCCCCTCTTCTAATTTAAAGCCACGCCCCCTCATCCTGTCACTACAGACCCTTGTAAAAAGCCCCTCCCCAGCTTTCTTGTAGGCCCCTTCAGATACTGGAAGGCTGCAAGAAGGTCTCTAGAGCTGGACCCAGCCCCGTAGGGGGGTCTCTGCAGAGCAGAGGGGCAGAATCCCCTCCCTTGACCTGCTGCAGCCCAGGATACGTGCTGTGTTCACGTTTGTGTGCTTGTGAATTTATTTTCACACAGACAATCCCTCCCTCCAAAGCCCTAAGGATTTTTTCAAACGGATACCTCACAACTTGTAGAGATGCGTAGTTTCAAGAGTTAAATTCACGTCGATGAACCAACCTTGTCTTTTATTTCAGTGCAATAAGAAAGCCAAACGTTCCGACATCGTGGTCCTGTATGCTCGCACTCTGAAAGCGCTGGACACCAGTGAGCAGGAACGCATGAAAAGGTACAGGGTGGAGTCTCCACGAGGCGATGTGACCTCATCGGCTGCGTGCCACGGAAAGCTGCAGCTCGGCTTCTACATCATGCCTTAATTTCCTGTGTTGTCTGTAACAATCTCTGCGTTCCCGTGGGGACCACCATGAGCACGGCTGGTTTAAACCCACGGCCTTGCTGCGCCCGCATGTCTTACCCAGAAGGAGAATTTTCTTTTGGAGCTGAATTGTTGAGTTTGGGCTTTTTGTGGCACTGCAAAAGCAAAAGTGATCTTGTGCTGTGTCTGGAAATGTCAGCGCAGGGGGCTGGGCAGAGCTGTCTCCAAAAAGCTGTCTGTTGTTAATTCGTTATTAGCCACGAAAGTGCAGCGCAGAGATGCGAGGTGGATGAGTAGCTGACTTCTCCTGCATGCGTTAAATGGAGGAATCTCTCATATGAATCACTTTCCATCTTGCCTTGTCAAAGTCTTTTGTGTAGCTTTACTTACAAAAGGTCAGCAAGCATTGCTATGACTCTGCTTCCCCCACCAAATGCAGACCTTTTCATTGCAAAGGAAAAAGGAGACTTAATTTCTTTTCAGGAAGATGCTGTCACAGATACTGAAATTAAAAGGCTGCGGATATCTGAGTTCTCATGAATCTTGTAGTGAATAAAATTTAATTGAGGTCTTTGCATATTTCTCACTTCACGGCTGTTCTTTCAAGGCAATCTCTCAACAGAAACCTCACCATCCTGGTAATGATTAATCAGAAATGACAGAGGAGTAACTGTCAGGAAGGGAAAATATCTCGTCTGTCCAGATTGCTGCTGCCTGGTGGCGTTTGAACTGTCCCTTTAGAAGGGTCACGCCGCAAAACAAATTATAAATAAAAGCTCAGAAGGCATTTGGGTGTTGAAATCTCGTTATCTCTTGAGGAGGGGTAGCTGTCTAACTGCTGCCGGTGTCTCAGGTCAGGAGGCAGAAGCGGTGAGTGCCCGTCAGGCCGGTGCTGGCTGCCCGGTGGCACACGGCCACGAGTCGGGGACAAATGGCAGCGCTGATGTGTGCAGTGGTATTGTTGGCACGTGGCCTTGAACTAGCTATGAGATCACGGGGTTTGCTCTTTGTGTTCAAAAAAAACCAGCCTTCAGGCTCTGGGTACTTGGGTAAAGAAGGTGTTTGTGATAAGTAAATAGTGTTTCACCTGCTGCTTCTGCAGGAAGAAAAATTAATGGGGTGAAGAAGCGGCCGAGTTCTGTGCTGGGTGAAGGTGCAAGGCTAGGCCTGTGTATTTAGGAGGTACTTAAGGAAGAGCTCCCTGTCTGTGAACCACTAAAATAACAATAGTGCAGCTTTTGAAGCACAGGATGCAGCAGTCAGCATTATAGACTGAACGTATGGATAATTGTGAGGAATGCTGTGTTCCTGCTCTGCTCTCTAACTATTCCTTCATATGTAAAGCCTGCAGGAAAGACCTTGGAGTATGCTATCAAAACTGCTGCTGCTAGATGGTGCGTATGCACTGTAGGCTCAAGGTGAGGTAGTAAGTAGAGCTTCTATTTGGGAACGTGCGGGGAAATTATCTGTATGTCTCTATTTCCATTACAGAGATTTTCCTGAAATACAAATTTAGTTACTAGTAGTAGAGACAAGCTTGAAGATCTTGCTGCCATAGGACTTGCTGATGTGGTATCTTACATGGACATGGATGGTATAGAATTTGCTAAACTGCTTCTGCAGGGGGAAGAACGCCTGATTTCTCCTTCACTCTCTGCTAAATTAGAGAGGGTGAGGAGAAAGGCTGTTGTTCCTACGGAACAATACTTGAGTGACTCATTCAGCACAATTGCATAACTGAGAACATCTCGAGGTGGGTGAGCTGGATGAGCGTGGTACCAGATTTTCTGTTACTTTTGAGTTTACCTGAACGGGACTTGTGTTGGCATGAAGCCAGAGGACAGGAGTGGACAGCCCAGAGAAGCATCATAGATAACACCTTGCCCTAAGAATTGCTTTTCTCTATCTCCTCCAGCTCTTTAGAAAAGGAGCAAATGTTACGGAGACAGGCGGAGCTGGAATCTGCGCAGAGCCGACTCCAGTTGCAGGTTTTGACAGATGAATGCAGCAAACTCCGCAAGCAAGTTCAGGTGAGTCTCATGCTACTAACAGAGGGAGGATTCCCTTTCTTGTCAGCCTGTTGTCTGCATGTTCCCTTAGAGGAAAGAAGACAGGCTTCCAGTTTTCACAGCAGCAAGATGTAGTAAACTCACTTGGTGAATCATCAGGAGGATCCTAAATATCCCAGGCTGGCGTATTCATGCAACCTACATAACGTTGACCTTTTATTTTGTGCTTCTGAGACACAAGTACAGTTTCGCAGTGGAGTTTTTTGGCTGCTGATATTGCAGGTTCCTCCTCAGGTTTTGTGCCTGGAAAGGGCTGGTAACACAGCACCAAACTTGTCCTCATCTTTCTCTCAGCGACATCAAAATGAGCTTTGACAATCTCTCCAGTAAACCCACCATGGGACCTGTTGTCAGTAGTTAGTCAATGGCCTTTGAGAAGGGGTTTGTGAAGTGACGGGGCTGTTTGCAATACCAAAAGGAAACAACAAAACCCCTAATTTTTTGTGAAGGTCAGTCAACATTCTACTGGAGCACCTTCTGGTACCGTGAGAAGTGAAGTGGCAAGATGGCAGGCTGTATGCAGGGCTGCCAGCCTCAGAAGGACGCCTCTGTCCCCTTGGAATACAGATTACTGAAAATAAATGACTGGCTGCTAAACGCCTGCTTCCTTTCTGGCTTAGGCAGTGCTGTGATATTTTGTAACCCATCGCAGCTGCTTTTGCAGGATTCCTATAAATTGTGGGCTCTACTGGTGCTTCCAACTGTGAGTTCTCTGGCATGTTCCACCAGTGCTAGGTTTTCCAAGAGCCTGTTTCATAGCAAAATGCTGGTTTTTCTGTTGTATGAAGTAGATGATATCTAATCTCGCTCTTAATTCACTTGATTTTACGCTTTTCTCTATTTCTGGACTTTTTATAGCCTTGGCTATTCATGTCTGTACATTAAGTAACATCCTCTTTGCTGAACCTTTCCTGTGTGACGTAAGATAAGGCTTTATAAATTGCTTGCCTCAATTCCTGCGGGGAAGCTGCCTGCTTATCAGAGCTCATAAGAAAATTGGTCTACTTCAAACTTTGGCTTAAGAAAAATATAAATAAGATAAAACTGCAGGTCCACGATGTCCTCCTGCAATTCTTTTGGTATTAAATGATGGAGTATCTGGTCTAACCGACTTCAAGTTATAAAGATTAAGTGCCTTGTGTTCCTTCAAGCTCTGTTTCAGTATTTATGCTGCATTCATCACTGTCCTGTAGTGGATAATGTGAATGCTGGAAGAGATTTTAAGGCGCTTGTTTATACTGTCAGTAAACTGAAAGTAAAACAATTTGGAGAGGAGAAAATCAGCTGGAAGTCTGGACTAAGTTTGATTCTATTTTAAGCATGTGCTTAACAAGCTTCTTGTCTTAGAGGCTGTCTAGTAAAGCAACTACTTGCATAGCATCACTGAGGTGGGAAAGGCCCCTGGAAGTTTCTAGCCCAGCTTGAGTTGGGTAACGTCAGCATTGGGTTGAGGGCACGGTCACAGAAGGTGCTGAGTGTGTGTAAGCACATCACACATCCTCCTTGGACATCCCGGTTTTTTTGATCATCCTCCCTGAGAAATTTAGGGTTTTTTTTTCCTTAACATCTAATCTGAACAGAGCACATGCCCTCAAGGCCCTTACTTCACACCAGTCATCAGGAAAACTCTGTGAAGCCTCTTAAAGGAAGAGAGAGACTTAATGTGACCCAAAAAGTGCTCTTTTGAGCACAGTTAGTGGAATTTGTTCTGCAGCGCAATGGTTTTAATCACCTCGGTAATGTGTCTGCAGGAAGACTTCCTGACGCGGCTGGCTCCGTCCCTGTGTTGCAATGTAAACATTGTGCTAATAGTCCATGTGGCTTTAATTGCCTGGTTTCCTTTTTAATAACTTGGATAAAAGTTGGCTGTTGAGTGCAGGTGACGAGGAGAGTTTTGTAAATTCCCCAGAGCAACAAATAATTTTCATCTCTTCTGATCCTCAGCGGTGGTGGTATCCTCCTGCCTTTTAGAAGAAAGTGACTTTAAATGAAAAAAAATTTAATAACCTCATTATTTCTAAGTTACCTGTGTTTTCACTGGCTGCTTCCTCAAAGCCCGAAGCTATAACTTCCATCGTAAGCATCCTGGCAATCCCCACACCTCCTCTTCCTCCCCAGGTTGTTTTGTCTCTGCTTGCTCTAATGGGATCATCTGGAGACTTCAACTTGGATATTTTTTTTTTGGTTATTCCCTTGGGGAATTTGCAAAGCACTCGATGCAGAACAGGTCAGACCTCTGTAAAATCTCAGAGTTGCTCTCCTCTTGAGCGCCTTCCAAAAGTTAGAGGTCTCGATGATAACTATTAATGTGGAGCTTGATCTTTGATCTTGCCTCTTGGAGAAGTGCTGCCTCCGCACAGATGCGAGTTAAGCGGTCGTGGCCGGTTCAGTAGCAAAGCTAGCTGGCAAGCTATTAATACATTCATAATATCGCTCTTGTGGCCCTTAATTGTTGAAAAATGACATCATATTTGAAGCATAATCCGTGTTGCTCAGACAACAGAAGGCAAGTGGCAATTTTATTAATATATACAGTCCTTCTGATATCCCTGGGGCTCTTCACTGCCTGGGTTTGCCCTTGGGTTACAACCAGCTGGTCAAAACGCTTTTCTGGGGGGACGTTTAGTTGACTCCCAATATTCTGGTGCCCCTACTCCCCACCTCACCCCTGAGGATATCTGTGGAAAGAGGAGTTCTGGGAATGCATTGTTGCTGGTGGAAGCTGTCCTTGGCCATGTCTCTGCTGAGCATCCTTGAGCGTTCATCAGTGGAAGAAGATGGGGGAGGAGGAGGAGGTGGTGGAAAACAGGGCTGGAGCTCTTGAGACTTGTGTCGTTCCTGGAATTTGCTGCCCAGAGTTTACAAGAACAGGGTCATCTTAATTAAATAGACTGACTTGTTTCCTGCAACGCCCTTTGTTGAAACTCAGGCTTTTCTTTTTTTTTTTTTATGGGGCATTCTGGAAATGCTGGAAAATGGTTTTAATTGACTTTCTCTTGTGGTTTAGCTGTGTGTAAAACTTGGCAGCTTGTTCTCTTCTAAACAGCATTGAACTGGTAAGAATTGTTTTGGCTATTCTGTGTAGCCTAAGAGTCCTCTCTTCCACCGGGTCTCATCCGTACAACAGCAGGCTCTGAGGAGGTTCTGCCAGAGCTTGCGTAGCATTTGAATGCTTTTGTTGCTCATCGTCAATGTCAGTGGACTTGGAAATCCAGCATTTCAGGACCAGTCTGGAAATAGGACCATATTTTCCCTCTTTATCTGAGAAAAGTACCGTTGGAGCATCAGGATAGCCCAGAAGGTTACCTTGCCAGTGGCACATTCAAGCTCTTTGGGTCTTTTTCTTTGCAGGAGCTGAAGGCTCTCGTGGCCCAGCACAATGCGAGTGCTTCTCAACAACCCAGCAGCTCCCGCCTCCCCGGCAGCCTCCCTGCCAGCCAGACCCAGCGCAAGTACCACTTGGAAAAGGTTTTCGTGGTGTCTCCGACGGGGAACTGCAGAGTGATGGCATACTGTGACTCGCTGAGTTGCCTTGTGGTGTCACAGCCTTCTCCACAGTCTACTTTTATTCCTGGTAACGAAGCAAGTCAAGATTTGGGGGTTCATAAGTGAAAGTTAAATGTGTTTTCTGCTTGCTTCCTGCTGCTTTACTTGACCTTTGCGTGTGCGTTGTAAGCTGGGAATGCTTGTAGGACTCCCTGAAGTTCTTCTGGCCCTTGCACTGGTGGCTTCTGCCTAGTGAGGTGGCTTGTTCCCATCACCTTCTGAAGTGTCCCATCCACAGGAAGGTAGGAGGAGTGTCTGGTCCTCCTTGAAAGGTAGATCTGCTGAAGGAACAATTGTCCACTGCACTAGGGCCTGGGGAGAAACTTCTAGCACTTGAGGGAGAAACATTACTCCCTAAATCATAGGTGAATTGATCCACATGCATCTGATTTGCCAATACTTTTTAAAAATAGAAGAAAACCCAAAAGCAAAAACCTTTTTTTAATCTGGCTGCTAGGAGCACTGTTTCCAGTGAGGAAATAAGAAGCCAAGAGGCCGTGGGCAGCCCTGGTTGCCTCACTGTTACAGCCAGGGGCAAGCGACCTGACATGGGGACCAGTGCCAACTTGCTTTGTCAGTGAAATCAAAGTAGCATCGGGAATCTGAGAGTGTTTGTTTGCAAAGCACTTCAGTACTTTCTGAATGATGAAACTTACTTGGGTAATGGTTTTGAGAATCACATGCCGTATCGAGGCATAACACAATTTTTATTCTGCATTCAGCTGCCCTTATTTCTCTGGCTTTTGGAGCCAGGGAATGAATCCCTGAATGGAGGCTTTGTGGGGACTCCTGTAGCACGCAGGTTAAGTTCACCTGTAACCATTCTTTGTACCGATGCTTGTTCTCTTAATAGCCATGTAATCCTACTGTGTGTGCTTTTATCTCAGCAAGAATGGCTTTGAAGAGACTGCCTAAAGAGCAGCAGGCTCTTGTAATGGGAATTGTAACGCTGGGATGGAGTTTGCTCTTGCTGGCTGGGATCCGTAAGGATTTACCCCTGCTGCCATGTGAGCTAAAGAACGATTTGTGGCTGTTCTTATCCTGAACAGCAAATAACTTGTACGTGTTCACCCCACCACAGGCTTCAGCTCAGACATCGTGGTTCTGGCACAGAACTGATAGTTCTACGCGTGTGCTGCTTCACTATAACCGGCTTTACTCTTGTGTGACAGGTTGTGGAGTTAAGATGCTGAGCGTGGCCAACCTGAAGAGCAGTCAGTACATCCCCATCCACAGCAAGCAGATTCGGGGGCTGGCTTTCGGCAGCCGAGCAGACGGCTTGCTGCTCTCTGCCGCTCTGGACAACACTCTCAAACTCACCAGGTGAGCCCTGCTGTGGGGAGCAGCCTGGTCCAGCCAGGTCTTGCTCTGTGCAAGAGAATGGATGGTGTTGTGTTCTGTCTCTCTAGAAACGTCTTGCAGCACTTGCTTGTCTGCTTTCCGAAAGATGCTGCTAAGATGAGACTGTGTCTGCGTGTAGGAACTAACGGAGGGAAAGATCTGTTCATGCTTTCAGGTCTTGGAGGTCTCAGCACAGCAGAGACATGGACCTGGTGGAGCGGGGCCAGAGAAGGCCCCAGCAATGATGGGAGGGTGGAACCCCTCTGCTGGGAGGCCAGGCTGGGAGAGGTGGGCTTGTTCAGCCTGGAGAAGAGAAGGCTCCAGGGAGACCTTCTGGTGGCCTTGCAGGACTTCAAGGGGCCTGTCAGAAAGCTGGGGACAGAGTTTTGAGCAGGGCCTGTGGGACAGGACAAGGGGAGATGGTTTGAAACTACGAGGGAGATTTAGACTAGAGAGAAGGAAGGAATGTTTGATGCTGAGGCTGGTGAACCCCTGGCCCACGTCACCCAGCGAGGTGGTCGCTGCCTCATCCTTGGCACCATTGCAGGTGAGGTTGGCCGGGGCTCTGAGCAACCTGCTCTAGTTGCAGATGTCCCTGCAGGGAGTTGGACTAGATGACCTTCAGAGGTCCCTTCCAACTCAAACCAACCTATGATTCTGTGATCTTTTAGGTAGAGGTGTTATAGAGCTACCGTAACACCTGTCTGTGATGCTTTTCTCATGGAGAACTTGGTGGAAAACAAGTAATTCAGCACAGATTGGCCAAGTTGCATTGAGAACAAATGTAGCATAATGTATAGATGTGAAACTTCCTGTCTGCTTGGTTTTCTATTGCTGCAGGGAGAGGTGAAGCAAGGGAACTTGTGTGGCCTAAAACAGAAACAAGGGCTGTGTAGGTTTGGCACTTTGTTCCCTACGCTGATGTTGGTGGTTCTGATTTTACTTTTTCCTGAGCATGGAATTCATCTGGGATGCAAAATGCGTAGAGAGCATTGTTGAGCATGTGCTAGAGGAACACAGGTTCTCTAGAGCTTGCAGAGACTCAAAGCAGCGGGTGGAGACTAATTATGCAGGGACTGAGAGAAAACTGCATCCAGTCCTGTTAAAATTTACAGCTTATGAGTGTATTTTCTTGCTACTCTGCTGCTTTTCAACCTGAAGCTTAAGCTGCTTCAGAACTTTGGCTGATGGATTGTTACTGAGTAATATGAACATCTGTATGCACATCTGGCTCAGTCAGTACAGGGCTAGGCAGGATACATATCTGGCCAGTTAGTCCCAGTTCTTTCCCACGAGTAAAGCCATGAAGAGAACTTAATCCTGCAACAAAAAATGTAAAGAATGTTGCTTTCCTGTTACCACGCTGACATGTTTGCTGGATGGGTTAAAAGGAAACAAAACTGCCCGTCCCTGATGCTCAAGTCAGCATGTCAGATCGCTATCCGATGATGTTTGTATTCTTCTCATAGTTGAATCTGGAGAGCAGCTTCTCGTTGCGGTATCTGCTCAGACACTTGACTCCCACACCTGCCTGCCTGGCTGCGGCAGAGCTTGTGATCCTCTTGCCTTTTTGTGATCCCAGAATGTCTTGGAGTTAAGTGCTTGCTTCACCAGCGTCTTCATGCTTCTTTCAGTCTTCCTCTGAAGGAGTCCCCTTTTGGTTCTCGTTCTTCTTCGATTTCCTTGTCATCCTACCAAGAGGAATTATCCTGATCTCCTGTTCTGGCTTGCAAGTGTTTAAAGTAGCACCGTGACTTTGTTGGGCTATTTTTTTTTTCCTCTTGTTTTGAACCAGTCACTGTTCTGATATCAAGCTCCCTGTTTGCTTTCCCCAGCCAGGTTTGTCTTTGTCGTTGTTTCCCTTGTACTTCCCTGGGAGGAATTACCTGCTTCTCTGGAGTTGTGAGCAGAATCGCCTCCCCCGGGGAGAAACCCACGTGTTGTGAAGGATACCAGAGTTACTTTGATATGTGCTGTCTCCTGTCTCACGCTGCTCTGTGCTGAGCCTGTGTCGACAGCGCTGCCCTTTGCAGATACGTTCTAATCCGACACCGACTTCATCTCTGTTCTGGGTTGTGCCCCTCTGTGTCCTCCCCCTTCCTTCCACAAATGGAGTTTTGAAAAAGTTGTGTTTTCAACTGTCTTCGCTCTACTTGCTGCCTCATTCTTGCTTAAATTGGATTCTCTTGAGGCATAGGCACTGTTTGCCTCATGTTAAAAGAGAGAAATAATTAACGAGAGATGTAATCTGAAGAGATGAGCCTGTGATCTCAGGAACATATGGTATTACGGGATTACACCAGGGTCGCTTCTCCTAATTGTTTCCAGAAAAGTAACTTAGCTTTCCCTTTACAGTAACGCACCGCTGAGGTTTCCTTTCCCAGTCTCCAAAGACCAATCTGGAAAAGGAAGCACTGGCCTGGAAGAATTCTAAATCACTTGGCAATATCCAAGCGATTATTCTGTCTAGATTTTCCAGATTCATGTCTGGAGCAAAGGAGGAATGCAGAATTCAGTCTGAAGAGAGATGTTTCTGTCTAAGGACTTTGAAAAGCTGGGTTTGCTTGCCTTAATTAGGCTATTTTCCCATCAGTAGCTGCTTGTGCCATGGGCCAACGCTTTGCTTTTCTTCTGCAGCTTGGCAACAAACACCGTGGTGCAGACGTACAACGCTGGCCGGCCTGTCTGGAGCTGCTGCTGGTGTCTCGATGACACAAACTACGTCTACGCTGGCTTAGTCAATGGCTCCATCATGATTTATGATTTGAGAGACACAAACTCTCATGTCCAGGAGCTAGTCCCTCAGAAATCCAGGTATGGCAGAAAGGTTTCTCATTCCTCTTCAGTTCTTTAATATATTTGAAGCTAAACATAACTTCTTCCATAAATCACACAGCACTTGGAAGAGTTCAGATGGGTTTATGTGAATCTCCTGTTCAAAAATTCAAATTTAGCACAGAAGTGGGAAGCCTCTCCTGAGGCCACATGGCGTGTGGAGAACTTGTTACGAGTGCTTGGCCTCTGCATCTTTAAGGTACTCAGGGGTCAGAAATGGACCCACGGGTACAGCTTGGGCAGGAGAACTAACTTTGGTTTGGAGCTGGGCATTGTATTTAATTCAGAAAGGATAGATTAGAGAGGGGTGAGATGCTGGTGCCTCCATCTCCCCTACTCAGGGAATCAGATGCTGATTTACACACATCTGATCTGTGCTGTTTGATGCTCCTTTAAAACATAAGGCTCAGTAGTTTGTTGAATTTAACTTACTCTTGACAAACTCCTTGGAGTTCCGTGCTTGAAGAACCATCTTGTAGCCTGCTTAGTCCCTCTTTGCAGCGTGGCCGGAGAGCCCGGAGCTCTGAGGTGTTTCGGCAGCGCTGACTCTCACCAATCGCTCTTTCAGATGCCCCATGGTATCGCTGTCCTACCTGCCCCGCGTGGCCTCGGCGTCGCTGCCTTACGGTGGAATACTAGCTGGGACCTTGGAAGGAGCCTGCTTTTGGGAACAGAAAGCAGGCAACTCCTACCGGCCTCATCACCTGCCGCTGGAACCCGGAGGGTGCATAGATATTCAAACAGAGATCAACACACGGCACTGCCTCGCGACGTACAGGCCTAGTACGTAACGGCACGCATCCGCAACGTGCTCTTCATGGCTGCTCCAGCCTTCTCTCTGAGTTCAACAGCAGCTTTGGTGCTGAGGGCTCAGCAGTGATGTAGAACCTGCCCTAGATGGAGCAACAAGTATCTGCACAGAGATAAGAATTGGCCGAGGGCGCAAGGCAGCAGCTGCAGGGCAGGGTTGCTTGTATTTCCACAGTTAAAACTTGTCTGCAATTGTATTTCCAAAGGTTCCCTTCTTCTGCCACGCAGGTAAAAATAACCCACGCGTGCGTTGTGTGATGATGGAGCTGACCTGCAGCCCGCTGACAGAGGCCTCAGAAGACGTGGTGTGTTCTTCTCACCCCGTTCAGACCTTCAGTGCTGGGCCCACCTGCAAGCTGCTGACCAAGAATGCCATTTTCCAGAGCCCGGAGGAGGACGGCAGCGTCTTCGTGTGCGCTGGCGATGAAGCATCAAAGTCTGCCCTGGTATCTCTCGTTCCCTTCGGTGCTGTGCTGGGGTTTATTGCAGTTCTCGGGAGGGAAGCTGCATCAGTCGCAGCATCGGGGTGTTTTGGTGGGGCAGTGAATGTGGTAGGTGCTGAGAGGGGTGGGTGCAGGTGATTTACAAATGATGGGGAGGGTGAGGAGAAGGGTTGTGCTCTAGGTGAAAAAGTATTTTGGATGTGGAGGATGGACAAGAGTCAGGGTTGGAGGAGAGGGCAGTCAGGGTGACAACGTGCTGCAAGTCCGTCACAGACGGCTTGAGCAGGGTGTAAAAGTAGAGAAAGGGTCCATAAGGAACTTGGGGCAAGTCTTTCCTCTAGAGAGAAAGCCCTGCTTCGGCGCAGAGGGGAGAACCCTGCAGTCCCTGACCTTGTCTGTCCCACAGCTCTGGGATGCTGGCAGCGGCTCCTTGCTGCAGAAGCTGCAGGCTGACCTGCCCGTGCTGGATATCTGTCCCTTGGCCGTGAACCAAACCCACCTCCTGGCCACCCTGACTGAGAATATGGTGAAGATCTACAAGTGGGAGTGAGAGAGGTCCCCACCCTGCCACAGAGGCTTTCCAAACCTGCTGCTGATCAACCCTACACCACCGCTCGGCCACAGACTCTGCTGTCCTGCACGTGATGCTTACATGAGACAGGAACCGCTACAGCAGCAGCGGGCAGGAGCTGGGATGTGCTGGGGCCTGGAGCAATTCCCTTCTTTCATCTTCCTTTTTAGGTCTGTCCTTAGTTTTTTGGTCAATTTTCTTCAGTCAAACTCCACAAGCTGCCTCAGCACAGCAATAATTCTTGGGCTGTCTCCAGCATGTCGTGCTGCACTTTTTTTTTTCCCCAGTGTGAATCCAGCACAGGGACTTGGCAAATCTCTTCTACGGATCAACAAAATAAGAGGAATGTGAAGACCTGCGACTCCTGCTGCACTTGCTCCTGGAGCGCTGCTGTGATTACCGGGTGATGAAAAGCTGGCGATACTGGTATCTGGCTCGCAGGGCCGATACTCGGTGTAAAGGCAAGTTCACAGTGTCAAGGAACATACTCCACGTTCTTTTGAAGGTCTGGGGTCAGTCAGCAGTTCCTCCCTGATGAGGACAGACCCTGTTTTGTAATCATGGGGAGAACAGACTTGGAAAATCTACAGAGAAGCTTTTTCGTTTGGGTTTTTTTCCCCATGAGCGTATAATTTGCACTGTATTCCTTAATTCTCTGTCCCCGTTTCCTTCCCCTTCTCTCTTCCCACAAGCAAACTGAGACAGTTTGGTTGTGGAAAGCAAAAGTAGAGAAGTAGAGGTGAAGAGGAAGAGAGAATTCTTGTGGTGTTTGCTGCTAAGTCCATGGTGTCCTTCCTTAAAGACAGCAACATACTGAAACAGCCTTGGGAAAGAAATGCTGGCTGCTTTTTTTAGTTGGGGTTTTGAGGTGTTTTTCCCACTTTGAGGAACTGGTGGAACCTCGGGGATTTCATCGGCTCGCTTTCCCTGACCTTTTGCCTTCCTGACATCATAGTTCGCCAGCTCACAGGCCGCTTCCCGCTGTATTTGTGCGCGAGCGCGCTGCGGACTCGCCAGTGTGTGCAAATCTGAGCCCGCGGGGTGGGATCGCAGGGCAGGGGACCTGCAGTGGGCTCTGACCCACCGGAATACGCTGAGGGCTGTGAGCACGTTTCTCTCCAGGTCAGATCATGAAACGGGACCTAGGTTTCATTTTATGTTTAACAAAAGCAAACTTGCAAGGATGCTGGAAGCTGCAAGACAAGCTCCCCGTGCTGGAAACGCATCCCTCTGCACAGCTCTGCCTCTGGCCTCGCCCGCAGCGTCCGTCCTGTTCGGATCGAGCGTGCCACCCCTTCCACTGCCAGAACTGTTTGATTTTTCAGAAGTCCGGAGCTTGCGCAGTGTAATCCTGTCTTAAGATTGAGAAGATCTCTGCCTAACTTGATACTTTTTCTCTATAGTATTTTGTTCCTATATTTTTATATACAGCAAAAATAAAGCGTTTATAGTTATCAACTATAGCTGGTGCTGCCGTACTTTAAGTCTGAGCTACACGCTGTGTACCTGGTGAACGTGAACAGGCATCTGCATGTGCAAGGTGAGGGCTCGGGCTTTTTATTGCTTCCAAGTCCCGCTGAGCTTCAGTCTGAAGTAACGGAGGTTTTTAGGGGCTGGAGAGTCCTCGCTGCTCTGACCAGGGAAGAGAAGGGGTCGAGCAAAATCAGGCTGTGCACCTTTCACAGCTTTTTAACTGGAAATAAACCCACTGGCGTGAGGCTTTGGCATTTTAGCAGCCATTGGGGAAAAAAGGGTAAGTGGGAATAATGCTGTGAGGTCAGCTCTAGTAACACCAGTTAAAACCAGAAGGAGCAGGCTGGGCTCTGGTGGCTTGGTGCAATGAGCTGCTTGTGCTCAGCTGTTCTAGGGCATCGCTTATGCTCAGGCAACTCCAACCCCTTCTTCCCACAGGAAAATTTTAAACAGGAAAAGGATTTTAAAAATCAGCTGTTGATTTTCTAGGTAGCCCTTCTTTTCTACTTGATACCACCCTACAGGAATAGGAGGTACAAATGTGAATGCTATTAAAATAATAATGGCAGGTGATGCTTTAACATTCTCTGTTTTCAAATCCAGATCTTTAAGGACATTTGTGAAGATGTGAGGTGCGCAGAGCCTTGTAACGCTGTCCTAGCCACAGGTCTGCAGCAGGCCTTGGGAAGGAGCACCTAAATTGCGTGCAGAAAGCCATCGAGGGCTGCTAGAAAGGTCAGATGTGTTAATTCAATATTTGCTCATCTCTGCCTGGAGTCAAAGGGGCAGGTTCTGGGATGGAAGGAAGAAAAAAAAAAAAAGGTGTCTCTGCATGAGGCAAGGCAGCTGTTGTTAGAGGCTGAGCTGTTTCACTGGTGTTTTAGGCAATAAGCTGCTCCGTGGCTATTTCTGCCGCTGTCACTGGGAAGATTTTGTTCTTGTGGGGCAGGGCAGCCCCTTGGCACCTCCTGTAGTAAATCTGGTGTGAGGCAAGAGGCGAAGCCGGGCAGCGCCGCGGCCCCTGTGGACGGGGCCTTGCTCTTAGCTGCACACAGGCGTTTTTTAATCCTTTTTTTCCTCCAGGCTCCCATTTCAATTCATTTAAAAGTAGGGCTGAGGTGAGATTTCAACAGATACAATCGAAAACGATGACAAAAGGTACGCTAAAAAAACACGAGCGGAGAAGTGGGAGCAGCTCGGTGTGGGAGCAGCTCGGTGTGTGCGCACCGAGGCAGGACCTCACTTGGCTCCGGCTCTGCTGCCGCTTCCTGGAGGGTGGAAAAGCGGCGATTGGATGTGTTCTGAACCAAATTGGATTAAAACCAGGCAATGCAGTGAGTGAAACAAGCAGCTTAGTCTGAACCTTGGTACACTGAGGTGGCTGGAGCATCCCAGGGGGGTTTCGTTTAGTCCTTCTTGGTTTGCAAGGAAATGGGGCAAGGTTTTCTGCTTGTGTAGACTTTCTAGCGAGGCAGTAAATCCCTCAGCAGACCTGTCTGGCTGCTGGTTTATGGAAGGGGACAGAATATGAGGAAAAGGAGCTCAGGGAGGAGGAAGAGGAAAGGGAAGACAAAGGAAGGAGGAACCCAGCACTGCCAGGGCACCACTAACCCATGTCCCTCAGCACCACATCTCCATGGCTTGGAAACTCCTCCAGGGACGGGGACTCCACCACTGCCCTGCCCAGCCTGGGACAGCCCTTCACAGCCCTTCTGGGAAAGAAATTTTTCTTCTTGTCCAACCTAAACCTCCCCTGGTGCAACTTGAGGCCATTTTCTCTTGTCCTGTCATTTGTTCCTTGGGAGAAGAGCCCAACTCCACCTGGCTCCAACCTCCTTTCAGGGAGTTGTAGGGAGCACGAAGGTCTCCCTTCTGTGATTCTAGGATTTCATTCTCCCCTGAGCCTCCTTTTCTCCAGGCTCAACACCCCCAGGTCCCTCAGCTGCTCCTCACCACACTTGTGCTCTAGACCCTTCCCCAGCTTCGTTGCCCTTCTCTGGACACACTCCAGCCCCTCAAGGTCCTTCTGGGAGTGAGGAGTCCAAAACTGACCCCAGGATTTGAGGTTGGGCCTGCCCAGTGCCCAGTCCAGGGGGACAATCCCTGTCCTGGTGCTGCTGGCCACACTAGTGCTGATCCAAGCCAGGATGCTGGTGGCCAGGGCACACGCTGACTCAACTTCAGCTGCCTGTTGACCAGCACCCCCAGGTCCTTTTCCACCAGGCACTTTCCAGCCACTCTTCCCCCAGCCTGCAGCGTTGCAGGGGGTTGTTGTGACCCAAGTGCAGGACCCGGCCCTTGGCCTTATTGAACCTCAGCCCATTGATCCAGCCTGGCCAGACCCCTCTGCAGAGCCTCCTACCCTCCAGCAGATCTTGCAGCCCTACTCCTGCCAAATCGAGCAGAGGAGGGTGCAGCACCTTGGCAGCAGGACTCTTGTCCCCCGTGAGCCCTCCCAGCCCACAGTGTCAAGCCTGTTGGTGTAAACAGCCTCCCTGACTTAAGATAACATTTATCTTTATTTGCTTTGCAGATAAAGATGTTTAGAGGTACTGCTGAGTAGGCAGAAACACCCCATGCTCGCATCACTTCTCTTTGCTGAAGAAGGTGGGCTGCAGGCACCCTGGTGTGATGGAGTGCTGGGTGCTCCTGGGTGGGTGCCTGTAGGAAGCTCCTGCCCTGGTACAGGAGGTTCATGGATAAATTCTTGGAGCTGTAGCAGCATCTTGAGAGCACCGAGAGCATGTGGGATGTTGCTTCTACCCCTTCTCTTGCAAAATAGTGCCTTAAAGTAGCAAAAAAAATTGGAGGAGTTTGGGGAACTACGCCATGAAATGCTCAACTAATTGTTGGGACAAAGTTAGCAGGTAACAGGAAACATCCGGCCTGTGCTGGTCAAGAGAAAAAAGTGCCTGGAACTAATTTCAGTGATTATCCCACCCAGTGAAGCATAATTAACGTGAGGGTCCAGAGGCTTTAGTCCCCCATCGAGTCCAATTTGGTGTTTCCACTAGCGGCAGAGGTGGCGGAAGGGGGATGGAGCCCCCCACGCTTCTGATGGCATCAAGCTGGGAGCAGCACGGAGCGCTTGGGAAGCCAGAAGTGGAACTGGGAAAGAATCGTGGGAGGTTGGAGAAAGGGTTGGAAAATGGCCAGTTTGTTGGTGTTTTTTTTTTTTTTAGTAAAGGTAAGTGCAAACTGCAACACGGGCTGCTTGAATCCAGGGGGAGCAGCAGCTCTGCAGGAGCGACTTGGGGCTTCCCAGAGATGTGGCAACAGCATCCCTCTGGGAGAAAGCACCCATGTCACGTAGGGCTGGAGGAGGAGTTGTGCATAAGAGGCACAGAGCTCACCTTGCCCTTGACACTCAGGAGGCTGCAGCTGCAGCTCCTGTTTGCCCACAGCTTCACAGAATGATTTTGGGGGGGTTGGAAGTGCTCGGTCACCGCTAAACCATGTCCCTTGGAGTAAGGGGCCAAAACTGAATCCAGCATTTGAGGTGTGGAGCATTTATCTTCCTTGGAAGCATTTGTTGATGGAGATGACCATCAGTTGGGAAAGGCAGCGGTGAATTTTTGGTGTTCCATAGGTTGGATGGAGGCAGCTGAGCCACTCAGGGTGTGGGGACTGAGCTGGGATTCAGAGCAGTGCCTGTGGTCGCATGGTCAGTATCCACTTAAAAATTGGAGCAGCATGGACCGAGGGAGAGCTTTTCTTCTCCCGAAAGCAGTGAGCTGGAGGGTGAGGACATTACTGGGAAGGAACAAGAGGCATCCAAGCAGCTCTGCTCAACCCAGCCTCACCCTGCAAAGTCAGGGGCTATAAAAATGCGTTTTATTGCTTGAATCGGTGAGACTTAAATGCGCTGCCCACTACAAAAGCAGATGACTGCAAGCACTTAAATCAGCACTCAGCGCCTGAGAGCCTGGCGGGTAAAATCCTTAAAATGTGGCAATAAGGGAATTTCCTCTGCATGTGAGCCGAGGGCAAGGGGCTGCAGCTGCACCGAGGCGCTGGGGTTGTTCCGCGGGCAGCGATGTCGCTGTGCACACACAAATGCCTCCTTCTTGTTTAACGTGCTGCGTGGACACGGTGTTTTAATGGCAGATTACACAGGACAGTAAAATCCAAGGCTGGGAGGAAGTTTCCCTTGAGCTCAGGATGCTCGGCAGAAGGATGTGGGCTACTCGTCAAAAACCGACTCTTTGGAGGGTGTGGGATGGAGAAGGGAGGTGGAACCTAGCTCAGCAGCTCCCCTCCATCCTCATCCTGGGATGGAGGGAGGAGGGGAAGCAGCTCTGGTGCTGGGCGAGCTCTTCAAAGAGCTTCCACTGAGCCAAAGGGGCTGCCAAGCACTGCCTGGTTTTGGCTGGCTGTTGTTTTCAAGCGTTCCCAGCTGTGGGGCCACCACAAAGCCACTTTCCCAAGCGTGACATGCAAACATAAGGGCAGGGGCTTTGCCAGATGACCCCCTTCCCTCTCCTGCCCTCATCTCCACCTGGACGAGGCAGCCGCAGGTTGGTGGCTGTGGTGGGCTCCAGCTTGCTGAGGGTGCTCTGGTAGCTTCTAGTGTGGATAGAATGGCTGGTGGCATCTCCAAAAGGAGGGCTTTGATGAGGCCCCAGGAAGGGAGCAGCCCTAAGCTCTGCCTCAGCCCAGCTCACCGAGCCAGGGCAGGCCCTGGCAGCCAGGCAAAAGCTTCTGACTTTGGACCAGTGCCAGTCTGTGCTGGGAAAACTGCTCCTGGAGGCAACCAGGCAGAGGAATTGAGGTGGGATTCTCCCTGTCGCCCGTTTCCATCTGTTGTTGGAAGCAAAGCTGAGATTCTAGGGCAAACCCAAGGCAGGAGGGTGCTGTGAGTTGGCCTGGTGAGATCCTTGCTGCTGGGAGAGCGCCTGAGAAGCTGGGGTTGGGACCTGTGTCCTGCTGCGGCCACCAACCCAGCACCTGGACATGTATTCTTTTACGGTGAAATTCAGAGGTGTGGTTGCTGGGCTGGAGGGGGCTGTGGCATTACCAAAACGCTGCTTTGACGCAGTTGCAGGCATTGCTTTTCCATGATCCGTCTCTAAATTCAGCATCCATCTCCCCCTTATTACCATAGGAGGAACTTGGTAGATACCGTCTATAATGGGATCAGCCACTGCAGATCCTGCACTTTTACAGGAGAGCCTTTTTCTCTCCGTTCTCATCTCCCTGTACTTGACACTG
>VZZY01009429.1:0-46382 GCA_013400335.1 Eurystomus gularis
AACTTAAACTAATGCAAAATTATTATTAAAATGGAACAGTGTGTCAGTTTCTCTGGTGTGGCCACAGATGTTAACCTCTGCCTACTATTTCTACTTTTTTTTTAACTAGTCTTTTCTGGCAGCCCCTGTTGATTATCATTCTGACTTCTCCTTGTCTTTTTTAAAATACAAAATGACAATACAGAAGAATGAACTGGCACTAACCTCCCTGCTAGAATTAGTTATCGGGAGCCACTTTCTGTCAACTAACTTCAGCTCCTTTCAGAGCTCTCAGAGAGAGCTGCAACTTGAGTGAAGCAAGAGTAGTTCTTTGAGAAAGGCCTCTTCTCATTCAAATGAAGGAAATGTACAAACACACTTTTTGTTTGCTTTTAATTAGAGGTGCAACTAAACTAAACCTTAAATTACAGGGCTCACTGCATTTATGACTTGGTTATCCTGGAGACTAGAAACAGTGACAATAATTTCTTTAGGTTTAAAGATGTACCAATCTTTGAAATTCCTTATTCCACGTCTCACTAGTGGACTGGAAATCCAGATTTAATTTTTATGCTAGTTTTTATAGTCAATGTGGTTCCATGAATTTCAAGGATTGGTCTGAACTTTATTTTTACTTTGATGTACTGTACAAAGCAAGCAGTTCTGAGAAACCTGAATAAAACCAGAAAACCAGAATTCTATCTTAATAATTCATAAGACAAAATTCTTAACATCAAATTAGAGATAGGCAGGTATCCAATGAAATACAGAGAAATGAAATCATAGAAACAGCAGTACTATTTTTCATAAAAATATAGACACCTCACTATCTTGCTGGTCAAGTGTATTACACATGAAACACACAGTACAATATTAAGTCCTTTTAATTAAGAATCATTTTCTCATCTTGCACTTGTATTTCCCTTTCTTCCTAATGAAAGCAAGCCTTATGGCTAAAACTTTGTGCAATACAGCTTGCTTATTTCATAGTTAAAGCTATTTACCACATGAAGCTCTGGCTCTTTAAGTGCACAGCCTCACAGTGCATTAGGAATATTTTAATCTCCTCAATGTGTCTTTGTAGTCTTAATCATTTTTAGGCTCTTTATTTCTACTCAAGATCCCCAACAACTCAAAGCAAGAAGTTCCTGAAAAATAGAGCACCAAATGCTAGTATGTCTTGAAAAGCTGAGGGGAAAGTAAAAGATCTCCAGCTGAAAGGTGCAGTAATAACACCAGTTAAGACATCAGCCCTGTTCCCGTATTAACAGCCAGCATATCCAGGAAGGTCTACCAATTACATTTAATGCCATTAAAAATATCACATGTTCACTTCTGCAATGACAACTGTACAGAGTTCAGTCTTGAGGTACCTGAAGTGAAATGCAAAATACCTGTATTAGCTCTCCATAGGCTGCCTTCAAAAGTCAGTGTGGGGCAAACTTTTGGCCCTTGTTAAAATACCCAACTCATGAATACACCATTTGTTGTAGGTACTTTACACTGTCCTAATTACATTGATGTTTGACAGCATCAAGATCTTTATAATTATGAACTTGAACATATGAAATGCCAGTGACAATGATGAAACCTCAAATTTTTTATCCAAATTTGCTGCATATCTATTATATAATTTACCTACATTAAAAAAAAAAAAAAAAAAGAAAAAAAATGGTGAAACTGTAGCCCTAAACTGCTAGGGAATCCTGCTGAATCTGATAATTTCTTTGAAGCAATAAACAAGTGCTACCAAATTCTTTTTACCACATTTTTGTCTCTCTTTAATTTGAGGTAAGTAAATAAAGAGGATTTCCAGTTAATTAAGGATGCAAAATGACAAGGAAACAAACAAACAAAACAAAAACACCAAAAGAAGCATCAGAAAACAATCATATAAACTATCTTGGAATTCCCAAATGATATACTCATTCTCTGAGTCTCTCCATAAATATATTAGGAAAATATAGAATAATATCTCTGTGCCCAGTTTAAAATTGTATGTTATAGTTTATGTTTTCCTATGTATTCTTTAACATTCAGTTTTTAGACTGAGAACAATTCTTTGAAGTGTCCAAAAAAGAGAACACCATCATGTATAAACATTGTGATAATTCAATTTTGTGTAAGTTTTCTTGTATAAGTGAGAGTGGATATATACAGACTAGCAAGTCACAGGCATAGCTGCATTTATATATCTTTTCAGAATACACTGTATTTCTCATCTGCACTATAAAATGGAAAAAGGATTTCCTTTCATTTGCATATGCTATTTGGAGCTGTTAATCTATCACATAGACACAGTAAAATGCACCTTGTAATTAACACAACCCAAATTCATTGCATTTAGGTAGGATGCTAGTTGATGTACACACGAGACAATTGTTCATACAGCCTGATCAGGAAGCTGAAAGCCTTTCATATAATGCGTACAAGGAATCTAATGTGATTTGTAAAGAGGCAGGTTTTTTAAATAACCTGAAGAATGGAAGGGGAGAAAAAAAAAGACAGGAATAAAATTCTCGGCTTACAATGCTTCAAAACAAATGTTTCCTAGACAACGTAACATGTACATTTTTTTTACGTTTAAAAAAAAAAATCTCTCAGCACTGAGATTTTCTGGTTTATGCAGCCATAGGGATGTTTCCATAGAATTAATTTATGTAATATACAGTTAAGTGCAAAGATTTTATCCTCATCACATTCCAAGAAACAGTTTCAGTAATTCAGTTCAGTTGAATTGATGGAAGTTATACCTTTGTGTATGTTACGGGCAGCCATTGACTGAGAAAGGAAACTCTGGGAGTATTAGACAGATGTCAAGATAGCTGACAGCTTGAAGACACAGAGCACACCAGATTCAATGTGTACATTTGTGGCAAATACTTCAGCCCAGCAAAAAAAGGCCATGTAACATAAACTTGACTAGACTTCTGTAAGAAAGCACAATACAGGACAGAGTGAAGGTAATGAAAACTGTCTCTCTGTGCTGCTTCACCATCAAAATTTAGCAAACATCTAGCAATCTCTACAATATATTCTTGCAAATCTCTGTGCTGACTATACAAAAAAATCTCATGTCATAAATACAGTGTTTAGCTACAGCAAAACTTATTTAAATAACTGAGGCAACTGATGCATTTGAAATGCCAGCCATACTATCTATATTCAAAATACCTTTAAAGCTAAACAATAAGGAGTAAAGGAGCAAAAAGCAAAATACTGCAAGAAAACATGATTGAATTAATCATTACCTATCACTTCTGCAGATTAATATACTGATCAAGAACTTTTCTTTGACTACTAAAGAAGTGGTTTCTATTTCTCAAGCCATACACTAGTGTAAAAACAAGGACAAGGAGGAGTTTCAACCAAGCTTTGTATGCAAGTTAATTAAGCTCTTGGAGTAATTGTCCTTTCATAAATCTCAATAGATTTCTCTCAGTTCCTTTCCGAGATACTGAAATCCCTAAGGATTTTAATTTCTTTCTCCAGTTCCTAATTACTGTACACCACTCAGGTTTCCAGTCATCTTGTTTTCCCTCTCCAAGTGCTGTTTTACTCCTTTCAGCTCCTCACTCTTCCTTAGGATCTAGTTTCCCCATTCAGGCTGTTTTACCACATTATTCTGGATAGTCATTTAGTATATATATAATTTTTTTTTTTTTTTGTACTGATGGAAATCCTTCACTATTACTAGCAGACAAGATTTTGGGGTAAAAATAGAACACTGTTCTCAGCATGCTGCATTAACCAGTTTGGTTTTTTTCCCCCTCAGTATCAATTCAGCAGTATTTCTGTGCAAGTTAGCCTATGCTTTGGGGTTACTTTACTGAGAAATAAGCCCATCTGCTTACAGAATTTTAACAACATCATTTCAGATGGAAATGCACAGACCTAAAATCTTCAGATTGCATGTGCATATAAAACTACAGTCTAATTTATCTTTCTCCAGAATGACTTGAATGTTTCCTTCAAAACAACAAAATCAACAACAACAAAAAGCAACAGAAAGCAAGCAAAAACCAAACTCTCCGGTCACCCTTGAATTTCTTTTCAAGAATGCTACACTTCACATCATCTTGTCTCAAAACACATGCTAAGAAAGATTAATTTTGTATGTAGTCTTGCTGAGAAACACCCTAGCAAATACTGTTTATGGAATAAAAGAACACTATACCTTTTATGGTACAAAAATCAAAGGTGGCTCTTCCTGCTACTGGTTTTACTCAGCAGTAAAGAGAAAACCTTGCAACTGTTGTTTACACAGTACTAAATCCTTGTAAAGTCATACTGAAACAAGTCTGCTATCTGACCTAGCCCTTAGGGCTACTTAAACACCTGTGGATTTATAGAGTTCAGATGTCTACATGGTCTGTGCTGAAGTTCATTTCCAAACTCGTGCCCCATGTGAAGTGCTTTGTTGGCACAGTTAAGCCATTACTACTTGTTTCTGGTTTGTAAGGCAATCACATTATGAAACAGAAAGAGTTCAGAATTAAGAATACTTCTCTTTATACACAGACTGTAAATGCTGATAGCAGCTAAATACTCAACATACAAGTTTTTATTTGAAGAAGCTTAGCTTCACTAAGAGCAAAACATTGCAGGGAAAGGGAAGACTTATCCTCATCTGTATATTTATAATTTATTCCCCTGCAGGACCTACACATCTAAAACACATATCATGCCATGAAGTTTGAGTATGCTTTGTGACAAGATAGTAAGCATTATTAGATAAAACACAAAAAACTTCTCAACCACCTCTCAGAAGATAAACTCTCCTGTACCCCAGATCACCTAAAAAAAGGGTCATATAATCCATGAGCACAAGAATAGGACAGAACATGGTCTAAGTATTAAAAAAAAATTAATTAGTTGGAAGGCTTACTGCTTAAATCCTGGTCCCACAGAAATACACACTCCTGACTTCAACAGAACCTAGATTACATTGTCCAGTGGGTTTAAAGAAAGTATACCTTAACTACTATGACTCTCTAAAAGTCAAAGGTGTTTGCTTTCAATTTCATAGAATCATAGAAAGCCAGGTTGGAAGGGACCTCAAGGATCATCTAGTCTAAACTTTCAAGGTAAAAAAAAAAAAAATGTATATATATATATTATATATATTATATATATAGTTTAAGTGAGATGGCCCAGCACCCTGTCAGGATGAGTCTTGAAACCATCCAGTGTAGGGGAATCCACCACTTCCCTTGGGAGACCATTCCAATGTTTAATTGTTCTTATTGTAAAGAATTTAATCCTTTCAAAATCATCATACATTGAAGTTTACAATTAAGACCATTTAATTTTTATTCTGTGGCTCAATTATACCCATTTTATTTAGATTCCTTACTACTAGGTTTCTGGTCAGCAAGTTATAAGAGAAAAACCATGACCAAAAAAATTGCTTTAGGTGTACTTCTAATTCTCTCCACTATGACTGGTAAATTTCAGGCTTTCTATGAGGTCTCCAAAGGTTTCAGAAATACACAGCCTCACTTAGATGAGACAGAGAAGCAGCTTGTGTTTAGAAGCCTGCACTGCCCCAGGAGCCATAGGAGCATTTGGCCCCAGCTCAGGTGCAGTGTGCATTGACAATGCATGGTTCTACTGAGATTTCACAACACTCACTATTTTTGAGAGCCCCAGTTTCTTAAAATATCAGCCCAGGAAAAGCTTGAAAATATGGTCCTGATATCACCTAAAAGTTCATAAAAATGAAAGCAAATAATAGTAAGAGGAAAACATCTATTTTCTTTTCCTCTGGTTCCTTAAAGTCATGCTTTTTTAAGCCAATCTCACAATGCGTAAATGTGCCACCTTAATTTGCTAACGCTGGGACTGGTAATCTTGCTTCCTGGAGCTCTGAGCAACTGCACGCTGAGAAAGAGCTTCAGGAAAGCATGCAGCCAGTGATCTCTCTTTTTTTTTTTTTTTAACTACTAAGCTAGCTTCACTACATGAAAGTGAGCAAAAGCTGCAATTGTCTTACTGTCATCCCACAACTCTGCGATGGCTTTAGGGAGGTTTGTGCTGCCAATACAGAGCAGTGAACAGTGGCTGCACATAGCTATACCAAAGCTGGCTCTTGCACAGGGGAACAAGGGACATATCTCCATGCTCATTCAATGTTTAGTGCTGTACTAACCTAGAGCACAACAGCCTATCTTCACGTATTTCATTTGAGCCACTACTGCAGCTGTTTATAGTTTGTACGTTGATGAATTAAGAGTTACATAAATGCTAAATGCTCTTAAAATAAAACTCACAAAAAACTCAGAAGTCTTGTGGAATGCAAATTGCAAATTAGATCCCTCTTAAAGAGCAGAATAATAAAAACAGCCATCACAAATTTACCACTTCTTTCTCTTTTACATTCTGCTCAGTATGGCTTTCAGTAGGTAGGTGTGTATAATAAACCACTGCCATGCTTGGCCTCTTGTGGATCTATCCTGTTTATGTATTGCTAAATCTTTTTTATTGCTTCTGACAATATGTTGTTTCATACCTTTATATCTATTTATATTGGTTTTATTGTTGGGTTATTATTGTGGTGCTGAATTACACTGAAAAAATAATATCTGTTTATATGATAGGGTTTGGCTCACACAAATATTTTCCCGATGGTAGGGGTTTTTTTACCATTTATTTAATATATATTTATACACAGATACACAATTACTCTATACCAAACACACTAGAATGTAACCATTGTCATCAGTGCTATTACTATTACTAGGCAAGGAAAAGCTGACACTTTCTGGCAAAAGCAAGAGATGACACAGCCAACACAAATTATTTATCTCAGTTGTTCTCCATGCTGAGTTCTTGAGGTCTAAGGATGAATCAAGTGCCTAGCAACATGCTATCCTTCCTGTCTCATCTTTCTTTATGAAGAGAATTGGGCCCTCACCAGGAAATATCTCTTATCCCCTCTTAATGATAAGATATTCATTTATTATCAATTCTCAATCCATGCAGATCTCTCCATCCAATTCTATCTATTAGCTTTTCTCAGAAAGACTGACTGCTGTGCACTACATAGGGAGAGTAAGAATACGTGAAAATGGCAAACAACTCTTATTCACATAACTATTTATACAGCCAAAGGTTATAAAATACCTTTGTTCTGAGAGCTGCTGGGAGATGTAAAAGGTGCACCAATTCAGGGAGTGAGATGTATCTAATCTTCTGTTTGCAAATTTGGGAGAAACTGGGAATTGCTACCTACAGCTGTTTGTTTATCAGTGGCAGAAACCCAAGTCAATGTGTAGACAAGGACATGCAGATCAGTCAAGTTCCACATACCGAACATGAGATTCACACACCTGAGTGCCTGAAACTCCCGGTACATAGGCCTTCATCAAATTCACTTGCTAGTCAGTGGAGAGGCTTTCCCTGTGCTCTGAGCCTGCCTGTGCTAAATCAGCTATGTCTGGCATGTGGGGTCATGCAGTAAAAGGCAGAAACCAGGGTCTCAAAGTCAAAAAACCCCTCATCTTGTGTCATAGATGTCTCTCTAGGATATATATACCTTGGCCCATACCCAACCTCTCATATGCGGGAGAAGTAAGGTTAATTTGAGAGCCCTGACAGTAGCTCAGTTCTCAGGTTAGGAGCAGTCGGGGCAGTCAGTAACAAGACAGAGGAAATAGCCAAAGTGGGATTCTGGGTATCAGGGTGGGAAGGTAATAGTGAAAGCCCCAGAAAGACCTTTTAAAGTATGTGGAATAGAGATAGCCCATTTGCTTCATATCCACTTGGCAAGTAACACAAGGAAACTCCCTGTGGCGCTACAGAAAAATGGTTTTATGTTGCTGGATATGATAGCAGTGTGAGGCCATAGCAGTAGCTGCTGAAGAGTAGAGAGTAAAATTGAAGTGCAATGAGTCTGAATTAAGATGAATAGAACAGTGGACAATTAGCTAGTTTGTCAAGGGAACAAACAATCATTAAAGGAAGCCTTCCACAACGTAAAACCATTTGTATAAGGGATGCAGTAAAGAGGACATCAATTTTGCAAGACCACAATTGAGCTTGATCTTATTCCTAACAAGGCTGATTCTCAAAACTTCAGTGAAATAATCAGTTATTTCCCACCTTCAGTGGGAAAACAGCACTAGATCTTTGATTAAACTTCATTCCTAATATTTAGTTTGCTGAAAAAAAAAAAAAAAGGTCTTCTGAAACATTAGTGTACTTTGATGGGACAATTTTTTTCTTCATTTTGAAATATTTCCTACTGCAATAAACTGCTGTATATAAATGTTAAAATACAGATTTTCAGAGACCCAGAGAGATATTTTTAGGTTTTCAAATATTAAGACAAAATGGCATCATTTTGTATCTAAGTCTGAATTTTAATGAACAGCTCTATTGATAAGCACTGAACATCTATATTTATAGAAAAATGGAATATCGTAAATACAGAATTGTGCCATTATCTACATATGTTGCATTTCTCCTTACATACAGAAACCAGAGTTTAATTTCTATAGCAATGGAAATATGGCAATTTACACCAGAACTATTAGTCAGAATGTAAAATTAGATCTGAGCCAAAGTGTTGGCTCAGTTTACAAAAGTTGGATCTAGCTAAATTTTTCTCATGTATGCTTTCATTTCTGCCTCATTGGAGGAAGAGAGGCACAAGTCCATGCTCAGTCCGTAAGGCTGTTGTAGAAGGTTCCTAGACTTTTAATTCCATTTATTGTGGTACAGCAGTACTTGTGACCCCATTAAAATCACAGCAGCAGATCAGGAAAGCCCAGTAAAAAATTGATAAAACTCATAGTAGCAAAATTTCTATATCTAAAGACGACATTCATGTCTGGAAGGATTGGGAAAAATATTAGAAGAAAAGAAAAAAAACCTAGTAAACAGGATTTTTGAAACATCTTTTAATTGTGAATTTGAAAAGTATCCAAGTTTCCTTAAGTAAATATACAATTGCTTCTCTCTTGAGATGGACTCTTTAATTTGGTTAATTCTATAGGTTGTGAACACAACATGTTCAGAAGAAAGCTTTACATAATGTGGGAATTCTGAAAATAGAAAAGTTGACGTGCAAATTCTTTATCCATTTTCTTAACGCTGTACTCGTGCCACACATTTTAAAAAGCAGAAAAATGTATCCATTAGTAATATACCTTCAGATCCTAACACTGAATGTACACAAATAAGCATATAAGAATGAAGTATAATGGACATAGCTATAAATGTTGAAAGCTGGCTTTCTAGACATGTTTCTGTAAGCACAAGTACTTTGAGATTCTTATAAAGACCTACCATTGTTCAGTAGCATTATTTCATAAGGAATATAATTATATAATTTTTGATAGGCAAAAAATATGTAATAAAATACAGGTATTTGTTATCTATAGCATGATCAATAAAGTGGAATGTAAAAGAAAAATGAAATATATTTTTCTCCAAAATATTAATAAAAGAATTTTAAAAAACCCGTGCACTAAACCTGACTCCTCCTGCTCCAAATATATACACAAAGTTCATATTTTTGCTATTTGTCTAAATCAAAGCTTAAAATGGTTTTGTTTTCTTTTAAACTTTAGTGACTGTGGGAAGAAATTATACACTGTGCAGAGTATTCTTTTAGGTGCATATTTTCTAGCATTGTTATTAATAATAATAATAATACCAAAAAGTGTAGCAGATCAAACCAGAAGGAGCCTTGAATATATTTGCTGGGAATTGCCTCAGGCTAAACACCAGGGACATGAAACAAACTGTTCTTATCACCTTTTTCCAAACACAGCGATTTAAATTTACAATGAAAGTGCCAGCACCAGCTGCACTTTAAGAAAGCACCACATGTCTTGAAGAGCTCCAAGAAAATGGAAAAAAGCCCAGTTCAAGTTGGAGGTGTCATCTTCCTCTAGCCAGCTGGGTGACACAAAGCTGAAAGCGATGAAGTGCTAATTAGAGGTTGATGAACAGAATCTCAGAGTGGAAAGTTGTCGAAATAGCCTCTACTGAATCACAGCCTTATAAATCTGCTCTTATCTCCCCATACAGAGCACTGCCAGAACAGAGAAAGGCAGTGTGAATCCAAATATCTGTATGGTTATGTTATATGTTTTATCTCATATCATATGTCCACTTTTATCTTGGAGCTATTTTAAAATAACCTTTTTTGGGTTTTGTTTGGTTTTTTGTCTTTTAAATGCAGATATATATTTCATAGTTAGTTCACTCACAATGTTTATACTCTATTGCAGAAGGAGCAGTAAGAATTTTTTTTTAAATGCCTTTTATAACTAATTTAATAACTGATTTCAGTAAGGATAGAAACCAAACGTCTTCCAATGCTAAGTGAGAACAAGCAAATAGTTATTTCTTAATGAGGGATATATGACCACACAAAAGAAAAATGAGAAAATGCACTGAAATAATAATAATAATAGCTTAGAATAGGTCTGAATTTAGAATTATTCTTTACCAAAAAGAAAGGTGGTAGGGGAAGGCTTTAGCTGGCAGGAGAGTTTGATGCTTTTTTGTTTTTTTTAAATAATGTTGATGTTGAAGTGCCGGCTTTTTTTTGGCAAGAATCTTGTTCTAATTGGACCTAAAGCAGCAATGTTTAGCAGTGCTGACAGGCAAGTACAGGCAGGGCGGTTTCACTTCTAGAAATCAGAGGAGCTACTGCTCACACAGCAACAGCAGGTGCTCCAAGCTAGGCTAGTAGGACACCGGAAGGTAACTACAGTAGTTTCACAAATGTGTCTCTCTTGCTCTTCCCTCTACCCCACATTTCCCCCCTCTATTCATCCTAACTATTGCTATCTTTACTGGTTAAATGTTAACGTTGCTACACCCCTCCAGATCCTGCATCAGCAAAGCCCTCGTGCACATTAGTGGCTTCAGTGGGAGACAAATATGTGCTGAATATTAAGAGAAAATTCAAAGGTTCTATTTATTCTGAGTGACAAAATCCAATTAATAACAGTGAAAATCTGAAGGTAGAGAGGAGTGTTGAAGTTATTCCTGTGCTAATGCAGATGCATGACACTGCAGCAAAAATTACTCTGTATATACATGTACTATGATAAAGACATATGTATATATATAGGTCATCAGCTTGGCATCAGGGCATCTTATCTGCCACTTTCTAGGTGTTTTTACAAATTACACTGCACTGACATCCAGGAACTAACTGACTTTATGACAAATACCTGTTTCTTATTAATATCAGGCATTCTGTAAACTCTATGTAGTAAAACAATCATGTGAACATCATGTAGTTTGTGGGATAAAACATCATCAAGACTAAATTTCGTCACTAATTGAATGATTCTGTAATATCTTTCAGCCCATATGCTAACAAGTCCAACAAAAACAAACTACATAGAGCTGAAGCATTTACAAAAGCCCTTCCTCCTGTGCTCTAAATTTTATTCTTGGGAGGCATTACATATTTCTGTGCAATTTAAGGTAGCTAATATAATGTATTTTTTAACATAATCTGAGTGTATTAAGATCTAAAATATTAAAGTTACAGACCTTTTCTGATATCAGGAGAAAAGGCAAAGATGATGAAAACTTCAGAAGTTAGTCACAACAAAAAAAAAGCAGCCCCTTCCCTGAAAAGCATACGATTTAGGAGTAAAAATCCAGAGCCATGATCATTTTATGTAAACAGTATGGGCTATGCAAAAGTAATACTTTATATATTTAATACCTTATCAGATAAGAAGTACACGTTCATATCTGTAATTTCAGACAGTGTTTTGTTCTGTTAGCCTATTACTTCAGAAATGTAGTTCAGATTAATTGTTGTCTCAAAAAAAAATAAAGGAGAGAAAGAATCTGTGCTCTTTTGAAAATGCCAGCTCCCATTAAACCAGCTCTCCAAAATAATGATATTCATCTGATTTTTCCCTCTTTGATTAGGCTTGTATAATTCTGTATTAGCTTGGTAGCTTTGATGCCCAACAAGATTAAATTGTCATGTACAGTATATTATATTTATAATCTGAAGAAAAAAAAATCACTTATAAGGCGTGCAGAATCAGTATCTAGGGACACAGCTACTACATTTACATAATTTACAACACTGATATGCCGTTATTTCCTAATTATTTATGGCCAATTATCAGTTGCTGGTCAATGCTTGGAATCGGTCACTATAATTATTTCCCTACGGCCTCTTAGATGCAACAGAGGCAGTTTTATCAAGCCTCAGCACCGCACAAACATACGCATTTCCTCTGCAAAGTGATGTTATTTTTTGCTGTCTTACATGTGAATTTTCTTCAGTGTGAGAAAAAATATTTTAACTACAAACTCTAAAAGTTTTAAAGCAACATTTTGTTACTTCTGACATGTATTCAAAACTCCTGTACAAAACACTCAGAGTGGATTCTCTAGAAAGAAAAAAACCAAACAACAAAACACCACCCCCACCAACAAAATTGATATAGTAAGAGAATCCTGTTCAACAATAATATGATCTCACTGTCTATCCTTTTTTCCTTTTTTTCTTTCAGCACATTTTCATTTTTTCCTTTTGTATTATATAAAAATGGATGATATAATAGCCGATTTCTGTCCTCATATCTAGATTTCACTTCCACTCAAATCAGTCCTAAAGCATGCAAACAAAAATCTGCATTTGAATTCCTAATGATTCCTCCTATTGTCTCATTGCTGCTACAACCTGTCAATCACTGCTGAAAAGTGTTAATCACTCCCAGAAATCCCAGTCTCACAGACAAAAGTACCAGTCACCAAAAAAATAATACCAATTGGTCATGGATGGAAGGCAAATCTCACTAGGGATCTAACTGCACAATGGAGTATATTAAGTCCGTTTTGCTATAGTCTAGCTCAGCTAGCAGCATCCAACAGTTTCAGACTTTAATTTCAAAGTCAGCTAAAATCCACCAAAGTAACTTACATTCATTAGCTAAGATTTAAGTGAACTGCTGTGAAATCTCTTGGCTGCAAGAGCCTTTAGTAGAAGTGGCAGCTTTCATTTTCAATTTAAGGAAAATGGATCTAGTCAGAAGTTAGGTACTTCTTTCTTAATCACTTTGCTTTTTACAGGCACTTAGTTATTTACAATTTTTTTTTTCTCTAATTGTATACATCTTTGACTAATAATAAACATGAAAGAATATCTTGCAGTTAACACTCCATACCTGACCATTCCCCTGTTACAACATTCAACTTTAGTAGAAAGAAGTAGTAATGATGAGTATATACCATGCATCATAAAAGAACTGTTGCCTCAGGTCACAAAAACTGTATTTTATACGACAAAGGGGAAGGCGGCTAATTCAGTAGTCTTGACATCTAAACTGTTGTATCCTAAAAACCTCAGTGCAGATTGCACTGTTTGCATTTAAAACTATAAACACAGACTGTGTTTTCCTGTTACATCAACTAAATACTTAAGTATGTTTGATCTTAATAAACTATAATTAAGCAATATACAGTAATTACCTTTTAGAAATCCCTATAGTGATTATTACCTCTGGAGTTGACTAGTGGAGGAAAAGAATGTGCAATAATTGATTTCTATTGGTTCTATGCATTCTACTTCCTATTTCTTAGAGAAGCAAAATATTTTAAATAGATGAAACTTCTCCTTAGATAAGTAGGGTTCATCTGGCTTCAGGTAGACACTATTGCAATCAGGAACTTCTACCAAAGTTGCTTAGTGAGGCTATATTTACTGATTATTGCAGTGGAAGGACCACCCTTAAAAAACTATAGTAATTACGTTAACAATTATTTGCAGAGAGGCATAGTTCGTATGTGGCTTTGTGCAGTGTGTGTCTGCCTGCTTGGTGTGGTTGGATTTCAGTAAGGTTACAGCCTGTGATTTGGAATGCTTCTTGCTACAATAGGAACCCACAGCTCCCAGCCTTAGAGTGCTCCCATAGCACACTTGGTGCCTGTTGTGCTGGAGAAGTACTTGTTTTATTTCTTTATTTTTTTTTACTTGAGTCCAACACCTGAAAAGTTGTGGTTTTGGTTTGTTTGGGTTGGGATTTTTTTTTTACCTTTTCAAAAAGTTTCGGCAGTTTAGGTGACTTTCTTACAGTTAAAATAAATAACAAGCTCTGCACAGTGAATTCAAAGCAGTATATAGCTCCAAAGCACAGGTTAATCAATACAGTACTTGCATGACTATAGTGCCCATTCTTTTGGATTTCTGATTTTAATACAAATAATAATGCAGCCCAAATGACTGCACACGGTGAATCAGGAGGGGAAGCAAGCTTGCACTTCAGATATGCTCAGATTGTGATACAAGCCACTCTAGCCACATTAATTCAGAAGTATATTAATCCACAGTGCCACCTAGCCACCTGTGTATATTTAGTTTAAATGTGACAAAAAGAAAATTCTTCTAATCTGTAAAAACCGTTACCTCTCTGCCATTCCCCTTCCCTCCAGTTGCTGGATGTAGAAGGAGTAGAAGAATATAAAAAAATAGCCCAACATGTTTATAGCAACAGTTACTGACCTGAAGGAAACCTGCAAATCCTTGCTACAGCTCTGTGTTACACTGTTATTACTCCAAACAACATAAACTAGAATATTAGCTGCAGTGAATTAAGATGAAGCATTCTATAAACACCTGCCTTGTGGGACAAAACTTGTTTCCTTGTGACAAGGAACCTCTCTCTTTCCCTTTTTCCTTCTTTTTAACTCTCGCCTTAGAACTAAATTAGATTTTACATTAAGTTTATGTTGCAAGAACACTTCAAAGCTTCAGCAAGTATCGAATTTGTTTTAGGTCTTATTATTGTAAAAATAATAAAGTCAAGCTAGGAGATATTAAAAGATATCCTAATAGATATTCTCAACCAGTAATATTCCCACAGCAATTTTAATGCGTACCCTGAGTACACAAAATCTCCTTCACAGAATGCTCAAAGCACCACGTATTTCCCAGCTCAAGGTGTGACAGAAAGGAGTTGGTTTTAAAACTTCTTTCTCCTTTGACAGAAACGGCAAAATATTCCCTGGCTGCCTTTTAAAATATGCACAGGAAAGAAAGAAAGTACAAGAATTGAAATATCCCCAACAGCTACCCAAAGCAAACTTGAGGTTGGTGTCTGTCCCACCCAATGAGAGGCAGAATGCACCAAAGTTTTTCCTTCCTGGCATTTGGACCTCTTCCAGGCAGGACAGAGTTTTGTTGAGCATTAATTTGTGTCACAATTTAGTGTGTGACCTAGTGGGTTGAGGGTATACTTGGAAGGCCTCCCAACTACACAGGGTTTTGACAGACAGGCATTCCCCTTTGCAGGCTCTCGGTGAGCTCTGCTTGGGTTTGGAGGCTGAACAAGGCAAGTTGGCCCAAAAAATGAGACAGGCCCCACCAGCCTGGAGACACCATCCTATCCCTGCATGTAGCAGGTCAACATCCAGCCTCTTTGTACGTTTTCTCTGATAAGGTGTATGAACATGATTCCAGGGTAAAAGCTGTATTTAAAAATAATACCAGTTAGCAATAGCTTCTTTAGAATCCTGTTAATACCTAACAAGTAACATTTGCAAAAAAATCTGCACTTTCAAGAGTGACTTTAAGGAAGCTGAATAAGAGAAATCACTCACAAACTCAGACTTACCCCCTTCCTCTAAAATCTGCCATTAGTCTGTAACCACTGCAAAAAAATTTCCTGCTGTAGGCTCTGTATGCCTTCTGTCCCTGCTTAATGCCACTTTCCTATACACCACAGCTCTGCTTTCCTATTTTCTTCACCCATAGATTCACCATTTCCCAGGTTTCTGCTGCTTCTGTTGTCCTAGCATTACCATTTTGCCTCAGGTCTCCCACACCCACAACAATGTTAAGATCTCTGACTTGGCCCACCAGGCTAAAGGGGGGCCAACTCTAAAACTGCTTCAGAAGGTAACTCTAAACAGTACCCTGTATGCATTTAATTAGACCTCTGGACAAAGATGGCAGAGAGAAAGCTTAAGGTGGAGGAAATAAAGAAAAATCAGAAAGGAAGCACTTAAGATATAAGTTTTCCCACAGAGAATTTTTCAGCTTTATTCAATTTCCTACAAGTAGAACCAGTGATCGTACCCTGCTTTTTGTCCATTTTAAAGAAAGCAAGCTGATTAAAAAAGATTGGCACAACAAGAGCACGCTTAATATACCAAAAAAAGAAAAAAGCCCCAAAGAGGAGAAGGCAAACAAAATGGGTTCTTTCTGACACAGAATAAAATAAACAGTTCTTCACAATTTTCTTGTGAGTAAAATGACCAGTTTCCAGTTCCCCTCCCTTGATACCAGACCTAGGCTGGTGCCAGGGGACTGCAGACACTGTATCTTCCCTTTTAGTATTATTTTTTTTTTGGTGTGTATTTTGTCTTGTTTGTTTGTTTTCTCTCTCTTATTCTCTTAATATCCTATTTAGATTATTCTTTTGTTAATCTCTTCCTTTCTTAGCCCAGCGTACCATATGGAAATATATGTTCATGCTCCTCTACTTCCTTACTTCTTGAACCTTCACTGACAACTTTTTCCTGTTAAACACTTGATCCTGACAACAATATAAACCTGAACTAACAGACCAAAATATACTGAATATATTGAGAAGAAGAAAAAAAAAAAAAGGAAAAAGAGACTTAACTAGTGAGAACTAAGACACAGGGAGAAGAAGTCTTAAAAAACCCCCATTATTTGAAAATTAAATTTTGGAGGCAACCCTTCAACTTCATCAGCTTCACAACAAATTACTCTGTCTACCACTGGCTTGATCAATATAGGCTATGGTCTATTGCAAAAGATCCTGCCTGGTTTTAATGGAAGTAAAAAAGTTAAAATTCAGGGTGTCCTTTGGATCCTGGTCTCACCCTTCTCAGTAGAGTGCCTGTCCTTTCTACATAACTTCAATACTGGTTATTTTATATCAAAGTAAATGTAGTGGGCAGGATGATGACTGACACTTGATCCAAGACAATGGGGTAAAGACCCAGTGTCTGATAGCCTTGTGCTTTGACAGGCTTTTTCTCCTGGTGACTGTTAGCCATTGTTTGATAACTACAGACTTCCCTTCCCACAGACCTTTCTGAACTCTGCTGTCTTGAACAACACACGAAATGCAAAAGAAAGTATTTACCAGCCAGTAATTACAAGCTACCCCTCATGTAAAGGTAAATGGTAATGAGAAATGTGCAAAGAATAGTTAGCGCTGTCAAAAGAGGAAAAAAAGAAAGCTAGTGAAATGTAAAGCTATACAAAATGCCTTATAGACTTATCCTGCAGTAACTGTATCAATTAACCATGCTAAAAGCCCTAACTCAGATGGGCACTGCACACAGCATGTCTGCTAGTGTTTTATTATCAAGTCCATTATGATGAGTTCTTGTCCTAGACAAAAGGAGAACAGAAAAAGAATTCAGGCTGACAAATTAGACTTGAAATCAGTTTCATTTACATAACGACTGGAAGTTCATTAATAACAGAGTTTTAATTATTCATGCTCTTGTTTCACTAGATACAGCAGTTTTCCCCCTGCTGTGCTGGATGTCTGGATTAGCTAAAATGAACCATAGCAAACCGATAGACTGCCCAGATTTCTTAAGTTTTTTGCTGCTTTCAAACTACCAAGGAGAGCACTTGGGGGTGGAGGAGTAGCAGAGGGAGGGGAAGAAACCCCTTCCTTCAGCTAATATTAGAACATGCTAATGAAGGAGATATTTGAATTCTGCTTTGGGTGTAACTTTGATTTGTTGAGAAATCAGCGTCAAAAATCAAAGCCATAAGAAAAAGTTTGAGAAACAGGTTCCAAATTCTGTATCAATTTGCCAACTTTAGTTTCTTATTTAGATCACTTTAGAACAGTAGCATCAACACTGAATATTTATGTTGGGATACCTGGTGTGAGCAGAGAGCATTTCTTGAGAATATCCAGCTTTCAGTCTTTCACAGAGTTGTTTAGCATCTATGACAAAATCATGGTCATTTAAAAACTCCCGTTTCCTCACATTTCTTCCATGGGCTTTTTCTTTGGGGTTAGCTTTGTTTTTAATTATAAATTAGAATAAAGAAGGTCAGAAGCTAATATATTTTCTATAGAAAAAATAAGCTTACCAGGATCTTTGTAAAAAATTCATCAAAATGCAACAATGAATGGACAGCTTTATCTTATAAGGATAAGTTTTTCCCATCGCAGCATCTAACAAGTAACTCCCATTGACTTCAACATATCCTGCAGTGAAAGAATAGGATCCGTGGATTTTACATGACTATTTGCTATTCAGTGAAACCTGAGGGCCCTACTCTCCCGCTGCAGGATGCATGTAATACCCATTGAAATCGATGGGAATTACTCTTACGTCCTGCAGCACAACCAGGCCTCACAGCTACATGTCATGAACTATGAACACTGTCAGGTGGACAAAGTGAGAGATATGTTTGAAGAATGACGCTTACTAAAAGATGTAAGTTATACTTTGAAATTCCTCCTTTTTCTCATAGCATGTAACTAAGGCATGAGACCACTGGTCTTTTCCAAAACCCGAGGTTTTCTGAAAACAAAATAATGAATGGAATAAAAATATTTTGTGTAGCAATGAAAGCAAACAAGTGATCTCTTAAGTTTTTACTGTTTACTGTTGCTTTTTGCTAGAAACACTAGTATTTTTTTGCTCACTTTCTCACCATCCTTGAAAAATTAATAACTTAGCTAGAAAAAAAAAAGATGAAAAAATCTTAAACGGACAGAAAGGCAGAGAGTCAATAGACATCTGGATCATGTTTGCTCTGATACTTTTTTTAGGAGCCTTTTGTGTTATGTTGCTGGGGGTGTGGGGGGGAAGAGGAGAGCTTTCCCCTGTGTTTCTACTTGAACTCGGGTACAAGTATTCAGCTATCTAATTTTTGTTGATCTTCCAATTCTTATTATTAGTAGACAGTGTGTGCATCTTGTAGATCATGTCCATAATAAATGTCACTGAATATGCACATTTTTGTTTATTTATTTTTTAAATAGAAGCCAATTCTAAACTAACAGAAAGAAAAAATATAAGCCTGGAAGTCAGCAGATTCAGACTACATTCCAGCTGTCCCTCATCAAATAGTGTACCTGTTGACCTTGGGCCAAACCATAAATCCCTCAGCCATGCTGATGGCTAAGGAATATATTAGTACATAATTATTCATAGGAATTGTTCTGCAGGGCTGGACAAAAATTCTGGGAGTCACTGTTCACCATAAGCAGTACATAGACTGACCTTGTATTTTCTGGCACTCTCCTTGAAAATAAGGTGACAGCATTTCCCTGACTGATTGGTTTGCTCCATGAATATATTCCTTAGTCAGGTTTTAGTGATGAACACAGTAAAAATCCAAAATGAAAAGAGCCGCTAGATTCCTGTTTGAGAAGATTTGGCTGATGTGGACAATTTCCGATCAGTCTGAGAGTGACAACAGACACATAACAAAAGCATAAGGGGTGTATGGATGCATTAACCGTGTAATGTGTTTTCGATTGGACTTCACTAGAATAATGTGAGTTTCTTACAGCCAGCTCCAAATTTAGGTTGTTCATAAAGAAACTAGTGCTAAGCTGACAGACTTGATAGGGCCTAGTGCAAAAAGAGGTCTGCTTACCACAGAGGCTTTGTAAGGACAGAGATCTCCCCAGAAATTTGTCAAAAAGTGACCAAATTTATTCCAACCTAGTCTATGAATACATTTCATTCTTATTTTCCCTAAGTTCCCAGACATATGATGTCTCTCACATTCCTATGGGAGATCCCATGTTTCTAACTGTACTCTAATCTTTTAGGAAGCATACCAGGCAGTTCCCATTGCACATATGGCATGCAGTGCCTGACTGAACTAGCAGACTTGGTGCTGTTTCAATGTCTTTCACTGGCAAGAACTGATTGAGTAGCCCTGATTGATACTCTTACTACTAGATGGACAATCTGCCTTGCTATGTTTAATCCACAGACCATGTGGCTGTTGGGAGACACTTTTTTTAACAGCTTTTTAACAATTTACAAGGGCAGCTTTTTTGAGAAATAATATTTCCTGATTTTAACATGTTACTGTCTCTACACGTTCTTTGTCTATCACCGGATTTTCTAAAAAAATACACCCCATGCCTTGTAGTTCAGTGTGGCTTATTTTCAGTTGTTTTGAAGCTTTAGAATATAACTCAGCAGTGTAAAATCCTGGAAAATAACTTATTGAAAAAGTGTCATAAATGCAGTCATGAAAAAATATGAATACGTATATCACTTCCTTGTCATTGACAGTTCATGTTGCTGAAAAACCTAATGAGAGATAGAAGCTTTAAACAATACATTAGAGCAAATTATACAGACTGAAGGACTCCCAGATTGCTGTTCTGGCCCACATTTTCAAATTTTCTAAGTTCAAACCTAGCCAAGGTTTGACTGGCTGAGGCCTTAAGATTACAAATAAAGCTTTGCATAAGAAATTAAAGATAAAAATTACCTTACCTTTGATCACTTCTTTTTTAAAAGAGTGACCTACAGCACATGTTTTTGAACTTGTCTGACCTAATAGGTTTTCTTTAAATCAAGTGAGAAGTTCAATCCCATTTGGCCCACTGTACAGTACGTAATGCAGTGAACAAGCATTTTTCCACAGGGCTAATAGGAGAATTATGTACTGCTTCTTCTTTAAGAAGATTACTTAGGTGAAGGGGAAGAGACAAAAGAAAATTGTTTCTCAGATATAATCTTTATTTTCTTTATTTCTACATTTACAGTCCTCATGGTCTTACCTGCATTCACCAGGTAATTTACAGTTATTCACTAGTTTCCCTTTAACCTCAGTAAAGAAATCTTCAAGTAAGGTTAGTGCAGAAGATTAAGACTGCATTAAGATTAAGTCTGAAATGTTCTGCTACCAATTAGCCCTCTAGTATTTCTGTAAGCCTTGAATTTTTGATGCGATCAATGACACCAAGTGGAGCCATCTTCTGTGGAGTGGTTATTAAAGATATAAAAATCAATATAAAGATGATACTTGGAAATCTATATCACACGATAATGAATCACCATGAGAGCCAGCTAAGAAGGAACGTCAGCAAACCAAACAGAAGGTTTGTGCATAACAAATTATTTGATGCCAGTAGAGTTTAAGCTAAATTTTGCATGAGACAGAAGTCTTCAGGCAACACTTATGATACATTTGCATGGCAAGGTTTTAATGAGATAAAGACACAAGACCAACCATGCACAGGGCTTTTTGTGCATTAAAGAGAGACAGAAGGAGTGAGAGATGATTGAGACATATGGGATTGAGACAATAATGCTGTAATTTGACTTTAATGACAAAACAGCATCAAAAACTTTCTCTGTCGGTAATCCTCATTCAATTTCTTTTAAATGAAACATTATTTGCCTGCACCTTAAGTGCAGATTGTTATTGGAGTTGTGTATTAGAGCTTCACAGGATACTCTAAATTTAATTTGAACTAGGGATTGATTTGGTTGGCTTCAAAGACAGGTTTTCCTATCAAAAATTGAACTAGTGCATGACTTTGCAAGTTCATTTGGGTTTACTGCTTGACACAATTGTATGGGAATTTACAGCATTTATGGTACATTTTGCCCTGCTGATCTCTTGTTCACTCTCATGTACAGACACACACACAGACATAACTACTAAAACACTCTTGCTGCTCCCTCCACCTTTTCCCTGGAAATACAATCTTCACTGAAAGTTACTGATTGAGAAGACTCACATAGTTCAAATCTACATTATATGAAAAACACAATCATTTTAACTTCTAGTAAATCAGAATGCTCTTAAAACATTTTACTATCATTAGTTATGTGATAACTTTTCTGAAAGATGAGAACAGCCCATTCTCATTTTGCAGACTGTTCATCTTACTGAGGGATGTAAAATACCACACAAACTAACATTAAGATATGACAAGGTCTTAGTCAATATAAATTGGCTTCAGTTGTGGGACATCTACCTGCTAATTGCCTCTCTTGTCTATTTAAACTGTGAGATCCTTGGGATACAGGCAGATTATCATGCTTGAGTCCCAACCAAGGCCTCTGAACAGTAATGGCATTCAAATGAACGGTATTAATAAAAACCAGATAATGGTATCCCACAGGAAGTCTAGAAGAACTAGAATGACAACTGGTCCTATAATGCATTTTATACTGCTGTAGCTACAAAGCCAATCTTAACCTAACTGAATGTTAGGTTAGGTATAGATTTACACTAACCTTTTTTTTTTTTGGTATCTTGTTTTTTTTTGTACAAAATGAATATATTCCTTTTTAGACTCTATATTCTCTTTCAAGGGCCATTTGCTCTTACTCAGTAGGATTAGGGCACTTTGAACACTTATGGTACAACAACAAATGCTTCTGTTCCCTTGTTTTTCCTAGGCACACATAGCTTTCACATTTGCAGCTGGTAAGTAGCAACACTCATGGATAATCATGCTCACAATCACAGCTTATTGTGCTTTTAACAGTGCACTAAATGCAAGCCTGTTATTCTTTGTTAATCAGTAACTGAATGTTGGTTGACAGCCACTAGGTATTTTTTTTTAATTTTTGTGTGTACAATTTCTCACCTATGTCAAACCCCCTCTCCAAATCAAGAGACTAAATGGCAACAACAGTGCAGATTCCCAACATGGTATATGCATACCTACAAAGATTGCATCATTCAAGGAATGTCCCTTTGACCTGTAAGAAAGATTAACACCAAAACATTACAGGAACTCTCCTGCTATCTGCTAGAGGTTGGCTGGCAAGTTCATGAAGCAACCATCTGGTTGCACAGCAAAGCTACTTCAAAACTAAATACAGAAATAAAGAAAAGCCGTGACACAGTTTATGCAGTTTTCACCAGTCATTGCAGTTTTGACTTAATTTGTTTCCCTCCTTCTTTGCATCTTGAGTCTTTGAAGGCAAATGAACCATTCAGTGTCATAAAAAAAGGAGAACGAGAACAGCCTTCAGTAAAAACAAAAACTAACGGAAAAAGCAGATCTTTTGCAGGCAACATTTCACATGGCTAAAAACGACTTTGCTGCAGTTTAAATTCTGCAGCCTTGCGATTGTACTGACACCTCTTTATTGTTCCTTTTAAGTGCAAATGCCTAGGTAGCATCACTATAAATGAAACAGTAGTGTTCACAGATTGCATTCAACGGCTGTTAGAGCTTTCTCTCCTTCTTCTGCACAATTTGCATCTATTATGGGCTCAGGAATATTGCTTTTGCCACTTTTCAGTGGCCTCAGAAGGGTACAAGATCCCCCACTAAAGAACTGCAGTGAGGTTGATCTTTAAAGCCCTTCCTAGAGCCTCACTGTGTTGCTTACTGAAGGATGGGAGGAGGGGAAGAAGCAGGTGCTGTGAACACTTTGAAGGGCATCACTATGATGTGCAAGGCAAGTACTCTGAATGATCCCATTTTGTGATATCCACCACAAAATTTAGGGTGTTTAATTTGAATTGCTAATAAAGATTCGGAGCCCTAGTCTGAGACTGCAGCACAGGCACTCACAGCCTCCTAAGCATGGCTCTGAGGGGTTTTGCACAGTGATTTGTGCAGTACTCTGCCTCTGGGGTGCAAGAAAGAGGTGGGTGAATACATTTCGTACCTGTGAAATTCACATTGCTTTCACAGCACCTCAGGGAAAAAAGAGTGTATGGAGAACAGACTGTATCATCTCTCTTAATTCCCTATTATCAGTTATGTGCTGAGAATATTTTAGCAAAGGGTTCCTTCAAAAAATAACCACAACGGCTTGAGCTAAACCCCTGGCTGTTAGCAGGGAAGTGTTTACATGCGAAGCAAGATAAGATGCAGGAGATGTTTCGTGTTTGCTTTCTGATTGCTCAAGCCAAGAGAGGGGGCAACCACTCTTAACAAATGAAATGCACAAATATTTCTGAAAAAATAATATTTTGATTATTTTACTGACCTCCTTTCATAGATAAAGAAAGTTTTGTAGATAAGATCCAGAACCTTTGTCCCTCCGTGGAAATGTTTGCAATAGTTTACAGGTGTAGTCCGGAATGGCACATTCCAAGAACGAAAATATTAAAGCTACAAGTTTTTTAGGGAAGAAACTTCCAGTATTTATGTTCAGTACTTAAAGTAGACCTGATTTAGGAAGGAAGACCTTTAGGTAGGGTATCAATTATTACCAGGCTAGAAGCAATTGCATATTGAACACGTTTCTATTATCCTGTATAATTATCACACAAGTCCAACATTTCATAATAGAGTCACACTACAGGTTGTGATGCCATTAATGTTCAGGTAGTGCACAGAATCACTGTCTTTTCTGTCCTGAGACTCCACTATTACAATATACACATAAAGTGAAAGCAAAAAGACTACTGCTATTATTATTATTTTTCTTTGTTGTGTCTCTCAGTAATCAGAAGATAAGCCAAAGCCAGGAGATGGGAATTCGTTGTACAAGGCCACCCTGCTGATCAACTGAAACAATAAGTTATCATATGCTTTATCTCTGTGACAATGCAATGGGATTATATTATTTTATCTTGTTTTACTAGCAAGGCATGATTGTATACAGCTTCTCTATGGAGCACACAAAGTACTGAGACTGGGAATTGGAAAAAAGGAGCTAGGTATATAGAAAGACTTCTTACACTGTGATCAATAGAATGAAAATCTGAAGAATCACTGACACTGTGTCTTCCATATTCTCATTCTTTTCCTAAATAGAGAACATATTTCACTTATGGAAGTGAACTATTATAAATCCAGTTGGAGCCTGCATTATCTGTCCTTTGGATGCCAGTCATCTCCTTAAAATCTTTTTGTCATAGTTTTTTCTTTTAAAAGAAAAGAATTAGGTAAAATCTCTTCAATGACCATAAGAATTTATAAGCAAATACTCAATTTGCATATCTAGCTTTCATGCATTACAAAGTAAATCTCTCTTTAAACACATAATAGACACATTTTCCTGAAGACAGATACTTCTTTCAAATAATGTTTTGTTCCACAGTTCAAAGAGGTGAGATTTCCTCACGTAACCTACAATAAAATCTTGGAAAGAACTAACCTCACTGATTACTTACATTACTATTTTAAAGTGACACTTACTCTAACTGCCTTAAGCACGTTGCAGTTTGACTTCAGAGTCCCAGTACCGATACGCCATGAAATGTGTTGCTAATATCCTCCTATAAGTTTGAACCAGAAACACAGAAGTACAATTCACAACGCCTCAGCCTTCTAAACTAGACAGGCTATACACAATACAGATTTTTCAATCACTCTTAACGTTCTAGCAATTCCTTTTCAGCTACACCATTTACCTACCTAGTACAAAATTAATTTATATAACATACTTTGTTTCTCCAAATAAGCATATATAAAGACAGGTTTTCCTCTATTAGCAGAACACAGAAGTCTTTAAGATGAAGTTACAGCATGATATTAGCATTAAAATGAAAGCAAGTACTATGCCGCTTATGTGAAGCTATTAAATTTCAGAATGTCTACAAGGCCTACATTTGTCACTAAATTCACTTGCTGCCCAGTTTTCCCTGCCCAATGAGTTAGAGACCATCCATTATTATTAGAAAAGAGCAGTTGGTTACAGTTATCGCAGAAGATGTAAAACAAACATAGTATGTTTATATATACAGATGACTTTCATATTCATATTCTTCTGCATTCCCCCTAAAACTCTATATGAAACAAGGTATTCAAATTAGACCACTGGTAAAACTCCAGGAGAGATTAGCTTAATCAGACATAAAAATCCCAATAGCTTCATTGATATTTGGTTGTACCCTTACAGACAGAGAGGTGAATACAGAATAAACAGATGCAAGCAGGAAGATAACCACTTGGCAAAACCTGGACACAAGAGCACAGTAGCCAGTTAAGTACAATCATCTAAGTAGGACAGGGAGCACAGAAAATGGTTCATTAGGAACCCCTGCAAGGCTTTTCAGCCTCATATGGCACCCCTTTCAGCCCCTTGACACCAAACTCCAAATGCTACTGGCCTCTTTCTCAAAAGCAGCATTTTTTTTAATTGTCACTGTGGTTGCACAAGCAGTGCCAGGAGTCACCCCTCTCACTTGCCTCATGCTTCCCACCACCTGGTGCTGGCAAAGATCCCTTTGGCTGGCGAGGCAATGAGACTTTATTTTTCCTTGTGGCTCTTTTGTAAAGGGTACAATGTGGATCGTTGTCTCCTTACATATAATTAAGTGCTTAAGTGGTAGCATATCATGCTGTAGTATTGGGATCTTAGCCTGTGTCCTGAGCTAGCTTGCAGGCTTGGAGGGTTAACTGGCAGTATAGCATTGAATAACAGTGGTGAAAATTGCTGAAGATAGAGTTAATTCAGCTAGTGGATAAATGCACATAAGAAATATTGAGTGGCTTACCTTCATCTCAACTTGATCAGAAATACTTCGAGGAAGCGATAAAAGGAAACAGAATGAAGAAGCCAAATTAAGCATGCCATGATAGGATCTTCAGTCCCTTATAGGTCTCTTACCCAAGATTAGGTCTCATTGTGCCCAGCTTCAGGTGATGTCCCTGGATCACTGTCACCTGTAGGAAACACAAAACCAAAAAAAGTGCAAAATATTAGTGGGTTTAAAATAAAAATATTACTAGCGTTAAAAAAACCAAAACATTATAAATTCAATCACATCCTTGGCAGAAATGTATCTGTATTTATCTAGCAAAGGGAAGAATGTGAACCTTGAAGCGTGCCAGAATGGTGTTGCAGACAGAGAGGGAGAAAGGAAGGAAAGGGTGGCCACATGAATCCAGGAGGTGTTTGGTGGTTGAGAGCAAGAGGAAAACTGCTGAATTGCATGTAGCAGTGGAAGACGGTTAATTAAAAAAAAAAAACCAAACCCAAACCAATCAATTCTTAATCTTCAACAATTAGTTATTTGAAGAGATCATTGTTGCCATCTGCCTATATTGATCATCAAAATTAAGGTCACCCAGTGGAAGGCTGCCACCACCATTAAAATGGAATTTCATTCTCCTCCAGAGGAAAAGTAGTTGCCTCTGGAGACTGAATAAAGACAGGTCTGAATTCTTCCCCTACAGTCTATTCTTGCCCAAAGCATAGATACAATGGGAAAGACAAAAGGGTTATTTTGATTTGCACACCATTGCTTCCTTTCATGCTTTTTCTCTTGAAGTGGCATGTGCTCCTTTAAAAGGAACAGGCTCTCAGCTTGCTATAGAACCCCATTGTTTCTTATCTGTGGTTGAAATAAACCTCCTGAAATAAGTTTGGTTTCTCTTAAATTTCAAATTCTTGGCCAGTAGTCCAATGCGAATGGGTTCAAAGTGATCTTTGCCAGTGCAGATTTAAAACTACCTCATGACTTGCTGTGAAACAAAACACAGTGAAACCCCTGTCCCGGTTCAGCCATTCCATACCATGGAATATTCCATACCATGCTGACATCATGTCATAGGGCCAGTTCGGGTTCTGTGGTGCGACTAGAGCGATGCGGCTGCTCTGCTCTGTCTGTTTGTCCACACAGTATCGCTTATTTTGTACATTGTTTTTCTCACTGTTGTTATTGCTGTTGTTACTGTGATTGTTTCTTGTGTGTCATTGTATTAAACTCTCCTTATCTCAACTCAAAAAGCATTCTCAAGCACTCCTGCCTTTCCCTTTGTCTGAGGTGGGTGGGCAGCGGCAGCGGCCATGTGGCTCAGCTGCTGGCAGGGACTGAACCACCACAGCTTTACTAAACCACCACAACCCCTCTCGTCATCATCATCTGTGAAATTCTGGTCAAGCCTTACTTTCACTGTCCTCACTCAAATCTGAAGATGTTCTTCTGAAATCAACATAGAGAATGTTAGATTCCTAGCTAATACAAGCAAACAAATTTCCACAGGATTCAGTGAAGTTCCTTCAGGATTTGGCTTTGTGCCTAAGCTCTTGTTCCACAGACTTAACAGAGAGCATGGTATCTCCATCTCTACATAATATTTCCATCCACCTTCCTCTCTTACTTTCTCCTCTACCTCCTTCCTAGTATTTGATAACAGCCTCAGACTTACTCTTTGCCAAATGAAGCAGGCAAGCGTTTCACTACTAATTTTCATTATTTTTAAAACATGTTTATCTTATCTGCGGTTCTGTCTTAAATAATAAGAATTAATAAATAATATAGTGATTTGCATGTGTCTGGGAGCCAAGAAATGTCTTCCATTCCTTCATACATTTCTGACCTGATAAAAAATATTTTATTACAATAATTGATTACATAAGGGGAGTGTGAAAATGGAGTTATTAATAACTGAGTACTCAAGGAATTCTCCAGCCTAAACTGGCTACAAGAATGTGGTTCTAAGATGAAGCAGAAGATCTTTAATATTATTGAAGGAGAGAAAAAAAAGAAAAACAGCTTTGCAGCAAACACCAAACATATGAATAAAAGCTTACTTTGGAATTGATACCCAGAGTAGTAAATGAGAAACTAAATCAAACTCACAGCTAAGACACAGGAGATCTATTCTTACACCAGTTTTGATCACTCTGCAGCCTCAAGTAAGAAACTTCTTTAATATCTGTATCTAATGGATCAAATTGAGATATTGGTTCTATCCTTCTTTAAAGAGCTTTGACATCCTTGATACTAAGTATTATTATTACAGTATGCCTGGGTCTGTGGCATGTTTTTTGAAAGCAAAAGCTGCCGGTTTCAAGCAGAGAAGTGGCATATGCTCGGTTTAAAATTCAAATGTATTTATAACTGAATGCTAATGGCAACGTCATTTATTCACTTAACAATTCTGCAATAGGCTGTATGAGGCTATCTAATTTTTAATACATTTATTGGTATTGTACAGAGAAAGAGGAATTAAGAAGTAGCTGAGGTTCATCAGGAGATGCAGTGTACCATGAGGTGATGAATGCTGCCCTCTGGCTCAGGCTGGCAATGGTCACTTATTTAGAAATGGTCTATTTTCAAAGAGTGAGGGAGATGCAAAAGGCTGGGGATCAACAGCTTTCCTTAATACTTTGCTCTATAATAGTTTAATTAAAAGTCTAAATGTTTAAAATGATATCATCTTAAAAGGACATTTCCTTAAGGATTAAAAGCTGTAGTTATTTTAAAATTATGTTTTTCAAATATCTGCAACACAGAAGAGAAACTCTTTTCTTTTATGTATCTTCATCTTGAATGAGCCCTATAAAAGGGTCATGTCAGCGTTAAACTTACAGGCCCATAGAGGACAGTTTCTTTTACATGTTGATGTTTTTTTTAATGATTCAAGAATACATGTAACATTTCAATGTATCATTTTACAGTTTTAGGCAAGATTTAATAACAAAGGAAAGGCACAGTATTTTTCATCCATTCATGCAGTTGAGGAAAGCTTAGTCCATTTCACTGAAAGACAGTGTGATTGAGATGTACATGTCTGCAGCTTAAACTTACCAGCTTTAGAATTTGCTAAAGATTATGCTTATGTTATTCTGCTGCAGATACACCATTGCTTTTTAAAAAACTGTATATGAACAGGTCTTTAAGAAATAGAACACAAAGATTTTATTATGCTCATTCTCCTAGAAAAGATGAACTATCTTTCCCCTTAAAAGTTGCATCTTACCTTGTACTGCCTGCATTCTTTCGATTAGTTGGAAAAAAGGGGAAATCTCCCTCACTGAGAAACAGTGTATGCTTGCCTGGCGTGCTCATCTCCAGCAAAGCAGCATTAGACCTGGTATCCTTCTGAGTGCAAGACTCCATTTTATAATCCTACGTCCTCCTGCCTAATAGTTAACACTGCTGGGGGTGGTGGTAGAGTACGTACAAAATAGAAGAGGTGTTTACAGGCCACATGTTCAATCCACATATATAGCAAGTAGGATTTATGCCCCCAGTGTTTTATAACCCTGCCTTATATTGAGACCAGTATGGTACAATCATTCTGATACTGTAGCATTTCATACCCATCTTGTACCCATGTGAGTGACTATGTAGGATTTCGGACAGTAGGAAATCCAGCCCTGTAACTGAGTCCTAAAGCCCATCTTTTTAGAATAGAAGCTGGAAGAGAGACTGGATGCCTATCTCTCAAGATTATAAAATGCAATGTTCTGAATACAAGGTAATATTTCTCCTGGGAATGTTTCATTTTGGATGAGAGAACAGTACTCTCTTCCATAGCTGAAGAGAAAACTTTGTTTGTCTTAAGGGAGAAACTTCAGAGCAGCTTTGAGAACAACCAGCTCAGAATCAAATTGCAAAGAGAAAGGAGAAATTGATAGGACTTTTTGTTCTATGATCATACACACTGATATAACAGTAATTAAAAGACCTCAACTTTAGTATATTAGAAGAAAAAGGAAATGCAAAGTAAATATTCAAAGGAAGCCTTTTTAGAAGCTATGAATGCAATATGTGGATTCAAAAGACCCAGTGAAATCAGGTAAGGAGAGCAAAATACCCTGGGAAACATCATAATGTGCTGTCAGCTGCACTTAACAGTGAAATTTACACTCACAGAATGAGTCTTAACATTTTTTTTTCCTAAAAAATGAGAAAAAGGCAACTTCCAAATCGAGCTTAAGTTTATTTCTGAGAAAGGCATATGTTACACTGATTCCATATCCCTGTGTCCTGGTTTGAGTTAGCACCAAACCAATTCTGTTCAATTATTTTACTTTTCATCTGAGTTTCTGCTAACTAACTGCACTTTCTGAAATTAACAGCATGTTTTTGCAGACAGTGTTTGCTTCTAGCAGTGGTAAGGTGTGATGTTTAGAGTTACTACCAAGAATTGGTGTGTGCAGATCAAGGTCACTGCTAACTCTTTTGTACTACATGGGGGGGGGGTGCAGAAAGGGAAAGGCCACACCTGTGGGGAGGAGCGGCCAGGACAGGTGACCCTAAACTGACCAGTGAGGGATTCCAGCCCGTATACATAATATTCAGTATAAAGCTGAGGAATCATGTGGGTCTCGATCCTTCCTGTTGGCCCTTCACTGGTCTTCTCTTCCCGTCTGCCTTTGGGATCTTTGCCTTCCACTGGCCTTCACTTCCCTTGGGGGCCTTCTTGCCTTCTTGGACCTTTGTGTGCCTTTGATCCTGATTTGTGTATTCCTGAACCCAGCTCCTGAACCTGGTTCCCATCTGCTGCTGAGCCCAGTCTGGGACTTTGCAAGTGATGTAATTGCCATCAGGGAGAGGCTGGCTTCGATACTGGTTTTGTATATATTTGTATATATCCCATTTTATTATTTTTATCTTCATTAAAGCTGTTTCAGTTTTCTTTTCTAATCCAGAAGACTCTCTCTCATTCCCTTCTTCTCCCATTTGGGAGGGGAGGGGGGCAACCATAAGTCTCTCTCCCTTATCCCCTTTTCTCTTCCTCTATTTTTTGGGCAGGGAAGAGGGGTTAACAGAGAGACTCTGTTGTAGGTCTCGTGGATTGGACCTCAACCTCAACACCCTGCAAATAAGAAGATACAGAAAGACTTTTAGCATTCCTTATTTATTCAGCACAGGATGTTTAGAATCAAATGGAAATTACTGCAAGTGAATCTGACTTTTTCAGCAATAGAAGTGGCTGTTTGGGAAACATAGTTTCCATGTCTTTAGTCACTAAAACGGTTTCTGAGAAGAAATGCACCTGTTTTGAGAGAAGCCGTGCAATTAGAACAGATGGAAAGAGAGAAAATCCTTTTTGAAACTACAGTGTGGTTTTGAAACTTGTTGCTGCCCTGCTTTGAGCTCACAAAAAGCCTTTCAAAGATTTGAAAAAACAAAATAGTATTAAAGATCTTGTTTTGAGACTCAGTGTAGTCTACTGGGTATGCTCTATTCTGACCAGAGTTTTCACACTGAATTTTGCAGAACATAAAGCTGAACCTAGGTCATAAGTTTATCAGGGCAGAGCCATAGCCCATAGAACATAAAAGTCTCTACAGTTTTGGATTTTATGAGATGGCATGTTTTGGCCTACATTGCATGTGACAGAGAAGTCATCAGTCCAAGTTTTTCCTCAGTGACATGGCAGGATCACTGGGACTTTTGAAGCACTGTGATCTTGGAAAGATAATTCTGTGCACATGGTGTGATTGGGCCAAACTTGCTTACAACATCTCACATTTAATTTGTATCAGGATGGAACAAGCAACCGCTAGAAAACTATCTAACAAACTGAAGACATTTCATTGAGAAAAAGCAGAAATTAAAACATTTCAGTAATGATGCTCATGAGCTGTATTTGGGGTAATTGTTTCACCTCCAACTTCAAGAATTAACTGTTCTTCCATTTGTTCTGCTCTAAGTAACTCCCTATTTTCCCAATTAACTTTGCAATAAAAATTTGAACACATTCCCAAATTTAAAAAATTGAAATAATAGATCAGACTGAAAAAATAAAGAATAATATCTCTGCTAGTGAGTATCACTAAAAGGTACAATCACTATGATTTTTCATATGCAAGTCTGCTTCCAACCTCACGAAATCCAAAAACCTGACATAAAAGCAGAGCTCCAAAACAGCTGGGTAGCTTGAATCTGATATGAACTTTATCTTCCTTAAAGATATGCTGCTCATCTTTATAACTAAAGACAGAGCTTTAATTTTCAAACCATGTAGAATAGAGGACACATAGGGAGAATTCCTCATTACTGTGTCAAGGGAAACTGAGAACATTTGCTTAGACTTCCCAATAGGGGTAGGAAGATGTGCTGAAAGTACTATAAGTTAGAAGTTAATAATAGATATTGTAGTCCTTTTATGAGTTTTTATTTTCAAAACATGCATACTCAAAGTAAAATAGTTCAAGCCTTTAAGTGAGGTTCAAGGGTGTACTTTGAAATGGGAATAATATGTGAATAGATGACATTTACACAGTCTAAATTAGAAGAAAGAAATTAAAATGAGCTTATATCTGAAATGAAGGAAAAACTAAGCTAATCATGTAAATCTGAAGTTATTTATGCATCAATGTCTGGGCAAAAGAATGCAGTAAGAGACAGTTTTCTGACAAAGACTGAACAACTATCTTGAAAGGAAATGCCAGGGTCTGTGGAAGAGAGAGAAAAGAATGGAGAGACATTCCCCTGTTTGCTGTGACATTATATCCGCAGTGGCCCAGGAACACCTGGCTGAAAATCAAGAACAAGCTTCTTTCAACAAGATGCTAAAGGTTGACTGCCAGGTAACGTGACAGAGAAAAAAAACAAACGGAAAAAAGAGAATCATAGTAAGTATAACAACATACATTAAGTGTAGTTTCCACACTTGTAATATCCATCTTACCACTACCTTTGAATCAGTATCTAATCAATGCTTCTGGGCCACTTGTATGTTGGTAATAATACTTTTCATATCATTTTCATTTGAATTCTTCTTAATGGTTCCTTGTTCTGGATTCTCTGCCTCAATCTAAGCTAACTTTGCTTTTATGTAATGCCCCGGCAGAGTTTTTGAGACTCATGGCACAAAGTCACGTCACACTAATGTGGAAAACTGCTGAAAGTACCGTGGCTCCTTTGAGGGTGTGGGGGAGGAAGGTAGGACAGCACATGTTGGGTTGAGTTAATTTTCTCTCAAGTCATACTTCCAAGATCATATGCTCTATAAACCTGGCATCAGGAAGCAGTGATAGGACTTCTGGTGTCAGCCGGCAGTTACACTGAATTAGGTATAATATGAAACTGCACCGTGAGAAGGGAAAAGTCACTTCTGGGCATCTTAGAGAGCTGTGAAATGCCCTCCTAGCTTAAGAGAGAGGAATGAGGCTACAGGCCTGTCAGAAGAAAAGAATTTAAAGTGAGGTTGTGTCTGAGGGGAGGGCAAACTCAGTCAGCGTAGACTGAGAGTTTGATCCACAGCTCTCTGAAGTCAAATGTTTTAGTTTACGTCAATGGCCTTTGATTAGGCCCAGAGAGAGCTGTAAGATCCAAGTGCTGCCAGGCTTGGTTACAGTCATCAATACTATAAATCCCTGAGAGAGTTTCCTTACTAAACTCTAGGCCTTTTTGCTGCAGGACGCTAACTAAGGGCATGATCCTGAGCAAACTTATTCCCATTGGATCCAAAGGCTGTAAATTCTTCTGACCATCTTGCAGCACAGACAGATACCCTGGTTTGCTGGAGCTGCTTAATACAAGCACTAGAAAGGGCAAGAGAGGCAGTTCCTGGCAAAATAATTCTATTCCCATAGCCAGAACTGAGGCTCCCTCCAAGAGCCGGGCAAGTTAGGAAAGCCCCAGCCTGTTTCTGTTGCTTGCTGGTTGCAGGGGCTCACCTACAGGGGCAGCAGAGGTTTGGCCAGGCTTCTTTCTCTGTACAAAGTGGAAACAGGACCCTGAGGCTGCCTGAAGGGAAGCCTTCAAGTAGTCAGGTAAGTCATTTTACACCACTGAGCCCAGCAAGCAGCCCACTAACTTTAGAGACTAAACCGGTTTGTTTTATTTTTGTAGCATCTTGTGAGAAACTGCCTGATTTCTTTAGTTACTTGGCCTTTCTGAACAGGGACAAGCCCAGATGGAAATCCATTTTCTTAGAAAACAGAAGCTATAACCCTCCCTGCTGTAACAGCTGATATCAGATGGGGAGGGGGAACATAATGACCAAAGATGCGGAAAAGGTTGAGGTACTGAATTCCTTCTTTGCCTCAGTCTAGTAAGACCGGTTGTCCTCTGAGTACCCAGTCCCCTGACATGGAAAACAGGGACAAGGAGCAGAATGAAGCTCCCATAGCCCAATAGGAAATGGTCAATGACCTACTACACCACTTAGACATAGGTCTGTGGGGCTGGATGGAATCTATCCAAGGGTACTGAAGAAGCTGCCAGAAGTGCTTACCAAACCACTTTCCATCATTTATCAGCAGTCCTGGCTAACTGGGGAGGTTAGAAAATGTGACACCCATCTACAAGAAGGGCCAGAAAGAGAATCCAGGGAACTACAGCTCTGTTAGACCGACCTCAGTGCCCAGAAAGGTTATGGAGCAAATCATCTTGAGTGCCATCACACAGCACATACAGGACAACCAGGTGATCATGCCCATCTGGCATGGTATATGAAAGCAGGTCCTGCTTGAGTAACCTGATCTCCTTCTATGACAAAGTGACCTGCATAGTGGGTGAGGGAAAGCTTGTGGACATTGTTTATCTGGACTTTAGTAAAGCTTTTGACACTGTTTCTCACAACATTCTCCCAAGGATATTGGCTGCTTATGGCTTGGACGGGCCAGGCCCAGAGAGTGGTGGTGAAGGGAGTTAAATCCAGTTGATGGCCAGTCACAAGTGGTGTTCCCCAAGACTTAGTACTGGGGCCAGTTCTGTTTAATTTCTTTATCAATGGTCTGGATAAGAGGATCAAATGTACCCTCGCTAAGTTTGAAGACACCAAGTAAGGCAGGTGTGTTGATTAGCTTAAAGTTAGGGAGGCTCTTCAGAGAGATCTGGATCAATAGGCTGAGGCCGGTGGCATCAGGTTCAACAAGGGCAAATGCCAGGTCCTGCACTTGGGCCACAACAACCCCACAGAGCGATACAGGCTTGAGGAAGAATGGCTGGAAAGATGCCCATTTGTAAAAACGCCTGGAGGTATTGGTCAACAGCTGGCTCAATATGAGCCAGCAATGTGGCCAACAAGGCCAGCAGCATCCTTACTATAAGAAGGACATTGAGGTGCTGGACCATGTCCAAAGAAAGGCAACAAAGCTGATGAAGGGCCTAGAGCACAAGTCTTATGAGGAGTGGCTGAGCGAACTGGGTTTTTTTAGCCTGAAGAAAAGGATGCTCAGGGGAGACCTTATTACTCTCTACAACTACATGAAAGGAGGTTGTAGCAGGGTGGAAGCTGATCTTCTCCCATGTAACAAACAATAAGACAAGAGGAAATGGCCTCAGGTTGCACCAGGGGATTGGATGTTGGGAAAAAATTATTCACCAAAAGGGTTGTCAAGGACAAGAACAGGCTGCCCAGAAAAGTGGTGGAGTCAACACCCCTGGAGGTATTTAAAAAATGTGTAGATGTGGTGCTGAGGGACATGGTTTAGTGGTGCTCTGTCAGTGCTGGGCTAATTCTTGGACTTGATAATCCCAAAGTTCTCTCCCAACAAAAATGATTCTATGGTTCTATAATGTTGCTGTATAGTTGGGAAATCCTTACCTGCAGATAAACTTCAAAGCTCTCCCTCTTGCTCCCTCAAAGCCAAAATTATGTTACTTGTTCAGTTGGGGATTTTTGTTCGGTTTTTTTGTTGGTCTGTTTTTAGGTTTATATATATATATATATATTTAATAAAAGAGTATTTGCAGGATGAACAGAAGATAAATCAACACTACCAGAAAACTAGCATCTTGATTGTTTCTTTCTGCTTCTGCAAAAAAACCCATAAAAGCTCAATTGTCCTCTCAGGAGTCCTTGGAAGTCTTAACAAAAGTCTCTAAAAAGAAACTAAATGAAAGACCAGGGAATTAGCAGCAGGGCAGATCTATCACAGACAAATCAGACAAAACCCTCTTTCCTTCTGACCATATCTGGGCTTAATTCTGATCTCCTTACTCATGCTGAGTAATAATTCAAACCATAACTAGCCCCACCAGAGTTGCTAAAATCACTCAGAGTAAGCCTGTTTGACAAATATCAGTCTGATACACTAAGGCTAAAATTCCTAAGAGCTAATTCAAATATTATTTTTATAATTATGTGGCCTCAACAAAGGGTTCTGTTCTTTGTTGTTGTTGAGGCAGTTTGTTACCTCCCAAACAGCTGAGAAGTTTGTGATTTTCTTTTTTGTTTTGTTTTTCATCTTAATATAGAATCTGGCTAGAAAATTAATGTTTTGTCTACCCTAGAAAAAGCAATGAATATATAAAGATATATGAAGAACTGGCACCTTTTTGACAGAGATATTAACACAGAAAAACGTGAGGCCAAGTCTACAGTACAAACTTCTGTCTGAGAAGTACATTAGTCAGCAATGTAATAGGACACGATCTCAGCCATTAACCCAGGCTAAGCACCTTTATTTGGCCTACCCAATGATTAGCCTAATGCAAAGCACTCACTTATTTACTGCATCTTTGTGCTGCTTCTTTCACCCATATGTACTTGACAGTAACACTGTTAAGAGGGAGACTTGCTGTGCTGCTGTAGAAGTGCATACTGTAGATTTTTTTGTTTCTTTGTAAGCTGATCTATGTGTCTTTCCCAGTGAGTTGTAGGAGGGTATATCCATGTTTCTAATCACATGAAAGAGAGTCATTAGAATGTATTAAAAGCCTATCAAACAAATTCTCCCATGTTTTGGTTTAGGAAGGCTGGATACCAGCACAAGTGGAAGCATTCCAAGGGCTAATCAGGATCCTTAGGAAGACTGTTCTGCTCTTGTTTAAAATACCGAATTCCTGTGAGTGAGTTCAGCATGGAGACTCGAAGCCTGAGGAAGTCCCAGAGGTGCCAGCAGTGAAGCTGTGCCGTTGCACAACATGGCCCAGTGGTTCTGCCAAACTCCTCCTCCAGCAGGAAACCTGGCAACAAAGCACTCAACCAGTTGAACAAAAACTACCAGCTTTGCACCATGTGAACGATTTGCCAACAACCAGTAGCCTGCAGGCTGGATACTGTTACCTAGTTATTAATGAATGCTGCTGATTAACCTTTTGAAAGCACTTTGTCCACCACACCTACTGGTGGGAACCTGCAGTGGTAATGCTCAGGGGAGGCTGCTGACATAGGAGTGACACTGGGGGGAGTGAACAGGCACCCCAAGAAATTACAATGACTTTAAGAGTTGTATAGAAACCAGGATAACTCTTCCAGAGACTTTCAGGAAGAGGAGGGTGGGAGGGTAAGCTTTACCTATCACTATATGTCACTACTATACTTGATTGAAGACAAAATTCAAGTTTTGTTCAGGAGGCTTCTTATTATGCCCTTTGCACTCAATGTGGCAGAGACTGTGACAGTCCCCTCAACTATTCTCATCCATGTAATACACAAAAGTAATACACTGCTGAAATCATTAGAAAATGGCATCTAAAGCACACAAAAAATAATGTGCCAGGCTCCTGTGAATCATGAAACTACTTTAAGACTCTGGCAGAAAAACCTTTTTAATTTATAAATATATATATATATTTTTCTCTCTTGGTCATACCTCCTAAGCATTTTTATCTTACTTTTCTTTAGAAAATATCAAATAAACAAGAAGTTAGGACTCAGTGAAAGGGTCATGAAATAACATGAATTTAGGAGCAAGAACATCAAGAAATATAAAATTCTCATATACTACAAAATTTGCACTACGATATTGAATGTTGATAACTACAGCAAAAGCACAGTGAGTAAGCAAATACAAAGGAACTGCCTGAATCTTAATAATGAGTAGAAATGAAGGAGGAAAACCAAACAAAACCTGAAAGAAGAGAAAGGACAAGTATAGAAGAGAAAAAAATTGCACAAAAAGCACTTTAAAAAGAGGAAAAAAACAAAATTCAATAAAAAAAAATAAATAACAGGCTCACTTGATCTATTACCACAAAAAGACTGCTTATGCGTACCTTCACTAGGAGATCTGCAAAACACTATTTTAAAAATTGTTCTGTTCTCTCAATTTAAGAAAACCGTTACTTTTAAAGCTAAAAGCACAGTGAAAAAAAAATAAAATAGAGAGATTTCCTGCCTAAATCCTCTATTAGGCTGAGATTTCACACAAAAGTTGAGCCAGTTTGACAGCTTGCTGCTGTTGATTGGGGAAGTAGCCTCACTCCCCTGCTTTGTTCCCAGCCATGTGGTCTTACTTCTTCCCTTGTGCTGAAACAGGCACTTGTCTGACATCCCAGTAAAAAATATTCCACTCTAAATTAAGAAAAGAATAGTTTTTCTTTTGCAAATATTTTTGTTTGTAAGTGAGGCTGCTTAATAGTCCTATGAAACCTCGCCCTTAAAACATTCCTAGAACTATGGAGAAGACAAATAGAAGACAGTGTTTTGGGCCTTTTCTGCTCATTCTACAATTACCCATTTCATTTCGTCAAATGCAAATATTAAATGCAGTTCCATTCTCCTCAAAAATTAACAAAACATTATGCGCAGGGGTAAGCTATAGCCCCCCATGCAAACTGCAAACAAAACTAGGGTATGAGAACTAAAGCTGAGTTTCCCTCTGACTCCAACACTAGAGACTGACACTGTACTGAGCACAGATCAAGGCAGGCTATCACACACCAGCCAGACTGAAGACCAAGAAGAGAAGAAAATTACAAATCATTTGCTGTATTTCTGCCTTCATTTACACTCTTGCAACCAATCTGGTTGACATTCACTGCTTCAGCTTCCTCTCAGAGTAGAATTTGCATTTGTGTATACAGATCAGTTAGACTTTCCTTGTTCTTGCGACGTTACTACCGTTATTTAAATAACAGATTTTTTTTTTCTCTTCTGTTTCTGGAAGGGACAGATTTATTTTCGAATGTTCTTATAACGGGATGGAAAGATCTGTGCTTGTGCTATAATCCACAGACCACAAAAGGATGTCCATTACTTTGCATTAGCCAAAGATTTTTCTTTGGGCAATGTTTTTGCCGGACAAAGAAAAAGGAAAAACTATTGCTGAAAACAAACTTAGTTTGCAATATTCAGCCCTGTTTCTTACTCATAAGAGTAGTCTCATTATTGCCCGTGGTACAAACAGGACATGGCAGGATTCAGGCTATTAAAACCAGAGATTATTCAAAAGTTAACATGTGTTTTTTATTTACAGAAGAAGAACAAAAGGGACTCTAATTGAAACAGACCATTTAAATAAAAACATCATAGTACTTATGCAGATAGTATACTCCTGTAGATACACACATGTGCACACAGGCACACCCAGCCAGAGCTTCGAGTGTTCTCTGGCTCCTAGAATTACACACAGGAATCTAGTGGGCCCCAAAAGCCTGTTGCACATGCCAGGATTTTCTGGGTATCCAGGATCCCCAGTACAAATCTGGGGGTCACTGGGCACAAGAGTAGCCTCTGCTAAAATGGCGCAAGATCCTGAGTATTTGTGTTTCATCAAATTCAGCATATTCCTGAGAAATACCTGAGGATATTTGATGAAGTGACATTTCTTAGATAATTTCCCTTATTGTTCCTTTTTAACAGACAGCTGAAATTATTTAGATTGCTTATTAAAAGAAACAAACAGAGGAAATGAAACCGGGTGAAAATAATTTCTTAATTTTGAGGGTGCACTAAGGTGGAGGAATCCTTAACAAAGATAAATGAAAATGTAAACACACTGATTTCAATCAAGAGCACTTTTCATAAGAATATTTCACTCACTAGTTGCTGCTGATGGCTCCCTGTTCCTTTTATAGGTGTGTTACCCGTTCTGGAATATACACAAGAGTTCAAGTGTTGCATAATTACACAAAACAGGGCCTAGACAAGAATATCCTGTTTTGCTTCCTTTACACTCACTAGGGTGGCTCAGCTGAATCCTTGACAACATCTAGCTCCACGAAGAAAACATCAAGACTCCTCGCTGATAGCAGGTTTTCACCTAGTGTGGCTCAGCAGTTGGGCTGTTTAGCCCCAAAGTGTAAGCAGACAATCACCCTATTGTTTACTTTCTAGTCAGAAGAAGCATTACTGCTTTTCTTCACTGTCCATGGCCTCTGTAATCCTAACAGTCATGTTCACTCAGCAGTAAGTCTAAATATGTGCTTCCCAAAGGAGTTTCAAATCCATGACACAGATTAGCAGCACTGTGGTTTGATGCTATCTGTGACAGATTCCACAGTAATTGACATTTTAAACCATGGTCAATACTGAAATTGTTTGATGAGGACTCACTCTATCCCCCAAATTGTCATAAATTAACAAATTTAAGGGGTATTATTATTATAAAGTGAATAGGCTGTGGAGGACAATGTGTCTTTTAAAAACCCTGTCAGCATTGCTTCATCTCACTACATATCACTGTATCTTAAAAAAGGAGCGATTCAATTGTGTGATGGTGAATCACGAAACTTCACAAACATTCAAGGAACACACATGCCACTACAAATTAACCATTAGCACTGCATGGTATTCATCCTTTCTGTCACACACTGTGGGAAGCACGCCTTATTAGCATGGAAGCATGGAGGAATAGTATCTCGGTGTACTTAACATTTGCTTACCTTGGAAAAAAGAGCACACAATTGCAGTCCTAAACAAAAACCCCAATCTCCAAAATGCTGCAGCTCTATTCCTTTCCACATTTAATCCTAGGATTTAAAAATTACAAAAATGAATTCTAAAGCCTTTTCTTCCCCTCTTCCAGTTCACTGTTTTTTACAATGAAATGTAGTTTTTGCATTTTTAATCAGCCTTAATCATAAACAAGGCAGGCATCACAATTGTGGCTTTTTCAGAGTTCGCCCTCACACACTTCTATTTGGTTTCGAATTTCAATAGTTCCCTCAACTGGGGGTCTTCCTGCATCCCAGATGTTGAATTATATGGTCTGTCCTATTCTTCTCATAGTGGCAATCCAGTTCCCTGTTAAGTTTCACAGAAATCTGAATAGCTATTGTGAAATCAACCATTTCTTCCTGAATTGTATTACAACTGAACTCAATTTTGTCATCTTGATTATTAAAAAATAGTTCTCCTTGACTTAACAGTTTCTTAGAAATATCTGCTCTCTTTCTTTCTCTTTTATCTCTTAGCAATATGAAGCACTTTGTGCAAATCCTTGGAAAAAAAAAAAAATAAAAAAAAATCTACATTTAGCGTCAGTGTTCCTGTCTGAGGTCCTGTGCGGTCTATAAAACCTCGAGAAAGGGGCCCACTTCCCATACCTATCCTACTTACATGCTGTTTTATTTAAGAATCAAGAGTACATTTTACAATCACTTTGCCATGTTAAAAAAGGAGAAACATAAAAGTGACTTACAGGGGGAGGGTAGACTTATGCTTCGTTTCACTAGCTTCATTCAGAGTAAACTTGTAAAATAAAAAGATATAAATGCCAAACAATTTTGTAAAAATCCAATGTAGCAGTAAACCAGAGCTTCCCACTGACCTAGAAGCAGAACTGGTATTTTAAACCTCTATAGCTTTAATGTACTTTTAATACGAATTTGAAATTTCTTTTTTTTCCTGAGTGTAACCCAACAGTACGAAATCACATACATTTCAGAAATTACTTCTACCCACTCCAAGTTCAAATAGTGACAAAGGCTTGCTAGCAGATAAGGTTAACATTGTGTAATGCATCTGAACTAGCAGAGCAGTTCAGGTATGTAACACAATGCATCATGAATGCGAGTCATGGTCTTTGGCACCTCTGCTCACACTATTATTAATTATGTATTTCCTCATCTTATTAGTGTTTGAATGGATGTAAAAAACAAACAACACTGCCCTAAAGGACGTTACAGCCATACTAAAGTCTGACATCTTTCTGGGATTGATAACAGACGAACCAGTCTTACAAGTGACCTTTGGCTTGTACATCCTCAAGACAATTTTTGTTTTGGATAGATTACATGGACAGCTGTTATCTGGTTTTGGGAGGAACCATTTCTTAGGAGATATTGAGGACCCTCTTGAGCTACATGGCAGCAGTCATAACCTCCCCCACTCTTACAAGAAAAAAAAAAAAGAAAAATAATCTGTAGAAAGTCAAACATTAGCAAACCATTGAGTTATTGAATCGTCTCAGACTACCTGAAGACTCAAGCATATCTCTTTGCATTCATTATGCTATGATTGTCATTTCATAATTTGCTTTTAAATCATAAAGATCTAAACCGACTATACTTACAATAGCTAAATTACTATCATCTTTAATAAGGTAGGAGCTAAAGTTTAAAGTTATCTAAATTCGCCTGTAACATTCTAGACTTGTAAAGTTATCTGAACTTGTACAGAAGTCTCAACTCTTAACTTTGAATATGTTCATAAGTGACATACCTTTAAGCAATTCTATTTCCCAAGCAATGTGCTTTATTAGCATTATCAAAAGGATTAACTAAACTCCCATTGTTCATGCGGTAGCGGTTTACAGCAACATCTGCTGGATAACCTAGAGCTGTAATAATAGAGACCCTGACATACTGAAGTGACAGAACAATATGAGACGTGGCTATGGGAAAGCAAGGGCTATATAAGAGGAATAGAGAGGGCTTTCACATCAAAGGCTTTCTTCACAATGATACCTACCCTTCACTACTGCCTGTTCCATTGATTTCATGACTTGTCCAGGTTGCCAGTTCATCTAGAAGGCTCCCCAGCTTATGAGAGGTTGTATCAGAAACAATAAAGTCAGATGGCAGTTTTATATGCCTTGGGGGAGAAAGTAGATCCATACGCTAGGGAAAACTATAGAAAAACTAGAATGATTTTACTCTCTTCCACAGTCATTTAATGTTTTAGCTGGCATTAAGTTTAAGTGCACCTCATAGTGTTAGTGCCCTAATTTTGATGGCAAAAAGCTCCCCTCTCTTTAAGAGAAAAAATGTTTTAAAGCCCCACATTCCCATTAGTAAGTCAATAACAAGAATTTTTGCTTTGATAGTCTTGTTGACACACAATAGTTGAGGCAGTTTTATTATTTTTTTTTTATTATTATGGCAAGAATATCTTTAGGGCAAAGTCTCTGGGAGAAACACTATTAAATACTTAGGCTGGACAAAACCTCCTTGCAGAAGAATTTTCAATTGCTTTTCAGCTGCACTCTGGTTTATTGTTTGCTTTAAATCAGGCCTGAGTTTAAGCTTCATACCATAGTGTCTGTTAAAAAAATCATTATGGTGCAATTAAAAACAATGTTAAAAGTGGAATTCCCCCCTCCTCTCTCTCTGTATAACTGTTGCATGCTTCCTCTGTGCCTTTCATGATTATCTACACCAGCTCTGGTCAGGAGATACAGCTGTCATGAAACACTCAACAGATGGCAGTGGCTGGGTGATTCTTCATCCATTTTTGGATGCTCTACTGACATTTGAGCTCATGCCTTCTATAAATGCTGTCATGCCCCTGACTCCTTTTAGCCAACACAAGCCTAAAACGTGCAGTGACAATATTCATCTTTCCAAAGGAATAGAGACAAATCGAACTGCCCTTATGAAAAGCAATATAAAATACTTAAATTTAGTGTCCTTTAAAACTTTTAACCATTATAGATAGATATGGCTAGAAAGTAGATAGACTGATAAATTGGTAGATGGATCTCCTTTCTTACTGCTGTTTCATCCTTAAGTTATTTTATTCTTATAAGGCTCTTCAGAGATTGATTTAGCTTACAAAGAACAGCAATTTCTCTCCGGTTTTAGGAAACTGCCAGGAACTAGAGTGCTTTGAAAAGAAATTGATTAGCACAACTTCTTTAAAAAGAAAGGAAAACAGCTAAAAGATACACATTATCTTTCAGCTTTTCAGGTAGTAAAGGCTGCTTAGTGTTTTATCTTAAATTAAGTTTTTAAAGCTTACCCTATTGCACTTTTTATATAGTTAGAGTCAAATTGGAAGAAGCAGAATCTTATGAAATGGAAGACATGACTGCCTTTGTGTTTGATTGGGTTTTTGTTTGTTTTAAATCAGCTTTATACCAGTACCATCTAATATAATTGTTTGACATGGAGAGACTGTGACAATCCTTGTATATGTCCCACATAGAGGACTATATTTTGTGCTACCTAACATTCACTCCCAGTCACTGTGGCTCCTGATATAAAAACAAACGAGAGATAATAGTTGGAGAAAGAAGAGGTGGATAAATTCATGTACTTAATCACAGGGATTAAGAAAGACTTCTTGGGAATGGTGTGTACTGGTATTTTGTCCTGACCTAGGAGTGGTGGCTACATTTTTCTCATGCTGTTTGCAGCACAACTCATTCTAAATACAGGATGTTCAGAGACTATCACGATAAACAGTTGATATGTTTAATTGCACAAATACTTGATGATGCCCTTCACTGAGAGGCTTATTTTTCATATTAAGAACAACGTGATTTACAAGTTAATTTATACCCTAACAGTGATGGAAGAAAATATAAGGGCTACACTGCTTGTCAACAGTCCTTGCTGAACAGCCAGGAGATATTTAACCAAGTACTTAGTTAAGCAGGACACACCTTCTAGTATGATGAAAGGGAAACCAAAGTTAGGAAGTATGATCTAATTCTTCAAGCCTAAACTTAGACTTAGCACTGGAAGTAATAGCAGAATGATGCCATGACAGTGTCTCACACTGTCAGAAGTGGGGCTTTGTCAGTAGATTTTTTCCTGTATGTAATTATGCAAGATATTAAGATCTCTTAAATAATTTTAATAGAAATTAACTTCCATAAACAGAATTTATTGTTTACTAACACTAGCCCTGTTTGGCAACCACAGAATACAGCTGACTGATGTAACTGCTTACAGATCTTGAATTAGTCAAGGGATCTCAAGGTCACTGTCATTCACTTTGTCAGATTTAAGGGCAATGACTGGAGATAGGCTAATTTCAATTGCTTTTCATACCATATTCCTTTCTGTTATCCTTCAGCTGTTAAGACAGTAAGGGAAAGGTTCACTTGGTCTATGCCTGAGCCCATAATTAATCAATAGGATCAACAGGATCACAGCCGCTTATTTTCAACATAAAAAATCCTACATGGTTTGCCTGTACAAAAGCTTTGTTTATTGAATATTTAATTCCCAAATTACACTTCTAGAGACAGCAAGCTACCAAGAGAATCTAATGCCAGCATTTTAACTTAGCAGTGCTTATTGTTTCATTTATTCTTGGGCTGCACTGTCAGACAACATCCTTGCCAGATCAGGACAGTCAAATGTGTTCAACTAATCTGCACTAATCAGTTAATAAGCCTTTGGACCTCAGAAAGCAATGGGAACTGACATGGTTCAGGCTAGACACAATCACATATATAACTGTATATCCAAGCATTAGAAATGAAAGTGATGCTGATGCTGTATACCAGAGGGTTAATCTTCTTTCTCATTTCTTAGAAGTCCTCTGGATCCTATTTTCCACTATGCACCCATGCCAAGAGCGCAGTGATTCTCATGAATTTCTACCTTTAAGACAGCATTCTTCTCCGATGCCTCAGCAAGTATCAAAGAATATGTAATATATGCTTTTATCATATGGCTCATATTCCTTCAAACATTCACTTATTTAACTAGTATTTACCTCATGTTCCAGAAAAGTATGTTCTCTAGCTGTAGCCATATCATCTGTTATTTTTGCTGCTTTGTGCCATTGCATTCATTATCTAACATATGAAGAAAGTGAAGTAAAAGCAGCCTTGGCTTTTACATTTAGAGGTTCTTTTGCACTGGCTTCAGAACCCTGTATCTTACATCAGGAAAGAGGAGAATGATGGAAGAAACTACGGAAGGATTTTGAACTCCTCTTCTGTAACATGTAAACTTAAGCTAT
>VZZY01009430.1:0-13289 GCA_013400335.1 Eurystomus gularis
ATATATATATACATATATATTTAGTCTCTCCTTGGTGGGTTTACTATGGCTAGCTGCCGGGTGCTCACCCCGTCCCTCTAACACTCCTTCTCAAGAGGATATGGGGGGATACACAATAGGAAAGCTTGTGAGTGGAGATAACGACAGAGTAATCACTACTTACCTGTTGCCATCAAGGGCAAAACAGACTTGACTTGGGGAAACTAATTTAAATTATAACCAATTAATAACAGAGTAGGATAATGACAACTAAGAACCAAACTAAAAACACCTCTCCCCCACCCCTCCCTTCTTCCCAGGCTCAATTTCACTCCCAGCTCTTCTACCTCCTCCCTCTAAGCAGTGCAGGGGGATGGGGAATGGCGCCTGCAGCCACGTCGTAACACTTCGTCTCTGCCAGAAAACCTGCTGCAGCATGGGCTCCCCTCCATGAGCTGCAGATTCCTTCAGGGTATATACACCTGCTGCATTGTAGGGTCCTCCACATGCTGCAGGGTGATGCCTGCTTGGCTGTGCTCCTCCATGGGCTGCAAGGGGATCTGCCTCATCGTAGTCTTCTCCAGACGCTGCAGTGGAATCTCTGCCCCAGCACCTGGAGCACCTTCTGCCCCTCCTTCTTCACTGACTGTCCTGTCTGCAGGGCTGTTTCATTTATTGTCATTCCTCTCTCCCAGCAGCTGTTGTGCAATGTTTTTTATGCTTTCTCAAATATGCTATCACAGAGGCACTACAAATGTCACTGATGGGCTCAGTTTTGGACAGGGGCAGGTCTGCCTTGGTGCCAGCTGGAACAGGCTTTGTCTGACATGGGGGCAGCTCCTGGTGGCTTCTCAGAGAAGCCACCCCTGCAGCTTCTCGCTACAAAAACCTTGCCACATAAACCCAATACCCTCTTGAAAGAGAAATTCTTCTGGCAGTGGAGAAGCTTGCATCTATTTAGTGATATATGCTGTGATTCTTTAAAAAGTAAAAAACACATGAGCAAGAACATGCCTTCAAAGAATTGCCACTCATATGTGTAAAGAGAAAGCCCTGCTTAAATTCCTGTGTGACCTGATGTAGGAGATCCTGCTTTGGCTGGGGGATTGGACTAGATGATCTTTCAAGGTCCCTTCCAATCCCCGGCATTCTGTGATTCTGTGAAATGTATGCAGAAAACGTGACTCTGCTGCAACAAAACCACAAAGTGACACTGTGCCTTTGAAATGCAGAACAGCAGCAGCTCTGTGAGCAATGACAACTTTTAATACTAGCTATGGCATAAAACAGATTATGTGCAGCAAGTATCATTTAGACATAATTATTTAACTATCTCAAAATGACAGTGCTACTCTGTGCTACCAGGAATATAGAGAATAGATGTTTCCATCTCCTTACCATCTAGTAGGCCTAGTAACCACCTAACTGTGTTTACCCAGTTTCACCTATGTATGTCTACCTACCAGATGTCGTGACTGATCTACTAACAAGGCATTCTCAGCCACTCTCTCCGAAGAGTTCTACAGTCTCTACTTCAACACAGGTTTCAGCAGATGGAAAAACTAGGAAGAAGACATGCTATAAAGCTTTCCCCAGGCAAAAAAAAAAAATAAATAAAAAATTAAGCTTTGAATCAGAAATACAATGTACTTACTAAATGATACATTTTCTTATATGGCCAATTGACTAATGCATACACATGCTGGCACATGCAGACACAAACACACACACACAACGTATACACTCTTCAAGTAGGTATTCTGGCCATGTCCAAGCATCACACTGTGAGGAGACGCTCTCCTATCCATCTTCCTTGCTGGAACCCAAAATCACTTCCTACATACCTGTGGTTTCCAGCAGAAGAAATTAACAGACACATATGGAAACAGAAATATGGCTCAAAAAATCTGATTTAGTTATTTGAAGGACTGGAGGACATCACTGGAATGTATTATTTCTGCAGCCTGGAATCACTAAGAAAAAGGCCAGAAGGAGGTGCTATGAAGCATCTCTGTTTCATTCAAATTTTATATTAAAAAGAGGGACTGGAGTATGAATTAATTACTGAAATTTCATTACTACAGGAAAAATAAAATCAAGCCTCAGAAAAGAAGACCTTAATTTCAAACAAGGCAGTTGCACAGTTCTGCATTATTTATTTATTTATATATTTATTTATTGTTATTTATTTATTTATTTCTGCATATTTAATGTACTCCAGATTCAGAGACCAAAGGATCAAAGCACAATGGAATATATTCACTATGGCTCCCAAGAGGTAGTGTGTTATCAAATCAAAATTGAAAGAGTCCAGTGTTCATGGGTCTAGGTTTCCTCATAGGGAAATATGTATATTTCTCATATGTGTGTATATATATAAAATCTGGTACTATATATATATTTCATTCATATATACATATGAAAAAGCTTAAAAAAAAAAGCCTAACCAAGAACTCCAGGTTTATGACATACAAATAATTTATGCAAAACCTGATGTATCAGCCCTGACAATGACCACACAACAGCTGTAAGCACCTGCTGGTGTTGGGATATGTTCCAACATCTGGCGGTTAACAGATCCTAAGTAGGCACAAGGATTACATCACGGAAAGCTTGAGGCAATTATTCATGATTATACAAAATTATTATATAAAATGTATTATAATTAACCACAAAAATGAAATTAAAACTGCTAGGAAAGAGTGGTGTATTAAATACTGGAAATATTATTGGACTGTATGATACTATTGGCCTCTGTGAAACTACAGATGAAGGAGGAAGCTTCTCTTCTTGTGAAGGCACAAGACACTTCTCAAGAAAGTACATCCCAGTGTTCACAATTATCGATGACCACATTACACGCCATACCCCTCCTGTTACCTCTCCTCTTTCTACTCTTTCTTCCATAGCTTTGAAATTCTCTAATAGGGTTTTCAAAACAAACCAAAAAAGGTCAAACACTACATCTACTAGAATGATTAAACTGCACAAAGGTTTGAAATCCTTGTACCAGTACAGTTTTCCTAGTCCCACCACATTCCAGAGGGCCTCAATCATAGAATCATAGAATCACGGAATCATAGAATCATTTTGGTTGGAAGAAACCTTTGAGGTCTTTAAGATCATCAAGTCCAACTGTTAACCCACCACTGCCAGGTCACCACAAAACCATGTCCCTAAGTGACACATCTACACGGGTTTTAAATACCTCTAGGGATGGTCACTCAACCACTTCCCTGGGCAGCCTGTTCCACGGCTTGACAACCCTTTTGGAGAAGAATTTTTTTTCTAATATCCAATTTGAAGCCCCCCTGGCACCACTTGAGGCCATCTCCTCTTGTCCTATAACATGCTACCTGGGAGAAGAGACCAGTCCCCGCCTCGCTACAACCTGCTTTCAGGTAGTTGTAGAGAGCGAGGAGGTCTCCCCTGAGCCTCCTTTTCTCCAGGCTAAACAACCCCAGTTCCCTCAGCCACTCCTCATAAGGCTTGTGCTCTAGATCCTTCACCAGCTTCACAGCCCTTCTTTGGACATGCTCTAGCACCTCAGTGTCTTTCTTGTAGCAAGGGGCCCAAAACTGAACACAGTATTCAAGGTACAGCCTCACCAGTGCCAAGTACAGGGGCATGATCACTTACCTAGTCATGCTGGCCACACTATTTTTGATACAGGCCAAGATGCCACTGGCCTTCTTACCCACCTGGGCACACTGCTGGTTCATGTTCAGCCAGCTGTCGACCAAGATACCCAGGTCCTTTTGCACTGGGCAGCTTTCCAGATACTGAGTAAAAGCCAGCATCTAGATACTTTTATTGCTTTACTCATTTCCGGTGCAGAAATGGTGATAACTGTAAAAGACCAGGATGCATGCAAAGTAAGGCATGAGATGAAGTTATTTTAAACCTTAAGTTGATTTGGGCTAACATCTGAGAGACAATGTGTTGCAAACTAGTCTAACAGCTTGAAGAGCAGTTACTGTGTAGTCAGTAGGGCAAAAACTGCACTCCCGTGGAACTGTGCACAAGGGAACAGGCAGTCAGATGAGAAGAAGGAATAAAACATGCCACCAGCACAGACTGTGTGTGTGCAGGCACACACAGGTGCACAGACAAAATGCTGTGAGAGGAAGGGTCCAGAAATATTCCAGGAGAAGGCTCCCCTGGAGGACAGAATTTTTCTTGCCCATGTATTGACAAAGGCTTTACCAATGATACCAGAGAATATAAAAGCTATTGTCACTCAATCAAAATACATCCTCATTTGCTCAGAAGCGCAGTGCAGTCAGAAAACTTCTGAGAAAGTGTATTACTGATAGAGGAAATATAAAATTTCCCTTCTTCAAGCATACCTTTCCAAGAGAATGGCTGCCCCAGCAAGGCATTGCCCATTCACTTACCTAATCTCTCTTGGAACACATTTACAGTTATGGTCTCTAAAACATCCTTCAGCATTGGTTTGCCAATTTCATTTTATGCTCTAATTTAAACAAGCAGACCTTTATGTCTGCTTTAAACTTAATACTGATTAATCTAAAGCCTCTGTATGCATGTCATTCACTCTATTACAAAAAAATTGTCCACTATTCACCATCTCAAAATTAATTGTTCTGTTTATATCTCTCTCATGCTTGCCCTCAGACATTAAATTTTTGGACTGAGAAATCCTTACCTACTAATTTTCCTTCACAAACTGTTTTGTCCCCTGATACTTCACTGAAGTAATGGATCATCTTTCTTTTAGTTCTATAAAGTCCTTTTTTGAGGTGGACAACAAAGCAGCAGACATTTTAGCTGCAGAGTTACATAATCATATAGGCTGAAAGGAACCTATAATGTTCATTTGGTCCAACCCTCATCAAAGTAGATCCAGTTAGAGTACATTGCCCAGGGATTTACCTAATGAAGTCTTGACTGTATCCAGGGACAGAGGTCCTTCAACCTCTGCAGGTCCATGTTTCACTTTTCAGCCTCAATCTTTGTGAAAAAGTTCATATTTATCAAGATAAGATAGAATTTCTCATGTTCCAAATTAAACTCTCTGCATCTTGTCCTGAAACTGTGAACCTCAGCCTGAGGCATGGGCAGCAGCACCCTGGCCCTGGAGCTTCCCCTGGGTCAAGGCTCCTGCTGCACGATGTAGTACTTTGCCACTACTGTGGTGTAGTTTCCAGCAGATTCTGGGCCCCCTTAAATCCTCTCGCTGTCACGCAGCTGCCAGAACTGCTACTCTCCTAAGACTGACCAAACAAAAATTCACTAAACAAAAAATTTCAAACAAAAATATAATTTATGGTAAGTAAAACAAAACAAATAAATAGAAAACAGTGCAAACCTCATTTCCTCCCCCAAAGGATGGTATGAGAAGTTTGTCATACTTTGACCAGTTAACATCTTCTGCCACAACAGATAATTGGTTTTGCTTTAAAGGTCCCAGTGGGTAACAATGAAATTAAGACCGTATCTTCCAACACATTCCCACTGAGAATTTAACATCAATAACTACGAATAAACTTTGATGGAACATATGTAATGTTTGCTGTGTTTTGTGTATGGGGATGGCAGCAATGTTCCTTTGGCTATTATGACATGGGAAATAACAAGTCCCCAGAGAATAAGTAGTATCAAAAGGTCATTTTCCTGAATTTTTCGAGAAATGTCATAGTATAGCACAGACTACTATGGAATGTTTCCTAGACAAACCATATGGATACAGAAAAATTGCTGATTTTGATGCTACAAGATAATACAAAATTCAAAAAGTTATGAGCAAAGAAGGAGCAAATATTGAGGGATAATAACAGAAAGGAGAAAAACAATTATGGAAAGAAGGGCACTGCCAGCTTTATAAAGGCATAGCTATTCCTATACATTTTTATAAAGCACAATGAGATCAGCAAAATTCCATTCAATTTCAAAAGGTGAGAACTGAGCCTTAAATTAATTTTCATGCAGGGTAGCCAAAATCCATCTGACATATAAGCTTCCAGGGTCTTCAGTGCCATCAATGGAATGCCACTGCTTTCCTGACCAAAACTTCAAGACAGTGGTTTGTTCAACATGAACTCCGGAAGCTTGTTTAATCTAAGCCCCAACTACCAGCTGAAGAAAAAACAGTCACCCCTCTGAAAAGAATGCTAGTGTGCAAGCTGCACGACTGCACCAGCTGTCCACTGAGAAAACTGAGGAAGAGGTGCTCCAAAGATAAAAAGAGCTAAATAACACAACAGCTCATGCTAGGTGTGATAGCAGCAATCTGGTCACAATTTATTGCTGTATAATGAATGCCCAGAATACACTGCAGGCAATGAATCAGAGACTGAATTTATCAGTTGTTGTCCTAAAAAACAAAATTAAAATCTGGTATTTTAAGTTCAAAAAATGTAAAAGAAACATTAAAAAACTACATTCATAAATATATACTTGGATCTGTTGACTATCCTAAGTCTCAAAACTTATTTTGCTTTGCCATTTAAAAGAAAACAAACTAACAAACAACAAAAAAAACCAAACAAAAAGTAATGCTGTCATATTACAGCACTTTACCTAGGAGCCAAGCATTAGACTGCCATACTTTTGGAAAGTATTTTGACACAGTGGGGTGCTTACATCTCCACAAATTTTTCCAAAAAGTTTGATAGCTTAGCGGGATTTTTTTGTTGATTTTTGCTTAAAATTTACAAAATCATTTTGTACATTTTTAGTGCCCTGATACTATAAATCCCATTAGTATATAGATACACAAGAATGTGTGCCCATAAAGCAATGAAAAAAACCCAAACATAAAAAAATCACCAGCCCCCCACCACGGGGGGCTCTTTGAAATGATGTTCAACAAAGCAGTTCTAGCACCACAGGAATCCGAACAGAGTTCTCAAGAGATTATTTCCTTTTTCTTTGTCACTCTGCCAACATAACTGTTTTAATGAAAGAACATGCAACCAATAGGTGGTATTTTTTTTTCTGAATTATTATCTGTATCTTTTTAAGAAAACCCTAAAAATCTTCCACACTGGTCTTGACAATATGCAAAAAGCCCAAGGATCTTCAGTCCTGACTTTTCTTTCTCCTCAATGGTATTACTTGTGAATTTCACAGTAATGGGAGTTACAGTAAACCCAATGTATTCTCCTGGTGCCATAACAGGCAAAAATATCTATATGAGTAGAGAAAAATTACATCTGGTCTCTGTTACTGTTAAGGCACACACCTAGCAGCATTATTTCAACAGGAATGAATTTGTTATTTTATCACACTGAAGATCAGAATTTAGCCGAATTTGGGAGGGATCAACTCTTGTCATTAAATCATTCTGTATGACTGTATTGCTACTCACTTCATTTCGTCTCCCCAAACATTAAGTCTATTTAGCAAATTTTAAACACCTTAACCACAAACCATGAGTGTAAGGCAAGACAGGTTCCCCAGACAGTGTCAGAGGCAGCACTCACTGCTTATCTTTCAAAGGAATTCATTTAAATATGCACAGAATACAGTTATGCACTCAATTTTCAGTTATTAGTTTAATATTCAGTTATTAGTTTCAGTTATTAGTTTAACACACCAGTTACCCCTCTGCTAGGGGTAACTGCTAGCCTTAGCAAATGAACTGCTAGCCTGTACAAAACCAAGAGCATGTAATGGAAAAAAAAACCAAAACGAACTACACATAAACAAATACAGTATTTAATGCTACTGAATTATTCACACCACAGAAACATGCATTATAATTTTCATTACTACTAGCACAAATATTGACTTAAGATGAAACCTAATGGAGAACTGGTGAATGAAATTTAGTCCACAAAATATGGTTGTTACTTTGCCCACATTTAGAAGACTAGTAAACCTTGGATACTTTGAACACTACTTGTACGTTTAAAAATCACGTGAATTACGACAGGTTTAACATTTCCAAACAAACCAACCAGGCATCACCTGATATAGGGTGGCCTGGCTCCTGGAAAGGCATTGACAAGTTCAGGCACCTGAGTTAGAATACGAGAAACGAGCTTTCCTTATTTTCTTTTACCAAAGTTCTTTGGTGATGAGAATTCATGTAATATATATGCCTCCAGGATATGGACAGTATTCCCTTTCTCTTTGTAATGGATCTTATTCCAGAGTTTCTGAATAACTTGACCCATCTGTATGTTTTGGCTACATTATACAGTGATATATATGGAACTACATTTTTCATTCAACTATATGCAAGCTGGTTTATCTCTAATTCTCAAATTCCCTGAGCAGCATCTTACCTGGTAAGCTTACTGGGTGTTAAGGAAGGCGCATTTTGTCCATTTGGGGCACTGTCTGCTCATGTTGAATTTTGTGGTGAATTAAAACTCCCTTATCTGTCTCAGACATTTAATTCATGTTTCTGATTGCTTCTTTCCCCTCTTGTCCTTTTGTTTTCCCAAAAAACTTGCTTCATGAGCAAATCGTATCTAGAAAATGTAACATAGCTTCTTGTAGACATCTGACCATAAGAAACAGAAAAGGCTGTTTTCAATACCTGACTAATACTTCATGTTCTTAACTGGTATAAGCAACAAAAAGTCTCCTCTGTGAAAGCTGATAATAGCCAAGCAATAAAAAAGCTGTGTGAACTCACTTCTCTTCACAGCCAGCCCTTTCAAGATCCAGACTCAATGGTGCAAGAATAGAATAGCACAGTGTCAGCTTATTATTTGAGAAAAAAATGAACAGGAACTTTAACATGCTAAATATTTTAAAATTAGCATTTCACTTAACTGTCCATACTTGGTTATACCGTCAGAAAATAATAAACATTCTTAATATTGTTCTGAAATGCAAAGCAAGAAGGATATTTTTGTTTGTTTCATCAATGACACCTCACTGAAACCTGGTGTGTAGACAAGTGTGGCATCATATTAGATTTGGCTCTGTGTGTCAATAAATACTAAGCACAAGAAGACTAGTTCAGAACTGCTCTGGCTTTACAAGATTTAGAGTGATTCTGAAAAGCAACTTTTCAAGAAAGGGGGAAGAAAATTCTTCCAGTATTCCTCCCAGACTGACATTCCTCCCATGCCTAATATTTATTCTAAAGAGTCCCTTGCACTACTTACAGGGAGTATAAAGTATCACCTGAAACCAAAAATTACCAGAACTAAATTTGATTTTCCTGCATCATCATCAGCTAGCAGGATCTTGTGAGCACATAATTTACTGCATTGTTATGAGTTACTTTGGGGATTTTGCTGGCACTTACATTGTAAAACGGAGAATTATTTATTTCAACACTTTGTTTCTAGTAACTGAAAAAAAATGAGTATAATAAGGTATATTTGTAAAGTCGATGAAATTCTCAGATGGTGAGAGGAGATAATTCACAGGATGTGTGGGAAGCTACCAGCAGAAGAAAATGAAAAACATTTTTGCAAAGATCTATTTATAACCAGATTGCTTTTTACCTGAGAAAAGTACAAAGGTACAATACTTATACGGCCCCATAAAAATGAATTGTTTCTGACAGAATGTGTTCTACTGGTAGCTCATTTTACTACTAGAAGCCTGTAGTGGAGCAGGTATACATAGTATTATAAGATAAATGCAAGGCTGACAGCTGATTTGAGCAATGTCATTAGCTAATATACTAATATAATAGATCTTTTTTTTACAAAGGTTGTGCAAAAATAAGGAATATTCAAACCCATAAAAGAACCAACCAAAAAAAACCAGGTCAAAATCAAAATCTATTTTGTTGATGCCTATCAGGACATTTTCTCTTGCCCACCCTATCCCGCTGTGGGGGGGGAATGTTGGGAAGAGCCCTGGTGCTGTGTGAGCCCTGCTCAGCAGTAGTCACAACACGGGTGTGTTATCAACACCCTTCTAGCTCCCAGCACAAAACACTGCTGCTATGTGGAAAACCAGCTCAGCCAGACCCACTGCAACACTATATTGCAGTTTGGCAGACTTTCTCTCCACTGCAGGGGAGCCAAAGAAAAATGGCATCCAAGGATGCAAGCATGGCTACGAACAGGGTGAATATATGCCAGCCTCCAGGGCAGCTTTACAGTGAGCGTATTGCCCAACAATGCAACTAGACCAGCAGAAGCAAGGTGAGATCTGCCAGAAAGCCAGATGAGAACCCAGATGTCACTGCTGGACAAAAAAATACACCACCACCAAAACCACTCATATTTCTGAGCTTTGTCTCTGGACAACAGAGTTGCCAATTTATTACTTTAGCTGTCACGGGAACTGTCCTGAAATGCTCAATCATTTGTAATAGATTGATAAAGCTTAGTTCTTGGATAAGCATTAATAAAACATGGCAGAGGACTATGAGTTAAACTGACGAAAAGAGACAACATTGATTCACATTACGGAAATTAGATCTTTGTGATTCCTTGTCTGTATACGTTAGTATCAGACTAGAACATCTATAAACCATAAATACCTCTGCATTCATTGCAATTTTTAAAAATCATTGCTTTACTTCCAGTATATTTCTCAACAAATATTTGAATTGGGTTATTTTGTTTTCACTGTATACTGCAATGTATACTGTAAACAGAGTAATACTGATGGAACATTCTTTGAAATCCCACTGGCTTCCAAACACTCTGATTATGTCTACAAATTTACATTTAGTAATACACAAATAAATGCCCACCTTAAATTTTCAACACTCATGTTGCAGTGTCAAAAAAACCTTCAAAGAGATGAACTGCCCAAATGAACACTGCTGTCAGAAATATTTTACTTCTTTCCACACCAAAATTAGCACTCTGTCAATATGGCACCTGTTCATATTAAGTTTACTAAAAGTTTTATTTGCTCTAAATCCACTACAAGTATCAGCAAAACTCAGTGAAGACTGCCTTCTTTTATGCCATATTATCAAGTATTCTATTCAGTCAATGGCAGAGACACTTTGATGACCATCGGATAATAAATAACTTTTCCCCTTAATTTCTCTCTTTCATGCCATATATTCCTTAAGTGAGATTTCCACACATACTCCTACCAGCTACAGTCTTCTTCTGCCCTCCCTTCAAACTGAGATAGCTATGTAAGCTTTGAGCTAAAGAAACAGTAAAGTATAGCTTCTTACATGCACAACAAAATTAGGACTACTACAACAGTCCGGTTGTATAAAATAAGGGGACATTTTTTATCAAAGATAAGGGTATGCAACATTTGAGTCATTAATATAACTACAACGTAGCTCTTCCTGGTTTAGAGTTGCACAGTGCCAACAACTACCAGAGATACTTAGGGTTTTCAATGCAAATTTAGTAGCAAAGTCAGATTCGTTAAGCAATTAAATAAAATTACTAGGAATAGTACACCTGCTTCCATCAGGATATTCCAGCAGGCTCTGTACTGGAGTTGAACTTCATTGAAATGAATCCTCTTCAATTGAAGGGTAGAGATTAGCAGCCGATCTAAAACAAAGCCATTAGGTAATGCTCCAAGACTGTTCTGATCTGTGTGGGCTGACCTGCTGTTTGTTGTACAGCTCCAGTAAGGTCAGTTAATTTCCTCAGAAGAACAGAAGTTCGTACCTACAGATTAACTTCTAAAACTCTGTGGTGATTCGAGAAGCATTACCTTAGTTATAGCCAACAAAATATATCCTGAGGGCAGATACTCACAAATACATGCATAAAAACCTACAGGTAAGGGATATACGCCCTATACAGAAAACTAGTAATTTTCCAGACACTAAGCATATTAAGAAGATTTTTACCTGTAATAAATTCACTATTAATTCTTCTAATAAGCATTATTTTGTGAAACATTTTTTCCTAACGTCAAAGTACATTTTCTTTTTGATGTAAACTTTCCCATTCCTAAATGAATTCAGAGCTGCAAAAATACATTATTTTAACACTGTAACCTTATGGTATTTCTTGTTGGTGCTTTGTTTGCATCACATATTTTTGTAAATTTTTTTTCTCTTAATGCAAAATTTTTCACTTTGAGAGTTTTTTTCATTTAGGTGTTATTTTAGGTTCATTTAGGTGTGTTCATTTTGATGCCTAACACTGTATTATCTGGCTTCCTCATAATAAACACTTTTCCATTTCTTTATAAGGGGAGAGAAAAAATATAAAAATAAATGTCTGACCTTAATGACACCTTTAAATGTACTTGCATTTAAACTGCCCCAATTAAGCTTCAAAGTTTGCAGCTGGAAAGCTAAGTCGGTTGAGGGACAAATACCTTCCCCACTCAATTATTGCAAGATTAGGTTAAGAGATCGCCTGCATGCTGATTAGCATACAGTAATAGCACACTTCAACCTCAGAAAAGTCAAGCAGGAAGCTGAAATCATTAGCTTGTGGCAGCAACTACCATAGGTTGCCTTTACTGGGGAGTCCTATATTTTGCTCATAGTTACATGTGTCTTGCGGTTATGTAGTCAAACCTGAGGCTGAACATTCAACTTCTAACTACTGCCATGAAGGAAATTAGTCTTCCCTCTCACTTTGAATTCTTATTTGAAATTTAGATGGTTTTGCTGTATGTGATTACATAAAGGATTTGAAGTTTCTTTCAGAAGATCATAGCTGCATTTTGAGGGCAGCAGCTTTTAATAACATCTACCTTTTTTCCACCACAAAGTTTATGTCACTCCTCCTGTTTGAAATCAGAGGAAGAAATAATTATGGGGAGAAAGTTCATTAGCTCTAACATCTTCAGGAAATGTAGAGGGAAAACAAAATAAATGTTTCTTGCATATATGAAATGTTTATGACCCTACTCAAAATATGTCTGATCAAAATCTCCTATGGATAACAAAACACTCCATATAATGCACTTTTAAAAATAACAATTACTTTTTGGACTTAAAATGATCATGTGTTTTCTGTTGACTAACTAGTGCTGATTAAGAGTTATTAGCTAACTTTTTCCCTAGTTAACTACTTCAGAAAAAAAAAAATTCACATCAGCAAAAAGATGACAAACAAACATAAGGGTTCTGTGTTGCACACATTTTTTACATACATGCCCCATGCCAGAAAAATACCTGTTAAATTATCTTTTTAAGATAAAGTTATTCAAAGTGAAAACAGAATGTTAAAATATTTACGGTATCAGCACAAAAGGCTGAAGTTTTTCCAAACTGTCCCCAGAATGTTTTAAGCACAAAGCTAATCCAGTTCATCATGTCAACTTACCTTCCAGAATGGGAAGACTCATGATTTTAAATCTAAACCAGCAGTCCTCAAATTGTGGTCCATAGGCCATAAGCATGCCCCAAAATTATTTACTGTAAGAAAGATAAAAGACTCACTGAAGTGGGCCTGTTAAAGATAGATAATGGTTGGACT
>VZZY01009431.1:0-34522 GCA_013400335.1 Eurystomus gularis
GTCTTTAATAGTATGACCAGTTGTCCTTTGAGTGCTTAGCCCCCTGAGCTGGAACACAGAGACAAAGAGCAGAATGAAACCCCCATGATACAAGAGGAAATGGTCAGAGACCTACTATACCACTTAGGCGCACACAAGTCTATGGCACTAGATGGGATCCACCCAAGAGTACTGAGGGAGCTGGCGGATGTGCTCAGCAGGCCACTTTCCATAACTTCTCAGCAATTCGGGCTAAACAGGGAGGTCCCAGTTGACTGGAGGTTAGCAAATGTGACACCCATCTACAAGAAGAGCTGGAGGAGGTCTGTGGAACTACAGGCCTGTCAGTCTGACCTCAGTGCTAGGGAAGGTTATGGAGCAGATCATGTTGTGTCCCATCACGTGATACATACAGGACGGCTAGGTGATCAGGCCCAGTCAGCATGGATTTATGAAGGGTAGATTCTGCTTGACTAGCCCGATCTCCTTCTATGACAAGTTGGCCTCCTTAATGGATGAAGGAAAGGCTGTGGATGTTGTCTACACAGAGCTTTTGACACCATTTCTCACATCATTCTCCTGGAGAAACTGGCTGCTCATGGCTTGGATGGGTGTACACTTTGCTGGCCAAGAAAATTGGCTGATGGCTGGGCCCAAAGAGTTATGCTGAATGGAGTTAAATCTAGTTGGTGGCCAGTGACAGATGGTGTTCCCCAGGGTTCAGTAATGGAGCCAGTCCTGTTTAATATCTTTGTCAATGATCTGGATGAGGGGATGAGTTGGACTCTCAGTAAATTTGCAGAAAACATCAAGTTGCACAGGTGTGTCAATCTGTTTGAAGGTAGCAAGGATCTGGACAGGCTGGATTGATGGGCTGAGGCTAATAGGATGAGACTCAACAAGTCCAAGTGCCAGGTCCTGCACCTGGGTCACAACAACCCCAAACAATGCTACGGGCTTGGGAAAGTGTGGCTGGAAAGCTGCCTGGTGAAAAAGGACCCGAGGGTGCTGGTGGAAAGTTGTCTGAACATAAGCCAGCAGTGTGCCCAGGTGGCAAAGAAGACCAACAGCATTCTGGCTTGTATCAGAGGCCAGCAGGACTAGGGAAGGGATTGTCCCTCTGTGCTCACCACTGGTGAGGCTGCATCTCAAATACTGTGTTTGGTTTTGGGCCCCTCACTACAAGAAAGACATGGAGGTCCTCGAATGTGTCCAAAGGGCAACGAAGCTGGTGAAGGGTCTGGAGCGCAAGTCTTATGACGAACAGCTGAGGGAACTGGGGCTGTTTAACTTGGAGAAAAGGAGGCTCAGGGGAGACCTTATCACTCCCTAAAACTCCCTGCAAGGAGGTTGTAGTAAGGTCTCTTCTCCCATGTAACAATTGATGAGACAAGAGAAAACACCCTCAGGGTGCACCAGGGCAGGTTTAGGTGGATATTAGGAAATATACCTTCACACAAAGGGTTGTAAAGCACTGGAACAGGCTGCCTAGGGAGGTGGTGGTGTCACTGTCCCTGGACATATTTAAGAGATGAGTAGATGTGGTGCTTAGGGGCATGGTTTAGTGGTTACCTGGCGGTGCGAGGTTAATGGTTGGACTTGATCTTAAAGGCCTCTTCCAACCAGAACAGTTCTATGTTTCTATTTCAGAGTGAGATGGGTCTGATTAAGCATTAACCTCCTTGAGGGTGTTCTCTGGGTACTGAAATCCGGGTTTTGGGTGGGTGTTTTCTTCTGCTTTGTCAGTTTTGTGGTGGTTTGTTTGGGTTTTTTTTATTTTTTATTTATTTTTTTTAAATTTTTTTTTTTTGCCTGTGTGAATTACCTCTTGATGCTTGTGTGTACTTTTTTTTGCTCTGGGACTTTTGGGAGAGCTGAACTACTGTAAGACCAGCTATTTCAGGCTTGTTGGCATGTAATAAATTAATCAGTGTGAATAATGTATTTTCTCTATGCTTGGATTTTACCCAGAAGCTGTTGTAGAACAGTTGTTGAAACAAGGTGGTCTGGAACTGTTGGAAAAGGCAGATTACTAAACCTACCAGTGTCTGGAAACCGTGTCCTCAAAAAATGAAATAATGTTAACTGCTTCCAGCACTCTCCAGCAGATGTCATGTAGTCTTTTGTGCTGTTGTAGTGAGTGAAGATCATTTGCTCACTTTTAATTCCAAAAGGGCTATTGTGTAAATTAGGAATTAATTAGTAAATCCAGATCATGATCACCATTATCTGTAGTTACTAGGAGAAAGGGGAAAACCTCCTCTAAGAGGGACCTGTGACCAACAACCTTGTTAGAAATCCAGAATAAACTTTATTTACTCAGAAGCGTATAGCACAAAGGGCAACAGGAAAAAAGTGATACTAATGTTGTTGTTGTTGCTGTTCATTCCATGCTGCCTGATTACTGTAATTTCTAGATAGTCTGTTGTGAAGCAGAGCACAACAGATTGGTTTTGTCTTTGTCAGTGTTTCCCTTGGGGCAGTTGCTGACAGCTGAACAACTCCACCTCATTTTTAAAGCAGCATCTTTGAAATTTTACCTTACTGTGCTTTAGCTAAATTGATTATTAGGTAGCAGAAATGTTGTCAGCTTTGGTGGAGACAGAACAAAGATAATTTAAAAAGTAATCATTTTAGAAATGTTTTTGATGGGATTTTTTTGTAATTTTGTTGGCTAGTGAACATCTTAATTATTGAATTCATGGATTGGTTTGCCCTGTACATCCTCCACTGATGGAGTGTATCCACTATACAAGGTAGCTTCTCATAGATAAACATGATAAAATGATATCTTTAAGAAAACATAAATATTTCATTTACTGAAGTAAAAAAGCTCAGCCTCTATCAAGAATGGTATAAGATGTGACAGTAGCTGATGAGCATAATAATTTACAGGCATGCCCATAAACATTTTACTGCACAATGAATACCTAGCAATAAGTAATTTAACTGAATTAATACATGGGTAATTGTGCCTTTGAGGTGTAAATTTAGCTGAATACATGAATATATTAATCTATAAACTTAATAAAAACTCATTTCATTAAAAAAATTAATTACATTGTATGTATGCTACTCTGTTTCTCAGTATTCACTGCATTTATCTAATAGCCTCAACCTCAATAAGGATACTATGGCAAAAGTGTACTATCTAAAATGGAAGTTAAGTCCAGGAAGAGGAACAGGGAAATAATTCTTTCCTTTCCTCCATTAAGAAAACCTTCTTCCCTCTGAATAGTGCTTTTCACACTTGAAACATAGAGTGTTCATGTCTGGAGAAGCAAAAATTTTTGTATGGGTGGTTTGCTTGTCTGTGCAACAATTCGTATGTATCAAGAGAGTTGGAGAAGGAAAAAGTGCTTTTGGAATTCAGTGGAGGTCATGTGCATGGCTCCATCAGTCTACCTGTAAAAATGCTGAGCAAAACACTTTGAGTGCCCACAAAGCTTTTCATGATTAAAAAGACAATTTCCATAAACTCCCTTGAAAAATGTGAACATTTTTATGAACTGTTTTCTAAACCTTAGGGAAATACTGCCACTGTGCTCTTCATGGCTACTTCTAGAAGATTTTACAACAAATAGTCTTTTTCATGATTAACTTCCTCCTGGGTCTGAAAAAATGCCACAACAGAATTAATAAAGAATTTTTGCACATATAAGATCAGCCAGAGAGCACAGCATCCTTCACTGATGCTGAATTAATAGATGGTTAGTGACTGCAATGTAAGTGGATTTTAGTAGCTGTAAAATTAGATTCAAATCATCCTACAAGAGTAGGAAGTGTAAAGTATTTCTATAAAAATCCAACCTGTCAGTCTCATGACAAAAATGTTTCTACCATTTTCTCTTGGTTTTTATATAACACTCTGCTGGATATAAATAATTGTCTGGTGTATTGGTGGTTGCTCTTAATGACACCTCTGATAATAAATGTAGGTATAGAGGTTCCTAATTCTTTCAAGGTATTGTTTTGCAGTAAAAATATAAACATGTGTAACTGTTTTTCTCAGTGCTGTTCTAAATAGATGTCATTAAAGTATCAGCTGACATTTTTGCAGTTATGCTTATTTGGTTGTTCAACTCTGGAAAAAGTGATTTTTTAAAATTTTTTAATTTTTATTGTTATAATCTTGAAGATTTGCTTTCCATTCCTATTAATCTTAAATAGCCATATTACACTTCTGCAGAAACTTGTAACTTATTACACTTCTTCTAAACTTGTAACTGATGAATTAGTTTAAAATAATGGCATGTTATAAATCTGCTCAATTTATACTTTTCAACTGTGTGTAAATAATTACTTCATGTATATGACAGTGGAGAATACTACCATTTAAAAATTAAATCCTTGGAGATGGATTGATTGAAGCATATTTTCTGCAGGGCCACAATAATAACTTTAATAATAATTTACATATTGGTTTCTTTGTGGTGTTCCCCAATTCTTATTTTCTGAGTGATAGCGAAATAATGTAACCTACATTGTGTGAGTTTTGGGGAAATTTGTGGTTGCTGAAAGCCAGCATTTCTTCACTGAATTAGTTGTAGTGATTTCATGATAAATATTACAGCAATTGAATAGATCTGCTGTTTCTTAATTATGTCACACATTGTCTTTCTAACAAAACTTATGCAAATAAAACATCTAATTTTGTTATGAATTTGAAAGACTGACAATGGTATGTGGATCCAGGCTTTAATACAGAAATTTTGTTGGAAGTTCTGTCGCATTTCAGCTTATTGTGTTCTTTATTACAGTTTTTTGAAAATGATTAGTAGCAAAGTAATTTATTAGTTATCCACACAGTTTTACATTACACAACAAGATAATTAACTTTATTTTCTTGTGAAATATTTAGAAGGTAGCACAAGACAGTCTAGAATAGTTTATAAAACTCCTTTTTTCTTGTATATTCTTAATTAAATTGTATGATATGATGGAGCTTGGGCTTACATTCTTCTAAAGTCCTTAGTAAACATTTAAAAAATTTATATATTATTTACTATTTGTTTGTTACATGATTTCCTGGTTGATGTGAAATTTTATTAATGAAGAATAGTACTCTTCCAAAATATCTCTAGATATTTGTATATGGGTATAATTCACGGATAAAGTGGGGTAATTAGTATTTGTTAAAGATGACGGACCTGCTAGGAAATCACAGAATGGTAGGGGTTGGAAGGGACCTCTGGAGATCATCTTGTCCAATACTCCTGTGAAAGCAGGTTCACCTAGAGCAGGTTGCACAGGAACATGTCCAGGCAGGTTTTTAAAGTCTCCAGAGATGGAGACTCCACAGCCTTTCTGGGCAGCCTGTTCCGGTGCTCTGCCACCCTCACAGTAAGAAACAGGGATAATCATCAAAGTGGGAGTTTTCCTAGCTCACTTATACAGTTAAGAAGTCTTTCACATATTAGGTCACCTGATGCATTTTCTAATGGTTATGCCCAGGAATGATAGAAAGATGTTAAAAAATGGAAGAACTACTGGTAGGAAAGCTACTACAAGACAGCATTCCTATTTATGTGATTGGGTTTTGGGCAATAGGATGCTCACAAAGATTGTAAAGAGAATCAGCAACGTTGCATAGATCTCAGGTGCTTTAAATTGGTCAGTATTTTAAGAAATTGCAGTTATTCATGCCTGTTAAATTCTGTGTACATGTAGGTCCACCTATTTCTATCTGTAAAAATAACTGTGTGCATATAGATATCTGTGCAATCCCACCCTTGATATGAGTGCTTCCTAAAAGTAGCTTAATTTTTTGGTTAGTACAGAACACGAGATACCTTTGTCACATGCAATGGTTGTTATGAGAGCACCTCTGCCCCAAATGTTTCCGGTTAATGTTCTGTGGATGCACCAGTATTGTTGTTAGGTACAAATTCTTACTCTTTTTTAGTGTAGAATCATCCCTAAATGGTACAGTTTCATTATTTTTATCTTAGCATGAACATATCTATTCAGATACTTTTGAGACAAGATTTTTGTCTTTCAGGTAGTCTTTGATTATTCCTAAATTACCAACAGTTCTTTGAATGCAAGACTTCTTTCCCTAAATTCCAGTTAGCCTATGTGGAATTGCTCATAATTCCTTGCAAATCAGGACACCTACTAATAAACTGCTAACTGTCCTGCTAACTGGTAGAAGTAATTCTGTATCTTGACTCATTTTGGATAGCTTGCAAATCTGAAGGTTTTTTTGTTTATAGAAAAGCTTCTATTTATTTGCCTAACAATAATGACCCATAGTAGATTTTGTTAGGCACATTCATGTACCTTTAGGAACATGGTTTTGTACATTATTATAGGATGTAAGATTATATAACACTGCATCTGAGACTAAAACCGTGGCTTGTTCTTAAAATTCTCGTAAAAATGCATTCTAATAAGAAATAGCTCTCTCTCTAATGTTTAGAATGAAGTTGACTTAAAGCTCAGTGTATATAAATTCTTTAATTGCTTCACTCCAAGCTTTCCTCTACACTTATGAAATCTTTGCATGAAATTATTCTCAAAACCTGAAATTTCTGGACTTTCCCCTATGTGTACTTTTACATTCTCCATCTTTTTCACTTTATGAGTATTGTTTCTTTCTGAGTATTTAGCTTTCTGGATGTATGGTTATTATATTAATACATGTGTAATATGTCTACAGTTAAGCAGACAGGCATTACACAACATTATGTCATACCAGAATCTTCAATGTCTGTGAACATTTCTCATTAAATAGGAATGAATGATATGAATTCTGATATTAATAAAAATTGCCTTGTGTGCATGTGCAGGTGTGGACATGCATGTTTAGTGTCCATTTGCCACCTGAGGTTGACAATTTAATTAGTCTCAGTAACACAGTTGATAATCATGTTGCTATCAGAGTGAGAGTAACTAGCCAGTGATGTCAGTTACAACCATAGACCTTGTCAGGATGTTGGAGGTAGGAGATAATATTGCTGTGACCACAGTAGAGACAAATAGGGTTGCTTTTGATGATAAATGAATGGGAGTGATTGATTAATGATAAGATGGTGAGTATTTGTATTGGTAGGGAAAGTGAGCAGCACAGAGAATACTAGTGAGTTTAATGACTGCAGCTGACTGCGAGCAGCATCAGTCATATACAGTTTTTAATGTGGATTTGTAACAGCCAGAGAAATGACGAAATTACTATTTCTTGGGTTCACTTTAGAGCCCTACTCTAATACTCATTATAGTCAGTATCTGATCCCAAAAGTTTTAGAATGTGAATATGAATAATAAGCAATTCCATTTATGGAATTTTCCATAATAAAGACTCCCATTTTTTATAATGGGAGTCACAGCTGCAGTAGTATAAGAATCCTTTTTGTGGCTGTCTGAGCAACTCCTCTTGCATTTCCAGTCATTTAAGAGAGTCCAGTGTGATGTTACAGGAACAGCCAGTACCAACTGACCATTAGTACTTTCCCCTGAGAATAACTCCAAGATCAGTTTGCTGCAGAACCTTCTTGACTTCCAAAAGTAATGGGATTGTGATATCCAAAAGTTCTTATTGTAATCCTAAACCCATTCCTGCTGTCACTCCAGAGAGTACTTGAGCAAGACTTTAGTCTGTCCACTAGTTTTTATTTGCACTGGATTCTAGCAGCAGAACATGATGAAGTGAACATCAATTTGTTAACATTTTTTCCTTTAATCTTAACTATATCTCACTAGAGCTAGAAAATAGGCAGAATAGCTCCACTATTTTTGCTGTTTTGGCCTAATTTCTTAAAAAGGCATTTTTATCAAGATCTGTCTCATTGTGGAAACAATTCAATATATAGCTGTTAAACAGAAGGGTGAGTAAGTAGTGGCAATGACAGCATAAGCCTTTGGTGCATATTAGAAGCTGGAGCACATTATGTCAGTACATTATGTTCAGTCAGGGAAAGAAGAATGATACAAAAGCAATGCTTGTGTGGTGATGGGGGGTTCTTGCACATTTGAGCAATTTGGAAATTTGGAAAAATTATGAACAGAATGATGGCTTTTTCTTTTGGGCACAAGGGTTTAGATAGTAATGTAGATTAGTTGATTCAGCATCACGTTATATTAACGCTTAATACAGAAGCAGGCATTCAGATTTAAGGTTGCTTAGGTGAAACTCAAGATCATAAGTGGAGCCTTTGATAATCAGTTGTTTTATACTTATGTTTTGTAATCTCATTTTTTAGTACTGATTGCTTTATACCATAAATAGTATTAATGAAAATGTGTAACTAGAAAAAATATTAAATACAGTACTGTTGATAGATGTTTTATTTCTGAATTCAGTGGGTAGTTTGTCAGTTCAGGAACATAAGTATTTGTATTTTAAAATTTCCTCTTTCATGAAAACACACAGAAAGAATTCCAATTCTTTGGTTTGCATAACTTGAAACAGTCTTCTTAGAATCTTCTAACACCTTGAGGAACTAAGGAAAGCTGTTTGTGTCCTTACTGGAGAGGATGGGAGGATGGTAGTCTGTACTGTAGCTTACCTTGCAGCCCCATTCTCTGATCATTTACACTTGGGGCATTTTACAGCTATCTTTCTATCCTTGAAGGGAAAAGTGCATGAAATGGCAACGTGCACTCAGGCTTCACCTTGGCACCTATCTGTGAAGGATGCATGTGGATGAGGACAATACCTTCTTATGAGAATTTTGGGAAATGTTATTGCAGAAAGTAGATTGACAGAAAGAAGGCTATTTAGAATTTTGAAATTCTGGGATTAGACTGTGTAGTAAATTAGAAGCATGTATAATTATGGAGTAGTGTTTTTATAATAGAATTAGTAGTAACTTTGTTAAACCAAAACTTTATGATGTGGGAAGACTAAATTTTAGACATGAGGGAGGAAAAGAACATTATCAGATTGAAAAAGAGGGGGTTCCTTTAAAGTCTAATTACTGTTAAGATATGGTGGGAATAGTGGAAAACCCACAGAAAAAAAGAAGGAGAATTAGAGGTTCATAAAGACCAAAATTATTTGGCAAATTTGAGGAAACATTTCAAGTAGCACAGAGATAAGGAGTTAACTAGAGCTATCTCAAGGTAACAAGTCTACCTCATTCTTTATGAAAGAATTCTATTCTCTATAAATTAGCAATGAACTCATTTACTACCAAGGGAGTAGTGGAGATGCACAACTATTTGTATAATTAAAACTACATAATTGTTCATGGAAAAATACTATGCATTTAGAAAGCTAATGTTTGTAAACTAGCTTCTGATGTCTGCTACCTAACTTCTAGAAGTTTTCATGAAAGTGGGAGAATTGAGAACAGCCAAGTTAAATGCTTTACTGTAGTCAAGCATAATATTTGAGTTTTTCAAAATATGTACTTCAGTTATTTTATAGTAATCCAAAGAGAAATCACAAATCTACGGATCTATCTTTCCAACATGATTTCTGCAGAATGTTTCTAAAAATGAATCTTTGCTTTTGTTAAGGATTAGAGTGGTGATGGAAGAAAACAAGACCTTAAAATTAAATGGAGCTTTTAAATTAATACCAACAGTATCACTTTTATACCTGTCATATATGCACAGAATAAAAATTTGCACACAAGCTCATGCATATGATTCTAGATTGTTAAAAGCAAGAGTATTTCTAGCTCTGGGAACTCTTTTGAACAACTATAAAGGGATTCGGAGGATTTATGTGATTAAATTCATACTATGCAAAAAACAACACCTTCAGTGCCTTTGGAAGCTTTCATAAATAAGGATAAAAGAGGTGACAAACTTTTGAGCTTCTGGTTGTTTTCTTTTAGACACTTCTTGCCTTGAAATCCACAGATTCAGACAGCCATCTGTGTTCTCTATCTAGCTGGAGAAAGTAGGCACCCAGCAACAGAACTCTAAAAGAGCCGGGGAAAGGAATGGAGAATCATATAACCAGGCCACTAGTGAAATAGTAACACATATTTTCTCTGTGGATGTCTAGTTAATCTATTCAATATGGGCAGATTAGGGCCAAGGGATTTGTTCCAGCATCTACAGATCTGACCACTGCCTTAAACTCCCTAGTTATTTGGTTAAAAAGTGTTGCTCTCCGTGTCTTTGTCATCTTGTAGAAGGGATCAGCATGAATCAGATTTCAGATATGCATGAAAATTGCCTAATTTGGGAACTGATGGAGTTCAGTCATAAAGTGTGCACAGCAAGGCTATCCACTGTCAAGGAAAAAACATTTCTGGCTCTATCCAGGAGTGAAAAATCTGAAGATCTTTACTAGTGAAATATTAGTTTCTTTTACAGGGGTAGAAATCCTAGGAAGTCAATCATGTCTAAGACAAAGGAAAAAAGAAAGCAAAAACCCCAGCTATCTTATCAGTCTTATCAGTCTGCTGCAGGGGAAGGGAGGGAAAATTCCTTCTTGTCTCTTGGTATGGGCACCTGGATTCAAACATAGGAACAGTTGTCATGTATGTGGTAATACGACTTCATTGCTTATACCCAACTTTTTCGTGTTTTTCTGGTTATACAGTCACTTCCTTAAGGTTAACAACTGTTTTAAAATACTTTAGCTTCTGTTAATTCACTACTCTATTTGGAAAGGTGTCCAAAACTTATCTTAAATGACTGAAAATCATCAAACTTCCAGTCCATATTTATTAATCAACAATCCACATCTTCTTCATGGTTATACTCAACTATGACAGTAGTGTTCCTTTTACTTTGACATTTTTTGGTAGAAACTAGTCTGATATGTCCACTCTTTGACAGAAAATATACTACCCTACTTTCCTGCATTTTGTCCAATATGAATTAATCACATTTTATCCTACTTTTGCTTCTAAATCTCATTTTCATTAATATTATTTTTATCCCTAATATTTTGCTGTCACTTCTGTTACCCTATCCTTATTTTTAGTTACTTAGCCTTTACTTTTGTATACATTGCTAACTTCATTCTAAACTCAGTAGTCCATAAATGTAGGATCACACCTAATTTATCATTTATCTTATATGAAATGAGGCTTCCCCATCTTCAGTATGTAACAGCCTCTCATATCCTATGCTTTCTCTTTGTTACTAATAGTTATTAAAGATTTTTTTGTGTTGTTTTTTTTTTTTTCTGAAAAACTCGACAAGGCTTTCCATCATCCTTTTGCCCTGTTTTTGTCTTTACAACTAGTCTGTTTTCCTTTTCTTCTTGGTTGTTGGACTTCTAATATCCAGCTTGAAATGCAGATTTACTGGGGAAGAGGAAGATTGTTCACTTGCAGTTCTTTTTAATCTTACTTGGAATAGATGTTCCAGCTTGTACTAGCACTTGAACGAAGGATTAGATTAACATGAATATCTCACAGAGGACAAACAGTATAGGAAATGATTGGCAGTAATAGAAGACAAGATGGTCTTAGGATTGTGGGGTTTTTTCCTATAGAAAACATGAACAAAACTGATTTACTTAAAAAAAAAAAGTAACTTTGGGAAGAACAATAATGATCCATGCATCTAGTGTTTTTACAAAAGAGATCTTTGTAGAATCCAATTCTCTGCTTGGATGCTTGACAGGCTAGCTGTCATCATCAATGAAATGAATTAATATGAATAAATGAGCTGGAAAAAAACTAATCAAGCCTTTCTGACTTGTTTTGTGATTTCACTCCAAATTCACCTAAGCAACACAGAGGCAATTTTATTATTTAATGTAGTAAGAAACTACAGCATGCTACAGTACTACATGATATCCTGAAAATATTTTTTTAAAGGACTTCATGCCTGAGTGGAAAATCATCACCTGTAGTCAGATATCCACTGCAGAAATTGCAGTGTCAATTTACATACTATCACTGAGCCACAGTTTGCTCCACCCACTGGCAGAGGTAATAGAAGAGAGAGTGTGAGCGGAGCCATTCATGCAGTCCATCTGCTGGCTTTCTGCACATCCAGTGACTTAAGCAGATCATCATCAGCTGTAGTTGATAATGCCTTGAACTTGATTTTCTCTTCCATGAGCAGCTGAACATAGAGTCTGTCTGTAGCAAACTTACACAAGCAAGAAAGAAATGAGATGCAATTAAAACATACTCAGCCTGTATTTCTGCTTTCGTCTTTATAATTTACAAAATCTAAAATTTAAAATATGAAAATTGTATTGGTCTTTTCATTATTCAAATAGTTATTGTGTGTGCCATCTCGTATGTGTCATATACAAAATATGACATATCAAAAAGCATGGCTTAATATCACTGGAGGTATAGCACTTTATGTTAAAACAGTGCTTCAGATGTTGCTTTGCTCTGTCTAGTTAGATGGATCACTGCTGTTAAAACTCTTTATTACACTTCTGAAGAAAATATGTGTAAAATATTAGGGGCCTGGCTGTGCAATGCTGAGCATTTGTAAGTAGTTTCATGGTCTAAGCAAGACACTTTTACTTGCATTGAGCAATGACTTCCAACTTTATGCTTGATATGATCTGTATATGCTAGTACTACTCTTACCGTATGTATTCTTTTCATGTGCATAAAGGTTAAGACTTACCAATAGCATACTTTATGTTCTACTTTTCAAAGCAAATAGAATGGCTATTTTGTCTATAGCATTCTTGCAACAGTAACTTGCTTTTGATGATTTATCCTCTTTGTGAATTCTCTTCACCAGGTATCTTCAAATCTTTCAATGGTGGGTGGTGCACCTGCTATTGCTGTAGAACCAGATGACACAGTTGCTTACACTTTAAGCATATCCCCATGGAGACGAGGAACCTTTCAAGGTACAATGTAGAACCCAAATATATAAAATCCCTATAAATTAGCATATTAAATCTGTTTACATTTGATGCTTACATTTCTGTTCAACATAACCTTTCTTCTGGAAGTAAGGCTGTAATTTCTTGTGACACTGGTCTTTAAGCTGGCTTGTATTTCTATTTTTAAAGGTATATTACTGCTAAACATGTGGTGAGGTCCTTCAAGAATGCCAGCATATGTGCAAATTTATACATTTAATTGGTCCCGTGAAAACTGACTCAAATGTAATTAATTATTTTGAATTATCACCAAGTTCTTGGGTCTAAAGTTAATTCTCCAAAACCTGATCAATACATGTAGTTATTTTAGCACAAGTAGAACCGAAGATTTAAAGACAGAGACCAGAATTTGTTTCTTTCCCTTGATTAAACTTCAATTTGTTGGGCATAAGGCTAGAATGTAGTGAACCTGATTCCTTCTTTGAAATGTATAGAGGCTAGCAATATCTAAAACTAATTGCAAATAATTTGCATCAGTCCATGTTTATACTAGTATTCTTATGAAACAATATCAAGATTCTTTCTTGTTTTAACTAACATCGGTATGCCATACTTAAAGTTTTGTGCTGAAAAAAATTTTGTAATATTTTTTCAACAATTTGGATTTCATAATTTTCTGATGTTTATTAATAATTCTGAATTTGCATGGTACTCATTCTTTACCTCATATGAAAAGCATGGTTGTGAGAATGAGGCTGTACAATCAGTCTTTATCTTAATTGTAGAGTAGCTATTGTAGTAACACTCAGCAGAGTGAAGTACAGGAGTGTTTTTGGGAGGGAATTCTGAGAACAGAAGAGACCATCTTAAAGTAACTAAATAGCACTCAGGAAACCTAGATTTAAAAAAATTCTTAAACAAAAATATCTCTGATATTGGATTAATCTCTTAATTTAAAATGCAGAGCTTAAAATGTAGAGTTTTGATTTTGTGGGTTCCTAACTCCAAACACTTGATTCCTGTTGGGAGAGGGTCCAGAGGAGGGCTACAAAGAGGATTAGAGGGCTGGAACACCTCCCCGACAAATACAGGCTGAGAGATTTGGGCTTGTTCAGCCCGGAGAAGAGAAGGCACAGTGGAGACCTTATTGCAGCCTTCCAGTATCTGACAGGGGCCTACAAGAAGGCTGGGGAGGGACTTTTCACAAAGGCCTGTAGTGATAGGACAAGGGGTAATGGGTTCAACTGAAAGAAAGTAGATTTAGATTGGAAATTAGAAGGAAATTCTTTACCCTGAGGGTGGTAAGACAATAGGACAGGTTGCCTAAGGGTGTTGTGGATGCTCCATCCCTGAAGGGGTCAAAGGCCAGGTTGGATGGGGCCATGAGCAACCTGGTCTTGTGGGAGGTGTTCCTGCCATGGCAGGGGGGTTGGAATTAGGTGATCTTTGAGGTCCCTTCCAACCTAAACCATTCTATGATTCTATGATGCTGCTACCTTCTTAGACAATTGAGATTAATGACAGCTGTTTTCTCAATATTTAAGAAGTAATTAAGTCTTCTCCCTGAGGATGCCAAACTAGTGTGTTCTTTTGGCCATTTTGGTTTTAGTATCTGATGTGTAAAATGTAAGTAATAATGCCATTTCAATACACAGGTGATTTGTGAAAAGAAATAAATACTTGTAACAAAGCTTGGCATCATGCCACAGGAAGGCTTCAGTGCCTTATTAATAAATCTGTAGCCCTGGGACACGATTCACTTTCTATGAATAGGAGTCAGCTTTCAATGAAATTTGTGAGCATCAAAAATGTTCAAAAGCAAATATTGAGGATGCACTAGATTTTAACATGGCTTTTTTTCAGGCATTAAAGATTTAGGAATATTCTCCTCTTCTGGGTTAGAAAATCCCCAATTCTTTTATATATACTGAAAGTTTCAGTAGAAGAGGTTCCAAGGCAAATTAATACCAAGTGGTAAAAGCCATGCCTTCAAAGGCACAGAGATAGCATGTCCAGATTGACATCTAACTATGTTCTGTCATTTCCTTAACTTCTATTACAATGGTTTCCATTATGTTTGGAAGTTTTATATGTTCACTGAGAAAAAGAGAGAACAGTCAGTCTCTCTAACCTGACAGAAAAGTTATTAGTTCAAAGGCTGGAAAGCCACGTACACTCTTTTTTTTTTTCAGAAAACAGTTCATTTATTTTATGCTTTAAAATAACTTGATAGAAGGCTGAAGTTATCCTTTGAAAAGAGACAGGGCCCAGTTATCTACCATCCACCTCCTGGCTCAGTGCTTGATTTAATCACTACCTTAGGAAATCATGTTCTTTTTTCCTCTGGAGCAGGGACAGATTGGTCATATAAATTTGTGCACACTCTCTGATCATTCAGTTGCTGTAGGAGGTAGGGATGTGGAGGGAACAAAAGCTACTGTCACAGGTTTGAAAGGCAGCAGCTGATTTTGCTGTCTGATGTGAGGTGTGTTATAAACCTAACTACTGGATGTCCTATCTAAGATACCTTCAGTTAGGAAGTGTTTACTTCGTGGAGTCAAGGAGAATGGAAGTCTGTCTGCTTCGTACTGTGCAAGTCTAGGAAGTCATATTTGTTACTCAAAGCAGAATTTTCAGCTCCTGGGAAACTTTAATGTCAAAGCTGAGGTATATATGCATTTTTGGCACTTTTAGGATTTTTCAGCAGCCAACCTGAAGCTTGAGGATCACAGATTAGACATAGGTGATTCAAAGGGGAATTAATTAGGACTTAGGGAACTTATCCTTTTTAGGTTCGAGATATAACAGGTAAAGTATAACTTAAACACCCAAAAAGAACAACTATTTCGATACTCTGTCATTGTGCTGATGGGTGATTTCAAGTTTAGAACTCCCTAACTTGTAAGTATAAAACTTTGTAGCCTTAGTGTTCTAGTACTTTTTTTGTCATATTAAAATAAATTCTCATAAAAGGACTTTTACCATATAAATTGTTGTACTGAGCAAATGGTCTGCATTTTCCCTTTACATTCAAAGTCCTTTTCATTGCAAAATTATATACCTGCAAAATTATACTTCTTTTGCTTTCCTTCTTGCTATTTTATTATTCCTAAGCTAAAAGTGGTCCCAGTTCTTTTCAAAAGTCCATTTGGAAGCATTCCAAGAGCGGGCTAATATTGTATGCTTTGTAGCTGTATGACAGCTTTAACATAGAAGTAATAGCTAATAAACATCTCGAAGAAGATTTTGGCACCAGATAAAATTCTTCAGCAATCTGTTCCCTAAGTAATAGAGCAATTTCCTTTAGGTTTGATAAAGCATCTTCTACATATTATTTTATTTTTTTATCAAACTCTTATTTCTGCTTTCCACAGAGTAGACCAGAATTTTTCTAGAATAGAGCAAAACTTATAATGCTTGAATATTTCTTGTGGAAGAAATATGCATCTGTTATAGTCAGTGTCCTTTTACCCATTAAAAGTTTCTAGGTTTTGGAAAGGAGCTTTCTAATTTTATGTATCTTACTTTTTTATGTACTTTCTTTTATTTTTTAACTCTATCTGTACATAGTAGGCAGCACTTTCCCATGCTACTTTGAACTTTTGAAGCTTACACTGAGGAAAAAGAGCACTATGTTACAGGCCCGTCAGACTGCAGCTGTGGGACAATTTTAATCAGATGGTGAAGATCATGCCAATACATTCTGACCTGTAAATGAGTTGATTAAAGTTGTTTGTTTAACAGTATTTTCCATTCAAGACTTGTGTGAAATCTGATTTTTTGAAAAATATTGTCCATTTCTTTGTCTGATGGAATTCTGCAAATTACTCTAATTTCTGTTGAATAATAAAATCACACATGGAAGGAAGACATCTCTGTAGCTTCTTGTAACCATTGCTGTATTTCCAGCACCTGTCTGCACCTTTGCTTTAAGCACATCCTCTTCAACTGAGACACCCTAACAAATTGAGTCTAATTCATTTGTAATACAGGCAAAGTTAGCAGGATCTTCTGGTTGCTCGATTACTGTGAATGGCTCTGGCATACCTCCACTGCTGGATCACTGGGCTTCACTGGAGGAGGGCTGCTCTATTCCTGCATGCCATCGCCTGGCAAAATGGTCCCCAGCATACCCTTTCCATCTATCCTAGTGTAGTTGGAGTTGCATACTCCTGCGCTCTATCATGTCATGGTTTCTTTGTCACATTAAAAAAAAACAGTAAGAATTATAAATTATAAAAAAAATCATATCTTTATTAAATTCTACAAAGCCCTATAAAAATGATAGTTGATAGCAGGGTTTGCATACGCTCATTTCTCCTATGTGTAAATCTTAAAGCTTGTTCTGCTGCTTTTTCATTCAGGCAGGGAGCAATTCATTTAGCTCCAGTATAGCAACAAGTTGTAGGATTTATAGAAACTCTTTCGAATTTACATATATCAACATCAGTTTTCAGATTTGTGAGGTGAATTCTATGGCCAAATAGCCTTCTGTTCTTGTTTCCAGTTAAAATATTGTGACATTGTGGGCTTTTATAATCTCTCTGCACCAGAAAATAATCACGTACAATATATATCTTTCAAATAGTCCATTTGAGTCCATTTCAGAACTGAAAAAGTTGAATATTTCTTGCTTTCTTAATTGGATTCAGGAATGGGGTATGATGAAGGTATGGGCCAATGAATCAGTCTAACATGTGGTGTTGCAATAACAATTTTATTGGGAAACAAAACAGCCTACCTCATTTTTGAGGGATGCATCTTCTCTGAAGCAATATAAAACAAGGCTTTGTATTAATATGGGGACTGAAGTTTAAGAATGTTTAAACACTGGATAGTAAAGCTAGAAAATTTGCAACAACGTTTTGACTGAGAAACTTTTAAAGCAATGTTGCATCAGCAAAAGGAAAACCTCTACAATTTATGTAATTTTTAACTATTCATTTTCAGTATAATTCTGGGAATACTTGTATTGTTGCTTTGGCAAGTTTAGTACTTTATATATATGCCAAAGGACAGCTGACAAGAGGAGTGGTATTTTAAAAAATATTTAATGGTGGCATAATTCTGTGGCCAATTGAATTAGTGGGAATTGTATCTCTGTAATTTACGTGAAGTCTTGTTTGTTTTTGAAAGTGTGCTTTAAAATTTGCCAGCCACAATGTTTTGTCAAGTTACATTGTTATATAACATATGACACAGAAGTTAGGACTGAGCAACTAGATGGGTGTCTGTTGTGGTGCGTGAAAAAAAACCCTGAACATTGGGGACTATTATGCATAAACAGATTATAATTTATCAGTTGCTTTGCAGCATCAGTAAGGTAACATAAGATACTGCTGCCTTTGCTGGGTTCTGTAGGATGGCAGAGCATTTCACAGCTGAAAGATAAAAGCTTCCTGTATCAAAGCCCTCACATAACATAGGAGCCAAAGCTCAGCAGAACCTTATGAAAAAAATTTAATATGCTTATCTGTTATTTTTAATCTGTCATTTTTGATGCAGTGTTTCTACACCTTTCCAATGTATTCTTTATTGCTTCATATAGTGCTAAGGACTTTTTATTACTCTTTATTATATTAAGCTCTTTTTCCTATCCTGCAAAACACCTTTCGATTGGAATTATTTTGTAGCCCATAATTTGAATAAATACATACATTTATGAATCATCAGCTATCTTCATTTCCAATAGCGGTCATTGCATTGCACCATTCACTCCTGAACCAGGAGAACACTTGGATAGGAATACTTCCTAGGAAAATATTCTACCTTCATTTAAAGACTCAAGTCATGCAGAGCATACTACATAATAAGTAGTAGTATCACTGATAAGGATTCTCCATTCTCTATTTGAATTGAAATTAATGCACATTTTTTGTTACTTGCAGTTCTTGCCAGCAATGATTTTATTTCTTTCCCCTAATAAAAAATTTAAATAGCTTTGAGCCAGTAGTAAATATTTTTGTGCCCATGAAAATTATGAAAGACAATTTATGAATATTTTAACATGAAGCAGATAAACTGAGTTTAAAAATGTATGACATCTGTAGTAAAACTGATTATTTTTTATTGAAATACTTTGACAGATTTAATTGAGTGCCTTGCAGAGATCTGAATACATTACATCAATCCAGTCACCTTTATCAATCAATATTTTAACCTCATTGTTATTAATTCTGTTTGTTTGAGATCTGTTTTCCATAAAGACAAAATTGAGTGTTAGCAATTATAGTGCAGTTCTTCACTGATTTTTTTGATCGTGTGATTGCTGGATTGTCAATACAGTGGTTTAGCAATTCAAGTAATTTTTAGTTACAGAGTTCTTCCGCTAGCTTTTGAAATATTCTTGAGCATTAGCAATTTACAGTTCTGGAACTTTTCAAGTATTCCAACATTTGCTGCAAATAATTAATTATTCAGAATTATTCAGCCAGTTATTTTGATGCACATTTTGTGCAAAACCAAAAAAGTTACAGTTTATTTTACCATCCACCTACTTACTGCTGAGATAAAAAAATTTAAACCATGAACACTGCTGATCTGTTCCTCTTTGACACACACTTATGCACAATACAATATTCTGAAAAACAGACAATTGGTAAAGAAAGCTCTCCATTGTCACTGGAAGCAAGGACTATAAGGAAAAATTACTGAAATTTTATAATTATGTGTAACAAAATATTCTCTACTGTAAGGAGAATTTAGAATATTTAAATTTAGTGATTTTCAGTATTTAATCAAATATTTTTAATCAATGTTAAAGCTATAACTTTGCTCTTTTTTTCCCAATTTCTTGAAATCGTTGATGTCTTTCAAGAAAGAAACAAACCCTGCCTATTTAAAAGCCAGTATATCAAATCTTCCAGAGTAACATTAGTGTTATTTAAAAGAATTGTGTACATTCTCTATTTTTAATTAGATTTTATACTATCAAATAGAAACCTGCCAATTTAAAACTCCTATTTTTACAATCCCTGTGTATTTCATCTTCCTTAAATACTTGATTACAATGTAATATACAATACAAAAATGTGTCACAGGAATATTTTAACTATTACATTTATTATCTTACAGCACTAGAATGAGACACTGTCATTTAAAAAAATAACAATCAAGAATATGCATATAAAATTGTGCTGAAAAAAAGATGCTATTGTCCACAGTATTTTATAATTTTTAGAATTTAGGTTTGCTTGTATTTTTTATTACTGATATTTTCATGTCCTTGTTACTGATCAGTTAGGTAGAAAAATATGTTATTGGGGAGAAAAAATGGTTAAGTTATTTGTACTCTCTCAAGATGTATTTTTAAATACCATAAATTTTAATTGGATGGCTGACACCTGGAGTGGAAGTTTTACTTCATTTTTTATTAGTTTTGAACTGAGGAAACACTTGGACATGTCTGGCACTCTGTTCTATAAAGCTAATGCCCTGGCTAATATAACACCTGCTATCTATTTATTTTAGGTGTAATTTCATTTGTTGCTGAAGATGAAGACCAACAGCGGTCTCAACATAACAGCTCACTAGAGAAGACAGATGGTGAACAGGCCCTTCAGAAATTGTCAACAGAGACACCACAAACTGTTGATGCAGAAGACGTGGGTATGTTTGTTATTATGGATAAGTTAATTGTCAGTTGGTATAAGTTTATATAGCAATTTCTTTTTAAATTAAATGTATATTTGGTATGCCAGGCCACATGCCTGAAAATAAGGTTAAGTCAAATGTTTATTTCAGGCATATATGAAACTTCTCCTTTCATGATTTTTGAAACCGTTTTTATTAAGTTTTAAGCTGAGCTTGCTTCTTCTCTTTTTTTGCAATGTTGTCACTGAATGTCACTTGTTGCTGGAGTACGGAAGCAGGTGTTAAATGCATGATGTAAATTCATGATTTGTTAAATGCTGATGTCAAAGAAGACGGTTTCCGAAACTCATATCTCTCTGCTTCATTCCATTGTGGAAAAAACTTTCTTTTAACTCAGTCATAGATGTTCCTTTAGTCAGTCACAGTAAAATTGAGAGAAGAAAATATCAGAATACCTGGTTACTTTCAGAGTTTCACCTCTAGTTTATTCTAAACAATTTCTCCATTATTTTCGAGATTTTAAGTGTTACAGAGGAAATCTTTTGTGGTAGGTTTTTTGTGTATTTGTAAATGAATTTCTCCATTTTTTCTTAACATTTGTGAGTAAAACTTTGCCAACAGATCTGTGTTTTTTGTGCTTTTAATACCTAATTCAGAATATATTTAAATTCTTAAGCATTATGGTAGATAACTAAAGCATATTTCTCACAAGGAAAGTTGTCAAGCAAAGTTCTTTTTAACCTGAAATGCTTTGTTTCATCAACATTTCATATTTAGGAGACTAAGACAAGCTTGCAATTGGAGAACTCTTTGTCTTCTTTTTAACTTAAACAGAATCTATCTAGTTTTAAAAAGAATTGAAAGCTAATTTTATTATTAATAAGTAGTAATTAACTTGAGTTAATTCAATATCTATAGCAGAAAGTCTGTTCTTTTGTAGTCTATTAACATCTGTATTTAATAATATGTAGAGACTCAGAGATTAATATCTAATCTCTAATATTAAGCAATTCGAAGAATTTACAATCCATGTAGACAGGACAGAGGCAGGAAGAAGACAGATGCTCAGAGAAATGAAATGACTTGCCCTGATCATATCAGTAGCTTAATGTTGGAGAGTATTAAAAAAAAACCCACCACATATTTTTGCCCTCGCAAGGCAAGAAGGATTTTAACAAAGATTATATGAAGATGATATATGCAGACAATGCAGTAGAGATGAGAATTACCAGATTTCAAGATGTTAGAAGGAATTAATCATTAAAAAAATATCAAAAGTGATGCCAAGTACAGGGAAATATTGGAGGTAATCTTCAAATCTCTACTAAAAGCCTGCAAATGTTTGTGAATTTAATTACGCTTCTATTGTCCAAACTAAACCCTTCAACTTATGAGATCTAGGCTTTGCAAAGTTAGGAATCATCAGTCTGAAACTGGTAGAGGCTGTAACTGAATGTGACTGAAAATAGAAGTTTAAGCAAGAAAACAGAAGTGGATTTCTTTATACTGTCCCTATCGCTTGATATGAGTTGAAGGCATTGTTCCTAGGTAGAAAATCCAATGCAAGTTCACTGTTTGCTATTATTAGTACTGATAAGCTTTTTGCTCAGTTTGGTTCCTCATTAACAGTGTGAGACTGGCTGATCTGCTTATGCATTTGGAATGTGTTTTCCAGATGTGTTGATGGGTCTAATAACTTGGTTAGTCTAATAACTTGCTGAGCTGGCCCAGGTAATCGTCTCCAACTCAGGTCCCTTTTTCATCATACACTAACTTACGTGGATATAATCACTTCAGCATACAGGCCCCCTTGGTAGTTGGAGCAATCTGCACAACTTATTGATATACGGCTACGTCAAGTTAGTGTGTCTTATCTTTCAGCTACCATCTTTCACTATTTTTGTGCTACTATAGTCTTATTATAATCTATGTATTTCTAGTAGATTGTGCTAACTGAGGTTTCGTGACTTCTAGCAATGTGTAGGATATCATTAGGAATACTTTTGAAAGTGGCCTTAAAGTAGAACAAGCAATTACTTTTCCTTAATACAGTATTGCTTAGTAATAGGAATTTTTTTTCTTCAATATAGCAGATATACCCTTTCAATATGCTAGCTTCTATCTCACCTTTAAATCAACCAACATTGTCATTTCATGAAGCATTATCTTCCATCATAACCATTAATTTCTACTAGACATCTATAACTTTTACAAGTGAGGAAAATGCTGAAAATGGATAAATAGAGATGGAAGGTAACAAGGTATGATCTAACTTACATGATAGCTGTTACTTTTTTCTTAACTGACTTCAAAGAGGAACTAAAGTTAAAAGTCTTAGCTTTATCCTACACTGTTTTCTTTTACACCTATGTTGGTCTGGGCAGCCTGCTCTGGTTGTGGATGTCCCTACTCACTGCAGGAAGGTTGGACTGGATAGCCTTTGAAGGTCCCTTCCAGGCCAGACCATTCTAGGTACTGTAGTTTTTCATAAAAATTAATTTTTCTGTGTATTTACCTTTTTTCTTTTTTTATTCTTCTCGAAATGACATTGTAGGTATGACTGTAGAATATGATAATTTCTAGAACAGTTTTCATATATGCTTTTCATAATTTCTACCAAAATCGCTCATTATTTTTCTCCAAAAAGCTAATGATTCTGAAATTTTTTCATGACTCTTTTTCTCCTTCAGATGTAGTTAAGAAAAAGCACATTTACTGCTTGCAGTGAAAACCGTTGATACAGCAATCCTTATGAGAAATCCTTTTTATGCTGCCGTATATGGGGGAAAAAAAAAACCAAGCCAAAAGCTAAACAGAAAAATGTCTGCAGTGCAGGTGGAGTGACAAGGGCTTGCCCTTTTCTAAAGTGACTTGGGGTTTTAGTTTTTTCCAAAGCATATTTCTGTCTTTTGAGAGAAGAGATACTTTTGGGAGCCAGAAGCGAAACAAGTCTAAGTGGTTGCTAAGACTGAAAGTAGGATGCAACTGGTCTTTCATGTAGGATTTATCTTTAGATATTCCTATATAACAAAGTGCTAAAATAATAAATAAATATTAGTCATTAATAGATATTTGTTTCACAGTCTGACTAAATGCTGTGAAGCCTCCTACACTTCTCAAAATTTCCTCTTCAAGTAGAGGAAATTTTTCCTCTTTACTATGGAGTTCATGGTAACTTCTTAAACTGAACTGCCCTTGGACGGTTGCCCTTGTGCAGCGCTCTTTGCTGTGTAGTGTGTGGGCAATAGTGAAGGTGCTGGGACTCTGCCTCTGCTAGACTAGCTCAGCTCTCCTGAGGAATTTGATCCAACATCACCCTGTAAAGAAGTGTCAAGAGTGTGAAGCTGGTGCAGTTGCTGCAATGGCGAAGACTTGCACTGTAACTACAAATCCCTGCCACCTCTTCCAGAATCCCTCACTCTTCAGCAGCAAGCCTCAGCACAGAGCTGGCACTTCAGCAACAGCTTTCAATGCTCCTGCCAGTGGTGATGTCTCACAGAGCTGAGCACTACAGATGCAGAATGTTTGTTTGTACAACACGAGAATTTTCCCCGTGCTGTTATCTTATTCTGGCTGCCCTAAGCGTTGCCTTTATCAAAAGATTATACTTCCCATTGTGTTTGTCTTATGGATTGCCTTTACATTTTTATGCCATTGCCAAGTTTTAAAATTTCTTTGTAGCTGAAAGGCATAACATCAAAAAGATACACTACTTGTGAATAAGCCATGATAAAAAAGCATAGTCAAAGTGGTTAGGCAAGGCATTAATTTTGGCAAAGCCTTTTAAAGTTATCTTTTTAAAGCTAATTTATCCTTCAACCAGGCCTTCAATGACAGGTGACATTTTCTAGTCTAAGTTGTCATTATAGTTCTCATGATATGTCCCTGACAGGTAAATGTCTTCCCTGTCTTTAAAAACAACTGCTTCTGAGTGGGGTTCACTGAGGAGCTGATGCCTTTGAAAGCTAATGATACTTGTACATGTGGTCCTCCTGGACTTTCAGGCTTGAAATCAATCCCTGAGAGCTGAACATCTGTGGTAGCACACTGGGGTATTCACATAAGGAAGATAATGAAGGAATCTCTTTGTTCTAGCAACTGTTAAAGGTGATTAAGAGGAAAACAGTATTCAGGATGGCAACAATCGAAAAAAAGACTTTGCATTTATTCATTATAATTTTTTATAAAGCTCATAAGAACTGAGTATACAATGGTAAATGCTAGGATTTATTCAGCATTAATGCAGTAATGGGATTAATATACCTTTAATATATTAAATTGATATCTCTCATGTCTATTTATTTCTGGAATTACTATCTTTGTAACAGGAATATTCTTAAAAATAATTCTGAGTTATCTACCTCGTAAATTTTGATTGTGTAGTTAAGCTATTTTTCATTCTAATCTGCACACTGTATGATTAAGCATATTGTGTTCCACCTTCAGATTAATCTGTTTTAATTGAGTCTCCCTCTCCAGGAAAAAAACCCAACCTTATAGAAGAAATATCTGAAGAAAATAATCCCCATGTAAACTGCATGCATATTGAAAATGTAAAATACTAACCAGGGCTTACTTTTTTTTTTTTTTTTTTGTAATAGCATTTTAGTATTTGCAGCTATACTTAATCTAGCGCATATAAGCCTTTGGAAATGGCACAGCATATGTAGAACATTAAGGATTAGACTGTTTTATGCTTTTTTCCGTTGTGAAAAAGAATGTTCAATTATTGTTAGCTTTCTCAATAGGTGCCCTTCTGCAGTACTGCAGTCTGCTAAGTGTTATGCATTTTCCTGTGCCCTTTTGAAACTCAGAGCAGCTTGATTCTCATAATAAACTAACATGTTGTTTTGAAACAATTCAGATGTAGCAATGCTTCAAGGACCTATGGCCCGCATGGAATTTTGTGGGGAATGGTATGTGTGCAATTAAAAATCTGTGCAAACGAAGCGTGGTAGCCCATTTAGAATTAATAACAAAAGCAATCGGTAATTGCTCACAGTAGATGACTGCTGGTGAACTTTAGGTTATGTCATCCTTCATGCAGCAGGTGTTTTAATATTGCTGTGCTGAGGAGGCTAGTAATGTTGCATCTGCCCTAACCACAAATAAGTCAGTCCATTTGTGAACCTGTACATCTGTGTATTCTTGGATGTCGTAGCATGCAGGATTCCACTTGCTTATAAACAGATTAAGTTTTCTTACCTAATTAAAAATGTCTGTGATATGTATTTTGCTTGTTCTGTTAGTCTGTATAAACTATAAACTATATTTCTGAGAAACACATTCATTATCATGTCTGACAGACCTCAAGTATTTGTGTAAATATGGGATTTTGTTAATTAGTAGCCTGTTTAATATAAAAAAATAGTCTGAAAAAAAAAAAAATCCTGAGCAAAAATAATGAGTGTAGCTGTCATGGTTAAATGGCTAAATGTATTCTGGACTTCTACTTGTTCCTTTCTCAGTTCACCTGTGAAATGACAGGAGTCACTTGCACCTTGCTGAATTGAAACAGTGCAGCAGAGCCACACTTAAATTTCTTGCCCTTCCAATCCGCTCTTCAGCAATAGGACTAAGGTGACAGGTCCAAGTGTAAACCCTTACCAGTAGACTGTGACTGAACGCATTCAGATCCATATAAAATATAACATTTCTGAAACAAAATAGTAAATGAGCTAGCAACAGAGCAGTAGTTTCTTGCTATTGCCCTTGCTATTAGGTTTGAGTGCTTGAGATGCTCTTTATCTAGGTCACCATTTTGCCTTTTCTACTTTATCATGCTTACAAACAAGTCTCATTTTACCCCTTAGCGAGTCTTGAATTATTACCACACAGAGAGCACATAATAGTCATGAAAAAGAACACTAACATTTACTAGTTTCTAACAGTGGTATAAGCATGCCTGAGGAAGAAAATCATGGGGTGAGGAGAGGACAGAGGGAAGGTCTCTATCAGCGTCCTCTCTTCATGCTGTTTCAATTGATATGACCTGTGAAAGTATGCACTGAGCCAGAAAACATGAAAAAGTCAAACTTTATAGCCTAATACTTGGTCGGCTCATAAGAAATGGAGTTCAAGTCAAATATGTGATTTTGTTTTTTAAGTCTTTTACATTGTGGTTTTTTTTCTGAATAATTACTTGAATCTATTACATGAACCTAATTATTATGACACATACAAATTACAGTATCATAAACAAGATTGTCTAAGAGCAAATACTTAGAATATCCTATTGCTTAAGGGTGAGGACAGTTTCCTTCAAGGTATATGGAAAGAATTACATACACATTCTCAGAGCCTGGCAGGGCAAGCCAACAGTTAAGCTGTTGTATAAACAGATTCACAAATCCAGAACAAAGTTTTCATGTATTTATTTCTTTGATGCAAGTTTTTGTAAACTAAGCTGTCAGAAATACCAATTAAAACATTAGATTGAGTCAAAATTATGTTTTTGAGATGACAAGGAACATATTAATTTCCAACAGAAGAAAATAAAAAACATAATCCAATCTAATTTATTATTTTCATTTTACTGTCAGGCTCCCCCACAAGTATCATTATTATAATTGTTACAAGTAGTGCTATAGTTACATAACTGGACAAGCTTGCGTCATGTACTACTACCATTGTCTGCCTCTGAAGCTAAGTTGTTCCTGAAAACTATTTGTGATTAGATAATTCTAGTTGTCTAAAGTCATGTTTTTTGTTAGTGAAAAACATATGTTCACGTCATTGTTTTTTCATGTACAAACTTCTCTCATATATTAGATCCTCTTGTCCACTTGGTAGCCTGCTACTGGAATTTGCTAAGGACTTTTATTTCTCTAGCAGCTGCAAGATAAATGGCCCATATAAAATTCTGGCTTCTAGTTTATTCTAGGCAGTGGACATTCCTGTCATCTCATGCATTCAGTAACCAGCAAAGGGCCACTCTGGCAACAGATATTTCTTGTACATTACATTGTTTTATTTGTTATGGTGTGAAGTGCTGAGCCCTGAGTTGTGGGCCTCAAGCTGGAGTTGACTTGGGGCTGAGTCACAACCTAGCAGAATGTTTAGGTTTTTTTATTGGCTTCATGTTCCAGAGGCAGAACCTGGCCCATCTGTGTCGCTGTGTCTCTGCCCTCACCCAGTTGGTCATGGCTGGGGTGGTGGGTGAGGCCAGGATTATATTAACCAGGAGCTGATCAGTCAGAGGAGCTTCCTGTTGGGTGTGGCTTCTGTTGTGGTTGATTGTGTCTTGCTGAGCTAACAGAATGTGTATGAAACACATACATATAGGTAAATTGCTGTCTAGTCATTTTCATTTGGCAATGCATCATAGTCCTTTATGTCCATGTTATTTCATGCATGTTTAAAAATATAGCTCCTAATAATGACAAACCTCATAGAAAAGTTGCAGTGCAGTAAGTAAAATAACAGCAATTCCAGGGGATTTGGGGGGTTTACAAAGGCTTTTGTGTTTTTGACAATTAGAATGAATTATAAAAATATTATTAGCATCGCTGGCAAGATATTAAAGTAAACTTTAAAGTATACTTCTTTCATAGTGATATATATCCTAATTATTGTTGAATGTTAGAAAGAGTTAGAGTATTACTTTCACTAAAGTCTCTGGATTTATCACTTATCTACACCTTATTTGTCCATCAATATATTTAGAACTTAGCAAGAACAAACTGATAAAGTTCAGCATCTATAAATGTGGCAGACAATATGTATGAAATTATTGAAGGGTTTGTTTTAGTATGGAAGTATATGAACATAAAGCTCTTCTACTTGAAGCTTAATGGAATTTGACTTCATCATTTCATATTTTATAGAAAACGTAAATTGCTCACACTGCTCTACAATGGGTTTTCCTGAAACTTAATGACAATCTGCCCATTTCATCATTGTGGTCAGGACTCTATTACATATAACCCATTTTGTATTTTATGGATGTATAGAGAAATAAACATAGTTTTCCTGAAGTGGCCTAAGAGCTCAGCAGAAACATGTTAAAGATGTCAGGAAATTTTACTCATTAGTAATGTCTTCTCCAGGGAACACAGAGGTTTTATCCCAGAATAATGTTACCTTTTTTGTGTGTGTATGGTGCTGCTTTGTGTTGCCTTTTTGCCTTGCCTTAGAAGAAGAACATTGAATGCCTACTCTGTGGCAGAGCTTGGAATGGAAAGTGATCCAAATCCCAATGAACTTGATTAAAATGTTCCCTTTAAACAGGTACGCTGAAAAAGGAAATAAACGGACACTTGTCAGATTTAATGCCTTTACATTTGCCTGAAGTGCTGGGGCCTAAGTTGTGAGCCCCAAGTTCACCTGTGAATGAGTCACGACCTAGCAGAATATTTTGTTTTTCCTATTGGCTTCATATTGCAGAAGCAGAACCTGGCCCACCTGTGTCTCTGTGGCTCTGCCCTCACCAAGGTGGTCATGGTTGGGGTGGTGGGTGAGGCCAGGATTATATTAACCAGAAGCTGATCAGTTGGAGGAGCTTCCTGTTGGGTGTGGCTTCTGTTGGGGCTGGTTACACCTTGCTGAGCTTTCTTGGTGGTGTCCTTCCATGTGAGGGGCCACTGAGGGAGCCATCTCTGTCTGTTGTGTCCAGCAGGTGATGCTGGCACCACAGTGGGCAGTGGAGGAGCTGGGCCCGCAGGACCCTGTGGCAGGACCATCTGAAAGAAGACTTTCGAGGGGATGTTGGAGAGTTCAGTGTTGGCCTGTGTGATCAGGCAACCGGTGGCAGCATAAAATGATGATGGCTGAACCAGCAAAACAATGCCTAGCTGTGTTTCTATGAAATGTTACAGTAAGGCTATGTTAGGGTTGATAACATGATTTTGGCTAATTTCATATTTTTACCACACCACCTGTATTATGGCAAAAAAAAATTTATTGGTAAATACAGAATAAAAATATTTCTAATGAATGGCAGTCAGGAATAGCTCTGTGGGATGCATAAGTATAATTTTTGTAATTGTGGCTTATCTTCATATAGGAAATAGACATTCTTAGCCTTAAGATTTAGAGTATTTTTTGAACAAAACTGCATACAGTGAGCCTGCTAGAATATGGTAGAGAATTTAAAAGTGGGCCCTGCCTGGAAGTGAGCTGTCTTCTCACTGAAGTCTCATGTAGGTTCATATAATAAAAACAAAGTCAGGTTATAGTTAAGGGTTCAGTTAGAAATTCATGCATATTCCACAAAATGTTGTTAAATTAGTTTCCTAGTAGCTAGAAGGGGTAAAATCTTTGAATATTAATGAATTTCTGTATTAAAAATGAGGATATGTGGTGCTTACTATTTCTTGGATGATTCTGATATTTTTTTAAGGCTGCTGAGTTCCAAGCTGAGATATAAAGAACTTTTAGGGAAATAGAGCAGTTGATTTTACAGTAGCTTCTAAATTCCCAGGTAATTTGTATATTTCAATTGATTCAATGGCACTTGCCTCTCAAATGAAAGAGTTGTGCTGCTTAATAGACTATAGCTTTTAAATACCTTACATGTGCAGCAAGTCATAAGAGCAGCTACTTGCTTATGTGACACAGCACTAGTACAACATTGGGCTAACTTTGTCTTCATTGCATTGACAATAACAGAATATGACTTGAAATGTCATAATTAAAAATACATATATCTCAGTGCAACATACTATACTTAGAGAGCACAAGACCTGGAGCTTTGTTAAAGACAATCTATCAGGCCTTAGCTACTAACACTTAAAAAAGAAGGATTTCCTAAGCCTTTACAATAATTAAGTGCCATATTTGTTACCAAGCTTCTGAGATTTAAGAATACATGCTGCTTTTCTGCTGCCTTTTTTTTTTTGACTGCTAGTTTTATCTTCTGCCTGTCACAGGACATTGTTTCACCGATGTACTTTTATATTGAATATAATAGCTTGTGTTCAACTGACAAAGAAGTTCAAAAAGGCATTAATTACACATTGGTATATGGTTTCAGTACAATGAAGCCTTTTACCAGTTCTAATACCATACTAATTTCGTATCTGAATTTTTCTGACTACAGTTCATTGATGTTCAATATTATATGTCAAAGAGCCTTTAGTAGCCAAGAAGTTCAATTTATGAAGGTATTTTATGTAATATAACAATATCACCTTTTTTAAAAAAACAAAGAACCCACCAAACTGTGACCAATTAGATTTTCTAACTTTAGAGCAGTAGAATTATTATATGTATAAATGTCTGTATTTTATGTGTTTTATGTTCATCCTGATGTGGAACAGGAAAACATTTGAGTATCATTTTAAGGAACTTCATGACTGGAAATCATCTGAGTATAACTTATCCTACTGTGCCAATGGTATATCAACCATGACTGCATGTAGGTGACTCCTGAGCTGGGTTTTCCTTTTTCAGACACGTTAAAGCGTCTGTGTCACACAGCTTATTCAAGCTGTTAACCTGGCAAGTCATTTCCTACAATAGGTCATAGTTTATATCCACTTTAAAAGTGCAGTGCTGTGCTAAACCTAGCCAGTGAATATTATTTATGCCAACACGCAGAAAAAATAAAAATAAAGATACTAGGATAATTTACTCCATCCTTTTTTGGGATTTCTTCAAGCAATTATTACTGGTGACTTTTCTACTACACTGACATCTTTCCCTTCTGTTCTCTTTCCCATCCTATTCTTCATTATATGGTTTATATTGGTTTTGTATGCATCCTTAAATATTGCTGATGATTTTCCTAACCCTTCGGAGAGCCTGCAGGGAAATTTGAAGACCCCCTTTTCCATCATCACCCTTAGCAGCTTTGTACACCAGCATAATAGGAATGAGCAGTAATCTTTCTTTCTGTTCATTATCTGAGACCTTAGAGGTCAATACCCAGAGACAAAGTTACCTTTGAATTTTTCCAAAGGTAAGACAAAGATAGACAAAGATTAAACAAACAAACAAAAACAACAACAAAAGTGTCATTTGTCAATGAAATAAAGCCAGATACGGCAAATGGAGGAAAATCAACAGACCTTTGGAAAAACCTCTTAAGAATTTGCATAATTTTAAAAGTTGTAGAAGTTTAGTGGGAGCGGAGAAAATTAGTACATAATTTGTCTGTGTTCATTGGGTTAAGAAACTGATTGACATGAGTGTGATCATGGTTGTGTCTGCTCGGGACTGCAATCCTAGCTCTGTGTTTAACAGAGTACCCAGAATTCTAGTTTCATGTGAGCTAGAGATTGTAACTGTCAATAAGGGTATGTTGCGGCATTTGGTGGAACACGAATGTGTGTTAGGTATAACCTAGTAGATATAACTTGTTCCCTTCTTGATTTTTGACAGCCATTCTTCTAGGATGGGATGTTCTTTAAAGCTATTTACTAATGAAGACTGCATGACCTAGGTAATCTGTTCTAGTTCTTCTCCAGCCTCACCGTTGTAAAGTTTTCCTGGTCCTTTTAGATGTGCTAAAGCCCACCATCAGGGACAGGGTGATCACTTTTAGTAGCAATCTTTTGTGCATGTGAAGATTGCAATCATTGTCTTCCCTTAAAAATGTTTCTGAAGAAAAGAAAAAGATTTTCTAAACTTTAAGGTTTTCTAAACTTTAAAGTTTTCTAAACTTTAAATTCTTACTGGTTATACTAGTTTTTCTGTTTTCATGTCTTTTCATCATTGCATAATAATTAGCTCATTTGTGGGGTGTTTTTGACTTCTTGAGGAGTTCTTGTCTCGGTCCCTGTTTGGAATTATGTGCTTATTCTACTCTTAGACTAGATTATCCTAAGTATTTCCTCTACTTAGCCTCAGCTTCTTCCTTTGCCAGATCTTTGAACTAAGGCAATTATAACAATCAAATAATATTCTTAAAGCAAATATAATTTATCTTCACATTAGAAGTTAAAACAGTATTTTAAAAGTGTGTAAACACTCTAAACAACCAAATCACTTCATTATATAATCTCCAATTATATCAAATCTAATAAGGGAAAAGTTCCAGTTCCTCTTGCTTGCTATGAGAACTTCTAAAACCATTATATAGTAACTGAAAAAGTATCATCTTCCCATAAATTATTGAAGATTCTGCTTGTGATGATGGTCTGATTTTGAGTAAACCAGTTGAGATATATTGATTTTCTAGACTAAAAATAAGAGCCAGGCAGTAAAAGACAAAATAATACTGTAAGGGCAGAGTTTTGAGAAAGCAGTGTGATACAAATGTGTCTGAGGTGCAAGCCACTCCTAAACATACAGACTATCCTACCTGAAACCTACCTGTGCTGCCCAGAGGTACTCTGTTTATTTTCAATAGCTCATTCATGATTCCTTATGTAGCAGATTGTTTCATCTACTAAGTGTTCATTTCATGCCACCTCTTCAGCAAGTATTTGGTGGCTTATGATGCAAGTCTGGGGTTCTTTTCAGTGTGTGGCTTTATACTCTTCCTAAGGTATAAGAAAGGTAAGGTCAAGAAATGTAATTGACATTGCAGACCTATTTTGGTAAGATTTATGACAGTCCTTCAAATTTTTTTCTCAAAAATTTATGCCTGTAACTATTAATATGGTAGAATATTCCTCTCCCCACCCCACACCTCCTGAAATCCAGTGAGTTTTTGACTCTTGTCTTGCTAAAATGTGCTGTATTTCTGTTCAGAATTTGGAATTTTCTTAAGCTTTGCATGCTTTGTGTTCATATATGTTGTGCTGCCTGCAGAGATTAAAAAGGTGATGGAAGATGGAGTTTAATGCCAAGTATATTGCCTGCATTATTTCCGATTTTTGATCTCTTGGTTGTAATTACATTTACTAGTGTTTCAAGTGCTTGGTATTTGGATGGAATACTGGCATATGCTATGAGTTTACTCCCCATGCCACAATTTCCCCAGAAAAATAGTTTAACAAGTGAACCAGATCAGACCCTGAGTTCTGCCCTGATGTGTACCTGCGTATAGGTCTGTGTGTCACTGAGAGATAGTTGATAGCACGTTAGACTAAATTTCATGAAAGGTACACGCCCTGGGTAAGTGCAGAACACAATACCAATGGAGACTGGAGAAAGCCCCTGTAGAGGGGGAATAATCATATTTGCCATACTTATCACCCAACTGCAATGGAGGAGGGAGAGCTGTGACATCTTCGTATTAAGGTATTGAGTGTTTATGAAGGGCATCAAGAATATTCTGAGTTAAAGGGGTATTTTCTGTTTTGCAAATCCCACAGACATAGCAGATCTGCTGGATGATTTTTTTGAAGCTGTTACCTGGGAGATGGATATAAGAAACTGTCTTTATGGAGTAAAGGTGTCTAACTGAGAAATGGTGTTTTGACATCATGCTGTGATGATATTAATAGCATGGAAGACTGAGCTTCAAAATAGATTATGTCAATGGCATTAGTCATCCATTTCTTTGAAATAAGTTGTCTGTGATGTTAAAATTCTCTCTTCTCCATAGTTTTTGAGAAATTTTAAGGAAAAGGAACATTGTTCATGGGCTAGTGGCATCTGAGTTTCCATTGTAAGGTAGTGATCTTCACTTGAAAAGATGGCTTTAAAGGCGGAGAAAAAAAAGAGTGGGTCTGGGCTTCTGCCTTGTAAGAGATCAGACACTTTTTCAGAGCTTTGTTTCCTGGTGATCACAGCTAATTCCAAGGGCAAAAATGTAGTTTTGATTTTACATTTTAGAAAATTGTTCTCATTTCTGTTTCCAAATTTTCCCAAGTGACAAAAGGTTTTGAAGATACAGTCATTACCTAGTTTAAGACAAGTCCTAAAGAAAAGGAACCCTACTCTAGCTTGTAGATTTGCCTGTTGTAAAATGCCTCTCTTCACCAATCCTGCCTATATGTGTTATATTAACTTAAAATATATGAATTAATTACATATTATGTATATTTTTACACATGACAGCATTATAATTTCGTTTTGAAGTGCATCACTTTCATACATCAGCTTCAATTTAGGTGGGCAAGCTAATGCAATCTTCCATCCTCAATGTGATTTTAGTACTGTCCCTCTCTATGACCTAGGTTTGATACAAAACGTAAGGCATACTCTAAATTTATGATAGTTGCTCTAAGCAAATTATAACATCATACCCTTAAGGAAAAGATTAATGTCTGGGGAATATTAAAATATTTTTTGAAGCAATGTTTTACAGGAAAGATTAAATGAATCTTTGTTAAAATGTTAGGGTTACTCAAATATGTTCATGTATATAAAATGGCAGCCGAGGCCAAAGTTTACTTTGCCATG
>VZZY01009436.1:0-17099 GCA_013400335.1 Eurystomus gularis
TGCGGCGGTGGCCGCCCCGAGCTGTGCCGGGGCAGTGCCCTCAAGCTGCGGTGTGCTACCCTAGTGCTGCCTGGCTGCAGGGGACAGGGAGGGAAGCTGCAGAAAGCGGGAAATGGAGGAAAGCGCAGGATGTGGGCATGAGCCTGAGCCGTGCCGGGACCCCTGGAGGAAGCAGATGCTCTGAAATACTCAAGGTCCGGTGCCGGACCAGTGTCAAGGATGCTCTTGGACAGTCAAGAGCCTCACGTGGCCCCAGCACATCCCATATCCCATCTGGAAACAAGTCGCAGCCGGCGGTGGCTGCTGTGGCACCGCCACCGGCACGTCCCCTCTCCTCTGTCAGTGAGTTTGTACCTCACTGCCCGCTGCCGGGACTGCTGCGGGTGTGCAGGTACTGGACCCAGCACTCCCTGTCCCGGTGAGGACTTGCCCATGGTCGCTGGGCCGCCGGCAGCCGGGTCTGTAACCGGGGCAGGGGAGCATGTGGCTGCACTGCTCCTGCCGCGGCCAGAGACGGCACCGGTGCAGCGGGGAGAAGCAGTGGCCCCAGTAGTCCCGGCAAAGGGGCAGCTTCGTGGTGAAGGCACCACCACGTAACCCAGTCCTCAGGAGGGCAGAGAGGAGCAGACCCGGCTGTGTGCCATGCGGCTGGCTCGGCTTCGCCCGCGCTCTGCCCGTCAACAGGACTCGCTCTGCTCTTCCCTCCGTGCACCGGGTGCATCACAGCTGCTCTGCTCCGCGCAGCGTGGCCTTCGTGGGTGCCAGGCGTCTCGGCGGCACAGGGAGAGGGTGGTGGGGGCTGCTGGGCAGGAAGCTTTCTTGACACCAAGGTCTTTGCTATGGAGGACACTTGAGCTTTCCAGGTGTACGGCCGTTATCTTGGTTTTAGCACTCTCCAGCTGGGCTGGTCCCGTCACCCACGGCCCTTCTTCGGCTCCGGCGCTGGAAGGCTCTTGGGCAGCCTGCGGCAGGAATGGTCTCTAATGGTGATTCCACAGTGTAAGAAAAACAGTCCCGTGTTCCTAACGTTTCTGTGTGCTAAAACTAAAATATAAAATACACCTTGTCCAAGCAGGCAGGGGATCGGCGTCGGCTCGCAGGGTAGTAAAGATGCATCGTGTACACTTCCCTGGGGCACCAGGGCAGGGAGATCTCGAAATGTGAATGGCTACGTGTTCAGCCGCCGTCCGCAACCCTTCCATGCTGCAGCCTGTCCTAGTCGCTGTCACTCTTGTCCACCAGTACCGCGTCGGACTCCTCTGTGATCTCCAGCAGCGTGTGCATCTCGGGGCTCTCCCCACGCAGCAGATCTGAATTTTCTCCCTCCTCTCCACCAACCTCCACCAGCTCTGTGGCTTTCACCTCCACCTCTCCCTCTCTTATTTTCTTGACATGGAAAGTGAAGGGTGGCACTTTGTAGACAGCTGTCTTGGACCTGGCATAGATGGTGTGGTCAGGGGTGAAAGACTTCCTCAGCTTGTCCCGAGAGGTCTTCATCTTCTCTCTCCTTTCATTAGTCACAATCTTGGTGCCCAGTTTGTTCATCCTCTTCTCCAGGTTGTGGCGGGTCTTCTCCAAGTTGTGGCGGGTCTTCTCCAGGTTCTCCTTGGTCTTTAGCTTAGTCTTCTCCATCTTCTCCTTTGAGAATGCCTTCTTAAAGTCATCCACTCTTTTCATGCCGCTCCTTTTGATGCGCTCTGCCCGTGACTCTTCAATAATCTCTTCAATCTCCACCTCTTCATCCGAGGAGAGCTGGACGTGGTCCTCCTCTGCATGGTCCTCACCTGCAGGCACCTCCTCGCCCTCACCTTCCTTCTCCAGCTTTTCACCCTCCTTTAGAGACTTGCTGATGCTCAGTTTAGATGGGAGCTTCACTTCATCCTGCAAGACACAGAGCGGAGCCAGTGAGACACACACACCTCGCCTGGGACCTAGTCCCCACACCCAGCTACGTGACGTCGGGCAGGGCTCATCCTCCCTTAGTGCCCCTGGTAAGTAACTGTAACCAGGACCTGCTTTGCCCACGGCAGCTTGGGGCTCTGCAGTGTTTCAGCTCAGGTCTACCAGCCCTGCTCACCCTGCATTGGTTCCAAACCCACCCATGACCCCAGCAGTACAGGAAGGGGCAGCCCAGTGCTGCAGCTGGAGACTTTTCCCTTCCTCCTGTGACCCTGTCACAATCCCATCCCCTCCAGTTCCATCTTCATCCCAGGACCTGGCCCCTTGACCTTTCTGTCCACCCCAGACCACAGTTTTTCAGCTTCCTTCCCACTGTGGTCTTCTCTTGGTAAGCCCACTGGGCACCCCCACGTCTCTGGCCTGGCCAGGGTCCGGCTGGTGGTGGCCCCGGGCTTGGCGCAGCGCTGGGCTGCAGATGGCAGCACAGTCCGGAGCCAGTATCTGGCCATGACGAGCACACGCTGGCCTGGCCAGCCCCAGTCTGTGCTCAGACTTTCCCAAGGTCTGAAGGATCCAGATGTGGGACTGGACATCTCCTGGGATGCAGCAGGCTGCCATGGTTTTCCCATTTCTCCACTGGGGAATGAGTTATGGAATTTGCCCGAGCCCGTATCTAAAGACAGTGGAGACTCGCACAGCCGGGTCTGCGAGGTTACGCTGGCCCTCCTCGGGACAGGGTGAATTCATTCAGCTTCTCCGCTCTCCTGGGTCAGCCAAGTTTCTGATCCCAGTGGCAGAGGACAAGCATGTCCCCAGGAGAGGGGCACAGGTCTGGAGCGGGATTAGTTTTCATCTGAGCAGCACATAGCGTGCGTCCCCGCTGCAATGAATCACCTCTCTGTCCCAGCACAGGCTGGAAATAGCCCATCGCTGCACGAAGCGTCGCAGCTGCAGGGCTGCAGCCCCATGGCTCAGAAATTTATTGCCGGGGGGGGTTTAATCTATGCAGGTGGGTGGGAGAGGCGTGGAGCTGCCGAGACGAGTGCTGACAGAAAGCCAGCAACATGTGGAAGGGGCATCCAGTGTGCTGCTGCTCCAGCTGGCCAAGGCCACGGGTGCGCTGCTGCTCCGGCCTGGGTGTCCCGCGGCAGACGCGGGGCTGCTCGGCTCAGCCAGCCACGCTGTCCCCAGCTCGTCCTTCCCTTACGCCGCTGGAGAACCGGCATAAGCTTATTGCATGCGCGGCTCCAGCACAGCTTCATCTGGGTGAAATTCAGATGCTTTTAGCTGCTTTCTCATTCTTCCCCAAGCACAGTACAGTGCCTCCTTGGGCAAGCTGAAGGTCTGGAAACTTGAGGGCATCTGGGGAGTGCTGGGCTCAGTGAAAGCAACAAGGGCTCCAGTGTCTGCGGTCAAAATGCAGAGTCTGCCAGAGCAAGGGTTTCCTCCTGGGTGTTACTCAGAGCAGAGAGCTGCAGTGGGCACAATGCTCTTGACCCTCCAGATCACAGCTCAGGTCACCTTTCTGGAGGCTAGGGTGGAGTGGCCAACATGTGTTTTCTTCATCTGAGCAGCCACTTCAGCAGAAAACAATACACAGTCTCCAGAGGGTCAGGTTCATGTAGAACAAAGCCAGGTCGCTGGGAAGGCAGGGATCCTGTTCTCCACAACAACACCTGCTGGAGCAATCCCAGAGGCTCCCGGGACCCTGCCTCGGCAGCCAGAACATCAGGAACTCCAGCCACTTCCTTCCCTAGAATCAACACAATGCGCCAGAACAAAGGCATCCCCCTCTCCTGGCACGACTGTCACTGGAAACGGGCCATATCCTGCAAACTCAGATACTGATCAGCCCCTGGTGAGCTCCAGAACATGTGTGTGCAGAAACACCGCCTCAGAAACTCCATGTCTGCCACATAAACAACCGCCTCTCCTTGGTTACACCAGCAAATCCATCTTCTGACTGAATTTCCTGATGTGGCTGAATGGGCTGCACCAGCAACACCCTCACTGGACTTTGGCAGCATCCTGCATCTTTCCTCACAACCATGAAGACGCGGCCAGCAGCAGCTCCCGGTGCCCGGGACCCCTGTGAGGGTGGTGGTGTGGCTGTGTCCCACCACTTCACCCCGAGAACAGCAGCTGCCCGGCTGTTGGACCCCAGCTCCCACAGCCTGACTCACGTGCAGACCTACGCTCCTGCTGTCCCACAAACTGTCCCCGCGGGCAGCTGCCTGTGGGCTGGGGACTCTGCTCACGCCTCTTTCAGGAGCAGCTGCATTGCTCAGACACAGGCGAACAGGGAGCACAGCTATTCCCAACCTCCCCCCTTGAGACTGTTTCCAAGAGCTCTTCTCCAGCTGTGCCTGGGAAACCTCTGCCACCTTCACCCGGCCCCTGTCCCGCAGGGCTGGGGTGACCGGTGGTGGTGTGCCCACTGCAGGGCTGGCCGAGAGCCCCCAGTAGTGCATCTCTCTTTCCTACACCTGGTATAATTCCTGCATTTTTTCCCGCTGACTCCCCTCCGAGTGCTCATCCCAGCTGCAGATACCAGCTGGAGGCAGCTGGTGGGTTTTCAGCACTGTGCCATGGGTCTCCTTCCCAACTCAAAGCCCACCTGCATCTGGGGAGCATCCTGCTGGTGTAGCTGGCGCTGGCTCGTGCACAGGACAGCTGCTGTGAGAACCACCAGCAGCGTCGGCACATCTTACTGGGGACGAGGACGTTGCTGCTGAGCATCCCTCACATGCAGCTCCCCACCCGCACCCAGGTGCTGCCCAAATGCCACCAAGGGTCTTCTCCTCCCTGCCCAAGAGGTGTTTCTGCTGTGGAGGAGAGGACGTGCCTACAGACACAGCCACGTCCGCCTGCAGTGGAGGAAAATGGGGCCTTGCCAGAACAATCAAGAACGGTCCTGGGTCCATGGGTGGCTGCAGCACAAACCCCTGCTCTGGGCAAGGCACTATGCTCTTGTGCACTCATGACTCACCCAGATGAGCCACATTTTTAACACCAGGCATCCCAACAAGTCTATCCGTACTGGGAAAACAGTGACCCTTGAAGTGGGCGAGTCCAAAATCCTGGGTCCTGGCATTCCTGCCCATTGGGAGTGTTCAAGCCCTGCCTGCCACTCCGCAGATGCAAACCCGTCCTGTTCTCTAAGGCAGCCTGAATCCAGCTGGCACAAAGACAGCGGGTAAACAAGATTTCTCAGAAGATTTTTATACCAGCAGAAGAAAAACCTTCCTGCCCTGTGCACAAAGCAGAGCTACGCCCAGCAGCAGGGCAGGCAGCGCCTGCGTGTGCCGGGACCGCGCCGCTGCCCTCTGAGGTGCTTCACACAAAGGTCCAGCTCTGATGTGAGTTCTATTTGCAAGGTGCCACCCTCAGCCCATTTCACAGCCGTGCCATCCCTTCCGCACAGACCCCCGGGGAAGCGGCTGGCTTCGGGGAGCTCCCTCCGTCTGGCAGAGCCGATGGGACTGGGTCTGTCCATCTGCAGACTTCGTGGGTGCCCAGAGGGGCCCCTGCGCCCGTACCCAGCTCGAGGGCAGCTGGCTGCCGGCCCACGGGTGCCAGGCTGCTCTGCGCTCCTCCTGCTTCAGCCCGCTCAGAGCGGCTACATCTGCGGGCAGAGCAGCCTCTGCCTTGCTCCACACGTTGGCTCTTTATCGGACAGTGTTTTCCAGCCGAGTTCCCGGGCAGTGAGTCACCCAGGCAGCCCCCACGGTCATGTCCACACCGCCTGGTTGCTACAACACATGTAAACACTTCCCTGTCCTATAAAAGGCCAACGAGACACAAAGCTGAGCTGCATTCCCAGCCCAGCCGAGCTCTTCAGGCGCTGCAGAATCACCAGCAGATCTGGGGAACGTTCCCAAAACGCAGGAAGGGCTCCTGGATTGCTCCTGAAGAGGCTCTTACTGTCAGCGTGTAAAAAACAAAGAGTGCCAGAACTCCCAGCCGCTCCCATCTCCAGTTTGAAGGTTTAATGGAAGATTTTTCACACACGCATGCAAATCACATCTGCAATTAATTTCGTTCGGTTATTTTTACACAATTGCAGCCGCACAAACAGTTGGGTTTGGTCGACATGCAGCCGTAACATGCAGAACACGACCAGCTCACACCCCCAGGCTCTGCTGTGACCAGGACGGGCCCCAGTCCCGGCTGCCGGCGGGCGAGCCGGAGCTGGCAGCTCCTCCTGGGCCAGGGCAGCCCTTGCCCTGCCCGCCCTGGGCCGGGCACAAGGCTCCAGCCAGGGGCTGGGCGAGGATTACAGGCCTTCCAGGTGAGGCTGAGCCCTGCCAGAGAAGCAGCAGCTCTGCTCCCCCCTTGCCATGATAACTGCTGTGCTCTGCCAGTCCTCAGGGGATCACAAAAACCTGGCTTTTTGAAAAAACTTGTCACTCACTTTGAAAAGGAGCTTTCCCCGGCAGCTTCCCACAGACCCCGACTCCCGCGGAGCTGAGCTCACCTTTGCCTGGTTCCCACCGGCCGGCGCCGCTCACACCACTGCGTGAGCACCCAAAGGCACGTTCTCCAGCAGCCACACAATCAGAGGAAAGCCGACGGGGCACTGCCGATACCAGCGGCCCTCGTGGCATGAGGTAAGTGTAAGATAAGCAGCAGCCGGAGTCCCCGCCGGCTCCAGCCTGTGGGGAGCCCCGTCCCCAGTGCTGGGGGCCTGAGCAGAGGCGGGAGCAGTGCCCACCTGAGACAACTGCAGCTTACGTCGCACTGTTTGTGCTCTCTGCCTGTCTTTTATCTGTCTAAAACAAACCATTTCACAAACGCGAATGAACCCAGCCTTACAAGAAGCCTGTGGAGGGAGGTGTTCTCAGGTCCGTATTTCACAGGGAGAAACCAAGGCTCAGAAAGCATGTAGGATTTGCACAGTCACAGCAAAGGCCAGCAGAGCCAACTGCTCCTGGCTACTAGCCCTTCGTGCAAGCCAGACCGCAATTCCTCCCTCCCAAGTCACGAGCTAGCGCACAGCAAGCCCCATAATGCCTGAGAGAAAATCACAGCTCCACACCACCCATCATCACAGCCGCATGCAGCAAGCAGCAAGCAGGCCAGGCAGCAAGCAGAGGCCTTTCTGCCGCCCGAGAGATCAGCCTGGCAGGACCGCGGGCCCGCAGCAGCCCCGAGCAGCGGAGAGAGGCAAAGGCTCCAGAATCAGCAGCTTTCAGAGCTTCAGAAGAAGTTCAAAGCGGTCTTCAGGGGACACTCCTGCTGAGGCCTTAAACTGCTGCCTCCTCACACATCTTCTGCTGACTGGGGCCACGGCACCTTCCGCAGCACGGGAGAGGGAACCATCCTGGAGACGCTCAGAGGGCCGTCCCCGGCGACGCCTCAAAGCGCACACTCGGCATCTTCTCAGGCTAAGACGAGGAAAACTGTGTTTCAATGGCCGGCGGAAAGGAAGCACAAAGGAAAAACTTACCTGTCCCTGCAGGGAACCTCATCAGGAACCTCGCCAATGCAGTAATCCGGATTAGCATGGGAACGGGCAGAGAGAAAAGGCACAGGGTGGGTGTTAGTAACAGGAGAAGCCAGCTAGCGAAATTTGACAGAAAAGACAGCCAGCAAAGATTTATTAGAAGGAAGAGCATCCTTCTCTAGTTTACAGCAGGTCCTAGGAGATGCAGAATCCCTTCTGCGGTTTCAGGCACTCTTACACCAAACACGGCCATCGGGCAGATTCTGCGCTCTCTTCACGCTGCTGTTCACAGCCTGATTTGATGTCAGCTGCCCTGGAGACATCGCCAACTTCTGTGGTGTTGCTGGAGTTCGTTTGTATGTGTGAGATTAGGAAAATATAGAGATTTTAAACCCCTACATTTAGCAATTCAACTACACAGGCTGGAGAGATCAAAGGAGCCGGGTGTGATTCCAGAATTCCATCCACCAGAGCTGTCAGCGCACTGACCATACCCTGAATCATCGCTGGGCAATGCGCAGCAGCTTCCAGCCACCTACACCCCGGGACACAGCAAACGCGCACCGCAAATCAGGCACGGCCTCGACCCTTACATTCCAAAGGCTGGACAGATTTTACCTCCAGTAGTGCCAAGAGGTCCATACAAAGAGAAGCCTCCAGTCCTTAGAGAGAAGACTACTGAATGCCGCAGTAAGAAGTCCCCAAAGAATACTGCTGAGACAAAGGAAAAGATCTAAAATATGAGGGGAGAGAGCAAAACCAGTTTGGATTAGGTAAGTGGAGAAGGGATAAGCTAGTTCGTTCTCAAGAGGTATCTCCCTGACCAGCAGAAGTCCTTCTACCCTCTGTAATTTTGTGTATTGTGCAACCTTCAGGGCGCTTTTTTCTACCAGGCGCGTCTAGTCACTCTGTGTCCTGGGAGCTGTGTCCCAAAAGGCTGTATCCTCTTCGTGAGCCACTGGGAATGAGCAGCCTGGTACCGGCGCTGGAGCGCCTTCAAACCTGGTGGTGAAAAGCAAGGGAGGAACAGCGCAGGGAGAGGAGGGGGCTGCGTCTGGGAAGTGCTTTTGCCTAACAGTGAGGCAGAAGAAAGGCAGAGCTGTAAGAAACAGAGAAGTAAATAGATTGCAGAGTGAAAAGGCTTTTTTTTCCCCTCTGACAGCTGAAAAAAGTTTTGACTCTATTATCAGTCTGTTTGTACAACTGGCTTTACTCTGAGAACTGCTCCTCCTGGATAAACCTGTCTCAGCTGATGAATAACCCCAGAGCTATTTCTGAACAGCAATACAGTAAAGATGGAGTTCGCATCACAGATGATTTCAGACAGAGCTGTGCTGATCCTGACATCACACCCTCACATAAAGCTATAGACTAAACATCCTGAGACTTTTTATTCTAAATATTTGATTTTTCCTCATTGACACTGAGCATCTTTGTTCCTAGTCTTTGTCTTATCTTGCATATGGACACTGGACAATTCTTCAGGTACTTTGTAAGTTGTAGAAGATCTCACAGAATCAAGACTTGGCTTCTTGAATTCTTTGGCACTAACTGCTTATAAATAATACCCGAGCAATGAAATATTAATGCAGTGGATGCCAGGCTGCAACAGAGAAATGCATGCTCCAGAGCTGTCTTTTGGTAGAAAGTCTGATAATCTGCACTAAGAAAAATCCTGGAAGTGAGAGCTATTAACATCCTGACATTTTTTAAGGCTCAGTCTCCTGGGAATCATCCTGTTAAGACTCTTATAATTCAGGAACGTGCAGAGAACATGAAGGATCCTTTGCACACCGGGCTGTTAACACGGTGCCCCTTGCAGCGGACGGAGAACGTGCAGGTGAATTCAGTGCCACAGCCCGAAGGAATTGAGTTAATGATATTTCTCTCTTTCCCCTGGAATGGCGTTTTTTCACCTCTAATTTTGCTCCCTCGGGGGCAGCCGCTGGACTGTTTAGGAGGAGGAGGAGGGGACCCAGGGGCGGTGGGTGCGGCGGCTGCGGTACGTGGGTTTGTGCGCCGTGTGCTCCCTGCCCCGTGCGTCTCTTCAGACCCTTGAGCTCATGGTCTTTTCCACACCCTCTTTTGAGGAGCATGGACTTAAAAATGAGGCAGCTCAGGTCTGGCCTTCGAATCTGATGTGTTAACGTGTGGGTTTGGAATTCATCCCTCCTCCCCACGATCAACAATCTTGTTGCTCTCGTCCGTATAAGGCCCACTCGAGGCACAAAAGCTGAGCTGGGCTATTTATATTTCGCTGCCCAGCCCTACCTACCCAACACGTTGTACAGCGGAGACTCATGTTCTGCCCTGCTCTTGTAACCACGCAGCCCTTCCCAGAGAAATTCCACATCTCGCGAGGCTTTGAGTGGCCGCTGGAGTCTCTTGAAGAGTGGAGGAGCCCCGCGGGGCCCTGGGCCTGGCAGCGTGGGGAGCCGCTCGTCGGCACACCGACGACAAAGGCTGCTCTCTTTCCAGCAAACAATGCCGTGCATCACGAGCCAGACGTCCCTCGAGCTCGGTGCCCACATGCGCCTCAAAATAAAGGACCGGCACACTTTAGAAATTCAGCACTCAATAGGTGTGCTGAGCGCTGCAAACGTCTGTCTGGCTGCAGGAAAACCAGGCCTTTGACATCGACTGGAATAAGTTTAGTTGTCAAAAAGTGTTTGGAGGAGAAACGCCGCGCTCACGTAAGCGCTGACACATGCTGTTCTTCAGGTGAGCGTGGCACGCTGGCTGGGTTTGCAGCAGGAGCTTTTTGCAAGGGACATCTGCTATTTAATCCTTAACTGTAGCATCCAGATTCTTGTATCCTAAACCCAGGAGATTTGGGATGAAGCCACTTTAGCCTGTTTTTATTAGCGGCCCACTCTAACTAAATGTGTTGGTGTCCTAATTTCTGTGCGAGATGAGCCCAGGACAGGCGGCACAAAGGGAGCTCTGAGGAGCTCTGTCCCAGCGCGCTGCTGACAAGTGCACGTACTCGTCTGACGCCAGACTTCAGGAAGGCAGGTCCTGTTTACAGCAGGAGTGCGGAGCTCCTGGTTACACGGCAGCTTGCCAAAGGACTGCCACCTTTGCTTTCGCTTCAAAACTCAAAGATGTGGGAATTCGGAGGAGGGGTATTTTTTTCAAATGTATTTCTCAAGAACTGATCCAATTCCCTGCGTTAAGTCAATACAAAAAACTCTCACCTCGGTAGGAACCAGGCCAGCTCCTGGCAAAATCAGGTACAAGTGTATCCGAGAGAGCAAGTGAGAGGCGCAGATACAGACACAGATATAGACATAGATATAGACATATGGATATAGGTATAGACACAGACGTGACTGCGAGTAACGGCCCATAAACGCTCTGCCCAACGCCTGGCCTTGGCCAGCCCCGCTGCGAGTGGTTGTCAGTCCTGCACCTTCCCCCAAAGCCTGAAACGGGCAGACGTGCTCTGGGCTCCTCTCCGCAGGTCAAGCCTTCCTCAAACTAGATTTTATTTTCATTTCCCCCCAGTCTAACAGCCAGCAAAACACAACTCCCGCACGCAGTCTGACCCCTTCTCCCAAGGTGCCAAAAGGTCTGATTTGTGCTCCTGAAATAGTCCCTCTGTAACTGCTGGAGACGTGGGGTTCAACACCGTGAGAACCACCCGACATCTGTAACTGGCAAAGAGCTCGTTTATCGTCTCCTCCTTTTATTTCTCCACGCTGCAGAACCACGCAGTATCAAATCCCTGCAGAATGTGACCACTGTTTTACTCGGCTATCTGGCTTGAAAACAGCCACTGCTGGTTTGATGTAGTATTTTATGTCTCTTAAGATGAGTTTATCTCTTGTTCTCTAAAATAAAAGAGTAATAAATCTTTGCCATTTTAGCCATAGCAACTGAAAACGCAGTGGCACAGGAGAGTTAACGGCAGCATTCCAAAGGCAGTTTTTTCTGGGTTAGAAAGTAGTAATAATGTTGCTCATGACCACAGAATTAATGACATTATCAAGAAAGGTTCTAACAGAAACGCTGATGGGTGGTGGGTCTTGAGAAGTGAAACACTGAATTAGAAAAGAGTTATTTTGTATCTTTTTTTTTTCTAATAATAGTTACAGTTAGGAAAACACGGTGAATTTTCCTCATTTAAAGTCCCAGGATGGAGCCCATCATAAAGTTTTGGGTTCCTAGACTTTTGATACATTTTTTAATTGATTCATGGTTATTCATACTGGAACACGGGACATCAGTGAATGGCTAATCCAGCGGGAATCAGCGAGGCTTCTTGCAACAAACAGCATTGCTCAGTATCGGTACAGCAGCTGAACCCCACCCTCGATTCGAGAACTGCCCTTGCGAAGTGCACACACACAGAAACACCATCCCTTTCTGTGTGGTTTTGTGATTTCAGTGCGCTAGCGTTGTCTGCTGTGCCTAACCCCAGAGCAAGAACCGCTCCTGCCATTGACATGCCTGGAATTACTGATTGTGATCAAATATCGGTATGAATAAATCGGGACACAAAATTGTGACCTGATGTTTCTGCAGCTCTGTGCTGCCATCCCAGAGTCACCCCGTCAGGAACTTCTGAGGAATAACAGCCCATAATTATAGTAAGACACAAACTCTAAAAATCCCATCTCTCCCAGGAAAAAACAGAGTAAAAACCCCCAAAGCCAAAAGAAAACTTCTGAGATCCCTCTAGTGTTTAACTTCTTCAGAGTAAAAGGTCTGCAGAAATGAGTGAGACTCCTGCACGCGACCGACCCTTTTCCTTGCGCCAAACCACACTGAAAATTACAGGAGGATGTTCTTATGGGGTACAATCTACAGAATAATGCAACTATTAAGCAACTCTGATTTCTATATGAGAAATAACAACTAAAGTAGCTCCGAGGCAGCCTGTAGAGTGAGATAATTTAGAAACATTCTCTGTTGTCCAAAAATCTGTTTCCATTGTATGCAGGAAAGCGGCACTGCAGAGGACTGCAAAAATCCTGTCCCCATTCTTCCAGGGGATTCCGTGTGGTCCACGCCGGGCTGTCAAGTTCTCATTGCACGGGTCTGTCTTTGCCCCGGTACCGCAGCACAACACGACTACCAATAAAAATTTCTGTCACTCAGGCACACTAATATTATTATTGCCTGTTTCCTTCTAGCATTCAGACACCAAAAGCCCATCACGGATTTTGTTCTTTGGTCTGCTCAGGCCAGAGGGTTTCCCGGGGTGGGGGGGGACACACAAAAGGCTCCATTTCACATGGAGCAAACCTGGAGAATTTCCCACTTGTGCTCTGTGGCCAAATCACACTCAATTTCATGCTGGGAAACTGTTCTGAATTACCAATGAGTCTTTTTTTTTTCCTAATATCTTCATGATTCATGAAATCCCCGCTGTAGCGCCTTGTCAGCTGGTTCTCTCAGAGGCTGTTCTGTCCTCATTACCCCAGCACGAGCACGGCCCCGATCTCCTTTAGAAGCAGGATTGCTTTTTCACATTCAGAAACTCTGCTCAATATTCATAAGCGACAGCAAACCAAAATGAACAGCTCACCAAACAGCAACCTGCCAATGCTGAGGATACTTCCAAAGGACCCAGAAGCTGCCAGCTTCCTACCTACTTCCATAACCCACACGGAACATTATGATTAAACAATTCCCTCCACTCTCCTCATTTTGCAATGTTTTGTTTCTACTGCAGTACACTTAGAGCTCTATTCTATTTTTCCACAGACAGATCTATCCTCCCCCGAAAGCCTGACACAAAGAGCTTGTAATAAATAAATAAAAATAACTGCTTAGGTCTCCCGTATGATCTGAACAGGCTCGAGTACTTCAGCCTTTCAGGCATGATAAAACTACAAATGCTTAAGCTCTGAATCAGAGTTGCACAGCCCCCGTACTTGTTAGATTCCTGAGCCTATTATGATCAGCTCTCCCTTCAAACCCTGTAGAAAGAAGCATTTTTTTCTGGTTTTCTTCCCTCTCTTCCTGTAATCAGCACTAGATGCACCTCTAGTTGTCCCTGACGATGTCTATTATTAACCCAGAGGCTTCTAGCAGAATCATTAACTATTTAACTCACTTCTGTGGCCCTGTATAAGAGTCTGCTCTGATAAAGACAACTCACTGCAGACAGCAAAGCTGGCAGAAGCATATTCCTCTCTTTCTTTTGTTCAAGATTAAAGGAAAAATCAGCACTTGGCGCAGGGGTTGCAAACATCAAGCAAACCAGAGCTGTTACTGAAACCAGACAACCAGAAGATTCAAGACTGGCAGGCTGCAGAAAAATAAGGCCGTGGAAATGTGCACAAGCAGAAGGCAAAGGCGGAGGGGAGCTCTGAGCTGCGCAGAGCTCAGGGCGCTGCACTTCCTCTGATGCCTCTGTCCTGGTCAGTGAGATTAACCCGACGCTGGGGTTACTGTCTCTGCTGTTATCGGACACATCTCACAAATCTGAAATATTATTGCTCTGCATCTAGCGATACACACAGTGCCTCTCAGTAAAAAAGACACTGTCAGATGGATTTACAATACCCCTTCCAGAACCCCAAGTGTTCTTGTTCTTTTTTTAGCTAAGCAGTAAACCTGGGTTATTTCAATACTTCTGGTCCATTGCAATGAGTGCTCAGGCTGTCCTCACTATCGTCATTAAAATTCCTGTTAAATGCAACAACTCTGTCAAACCTTATCTTTGAACACATAGACAGCATGAAATCCCGAATGAGAGATACTTGGGACCCGCCTCAATTTGGACCCCCTGAGAGTCAGGGGAGTTTGGGAGAAGAGTGGACTGCCCATGCAGCGTGACAGAACCCTCAGCAATGACAACACCCCTGACAGGACATAGTGAAGTCATAAAGTAGCTCCTTACCTGGTAGATCATGACTTTGAAGTTCCTGCGTTTCAGGAGCTCTGCCTCGTTGGCCTCTAGCTTCTTGATCTGCCCAGCTTGCTTCTCCAGGTTCTGCCGAACGGTTTTCACATTGACGCTCACCTTGCGCACTTTTTCCAGCATCTTGTTGACGGTGTTGCTGGTGGTGGTGTGGGCCTTCGTCAGCTTGGTTAGTTCTCCTTGGATGCTGGTCACTGCGCTATCCATCTCCTGCTGCCTCTCCTCCAGCTGTGTTTGGGTCAGCTGGATCTGATCCACTGCTCCAATGATCTTGTCCAGAAGGGTCAGCACCATCACACCATTGATCTGGTCTGATTTGATGGGTTCTTCAGGCGCTTGCTCCTCTGAGGCCTCAGAAACAGTTGGTGGTTCAATAATTTGCAAAGTAGTATCCTCCATGATCGCCTGGGAGTCCTGGCCAGCAGAGCCCGGAGAAGCTGTCGCTGTAGGAGAGAGGAGGGAAAACTAAACCCGAGCCTCAGCTAAACTCTGTGCTGGGAGACGCGCCAGAAACAGAGAGCACAGTGTGTGGATGGCTGTGCTGAAATTCAAATGGCACAGCTCTGCAAAGCTGTCCCGTGAAACTGCCCTGCAAAATTTTCCAGGCTTGCAGGTCATTGGCTGACTCCACCTCGGCTATATAAAAGGAGCCCGCTGCCAAATGCCTGATGACCCACCCTCTCTGAAATGATTAAAATAGTTGGAGGGGAGGCGATGGCTTTGCAAGCAAACACAGGCACAGCTCAGGGAGGAATGCACAGCTCCAACTACACCCACCTCCTCTTTACCGTAAGCCTAAAGCGCTACAAGTAAGGAAAGGAAAAAACAAAAACCTTGAGTGAACGGCTCGGGAAGCGCTGGCAAGCAAGGAACCCCATCTGGGCACGGCTGTGGACACTGAGGGACGGCTGGTTTAAACAACTGCACACATTAAACTTCAGCTGCAAAATTCAGACCTTTTGCTGATACTTAGTTTTTTTCTCCCAGGACTTCAAGAGCCTGGTTTTCAGTATTTTAAAGAAATTTTGATTCAGTTGTAATGGCATATAACTTCTGCATCATAAAAATGCACACTCCCAGCTGTGCGAACGGACACAACAGGCACGCACATGGCCTGTAACGTGTGCACCATGTCTCTACACAGATTTAAGACAGAAAGAATAAATACAATTCACTCCTGAAGGGAAGCAGCCGGCCACTCCCGCCTGGAAGCAGCTCTCAGACCTGCAACCCTCTATCCATCGACTGATCTAGTCACTAGGATTTGAAATGCGGGACGTGCTTCAGCACATGCCCTGCAAAACTCAACTTGTAAGCGATGCCCAGGCACGTTGTGTTACATAAGGCTTTATTGGTAAAAAAACCCCACAATGGTTTCAGAACTTTATAATAGAGTACATATTGCTTTGGGAAACATGGGGAAGAAATAACCCTTCTTTTGCTAACGTTTCACCCCAGTATCAACACAAAGCTGTTCATAGAGCCTCATGTAGTGTTGGCAGAAGGCTGCACCTCGTGGAGCCACCCCAAGCTCAGTGTCCACTGAGGTGTCTGCAACAGCCCAGCGGGACCAAGCCCAGGAACACAGAAAAAGAAAGTCTAGATGTTGAATGTGACCCTGGGTGGGACCCTCTTCACCGTCACTGGAGTTGGCTCTGCCAAAGGAAACCAAGCTGCTGTGGAGCGTCCGAGAGCCGTGGCCCAGCTGAAGGGCTGTGGGCAGACTGGGACAGCTGCAGCTTCTTCTGTCCCACAGCCCGGACAACAGGCAGCTCCCACCCAGCACACCCTGCCCGTGCAGCCTGCCACAGGCCAGCGAATCCACGAACTCTCTGCGACGCCGTGTTCCTCCAGCTCCCAGCCTCCCCCAGAGTGTGCTGGGAGAATCGCTGAATTCCCAGCACACGAGCTGGGAGCCCATGATGCACAGAGAGATGTGCAGGAACATTGTTTCATGATGAATGCGCACGACAGTCAGCACTTTCCACGCCTGTGTTCTCTCCCATGTGACAGCTCTTTGCTGCGGTGCCTGCACTGCACCACAGACCTCGATCTGGGGCCACTGCAGCAGCGCATTGTGCCGCGGCTTCCACAATAGCTCTTATGTCATGGGTTAAAAATAGGTTGCTTTTCTATACCCTGTTTTTCCCTGGAGGGACCGTTTTCCTGAGGATTTATTTCCAGTGTTTGCTGCTGATGAGTCAGTTCCATGAAAAACCCCTCCCTGCCGGCGGACAGCGCTGCGGCTCCGCTGTTGTTTCTCACCGGGGGTATCTGCTTCAGAGCAACTTCCACCGATCTCTGCGGGGAGATGCACGTACAGGACAGAGCAGCGCTCTCCTCCTTGGTCTGCCACCTATTCCATGTGTGACTTCAGTGCAGCCTCGGTGCCTTCGCTTCCCCATTTGGGAATAATTAAAGAAAATCAGACTGAGTAGGTCAATCTAGATAAAATCAGATAAATGATGGAACAGGGATTTATATTTGTTCTGGATACCCAGCAGAAGAGACGAAGCACCTTGCTCGCTGCTTGCCGAGCACGCAGGAGAATTTGGCTTTAGTGGCCACTGTGGGGACAACGCATTTTGCAGGCACCAAACTCCTTTCATGACAGACTAGACACACGTAATTTAACCGTCTAACCGGCCTGCTTTTCCATTGTCAATTTATGAGAGGTCACAGAATCACAGAACACAGAACCGTTATGGTGGGAAAGGACCTCCAGGGTTATCAAGTCAAACAGCAGAATAAAAGCAAAACCGGAGCGTGTCAGCAGCCCCGCCACCGCGCAGCACCACGGCATCTTCTCGCCTTGAGCCGTTCGTTTCTGAAGCCCGCACCCAGGGCCAGCCCCGCGCTGCCCGAGGGAGCCGCCCCCAC
>VZZY01009436.1:17836-47440 GCA_013400335.1 Eurystomus gularis
GGGACAAAGGCGAGGGGGGCCCGGCGACCCCCGCCCCTCGCTCCCGGGGCCGCCCGGGCCCCGCTCCCGGGGTCGCTGAGGAAACGTGTCTCTCCCGCAGCTGAACCCCGACGTGAACGTGTTCCAGCGAAAATTCGTTAACGAGGTGCGGAGGTGCGAGGAGATGGACCGCAAGCTGCGTACGTTCCTCTCTGGGCTTGACGTGGGTCTGTCTGTAGCTTTTACTGAAAAAAAAACCAGCCCAGCGTGGGCTAAACCTGCACGGCGGGGTCAGAAACCCGCGGGGGGGGCCGCTCACCGGGCTCGGGGCCCCCGGGACTCGCCTCCTGCTCGAAAGAGAACCGCAGCCCCGAGGGACGCCTTGGCACAGGAGGTGAAGGAATTCACGGCTCCTGGTCCGGCTGGGCGGGGGTCACGGGGGCGGCTTGACGCCGGCGTGCCGTCGTACTGAACGGGAGCGATGCTGTCTCTGCAGGGTTTGTTGAGAAGGAGATTAAAAAAGCAAATATTCCTATCATGGACACTGGCGAAAACCCGGAGGTGCCATTTCCACGTGACATGATTGACCTGGAGGTAATGATGGGTGTGGAGACTCAAGGAGTATTTCTGGGCGGAAACAGGGGAAAAGGAGCCCTGCTGATAGGTACCTGCTGAATTTAGTGCCAGGGGTGCAGGAACCCCTGTCCTCAGCTGTCACTGAAGCGTCAGGTTGATCTGGATTCACGAGCCTTGCTTCGCTCGTGCATTTACCACACACAGTTAGGAAGGAAAGCACCTGAAAGGAATTTCACCCATTTAAATCGGTCAAAAGCTGTTGGAACCACACGGAGCATGGTGGGTCGGTGTGAAGGATGGGAGGGGTTTTAAGGGTTTGGAGAACACTGTATAAATCTAGTCTGTAAAGACTGGCTGAGTATGAAAAGTTTTGGGTTGCCTGAAGCAAACATCACAAATCAGGATCCGTGGGTCACCACAGACAGGAGATGCATCTGTAATTGTGCAGAAGTTCTGTCGGGATGTAACGCATCCTACGTGCCAACTTCCTTGTTTTAAATAGACGTAACAGTGCTTATTTGCTGAACTGTTTTAACTCCTTTTTCCTTCTCCTTTCCACATCTTGCAGGCAAACTTTGAGAAAATTGAAAATGAGCTGAAAGAAATCAACACAAACCAGGAGGCTCTGAAGAGAAACTTCTTGGAGCTGACAGAATTAAAATTTATCCTGCGTAAAACTCAGCAGTTTTTTGATGAGGTCAGAATACCGGGGACGGGTTCACACTTGGGGAGCTGGTTCTTCTCCCGCAAACTACCATTTTTATTCTCAGATATATTTTTAGTTGCTGTTTTGAGCAGCAGAGTCATTTTTATGCTTTGTTTAAGAAAGCTTCTCAGATTTTTTTCCGTTTTTCATGCAGAGCACATAGCTACCCATGATTTACCTCTGGTGATGTTGGTTTGGGTTTGTTTTAGCTAAGCGACAGTTTGTCTGAAAATTGTGTAAAATAATTAAGACGCTTGTAGTTTTTAAAGCACACCAACAGAGCAAATGTTTGGTGCTACAGTGAGGACTTTGCTCGGTGGGTAAGAGCTTCTGTGGTGCACGGGCAGGTAAATAGTCCTGCCTCACACTGAGTGGAGCTTTTGTTTCTCTTCAGCCTTTGAGATGGTACATGGAGATTACTCATTAGGGTCATAATGCAAAGCTCACTGAAGTATTAACATATTTATTTAATTATTTATTTGAGCCCTTGCTCAAACCCTGAAGTTTTCAGAGCTGAGTTCTGGAGCAAAGCTGCCATTTAAAAATCTTCCAACGTTCTGACAAATGGCAGCTCTTTCCCTAGACCTGGGAAGAGCTGCTCTGATGTCATTCAGGATGCAGCCTGCTTGGGGGAAGAGATAATTCTTTGTTGTAAAGCTTAAGTCTCTCAGAGTCCGAGGAGTTTTCTCAAAGAGCTCCTGTGTGTTTCTCAGGGTGGTCAGGACGTGTTTTTGCTGAGTACACGTCCTGCTTCCTATAACCCAAGGATTTGATCAAAGAGCTCTTAACGGATACGGCTTCTGGTATTTACAGGAGCCCAGAGAGCTGGGCTCCTGCAGCCTTCAGGCAGTTGATCTGACAGGTTGGGTTTGGGATTTTTTGGCACTGGATGCTGCTGCCTGTTCGGGCGTTAGGGTTGTTCCTGAGCCAGCACAAGCCTTAGTCACTGCTGACAGAGATACTGCCGCGGGTGTGATCGGTTGATCGGTCAGGGGGTTGATATCTGTACAAAAACCTCTTGTCTTCGAGTGTTGAACGTTCACGTACAAGTGTCCCCTTGGACACACAACGTTAACCTGATATCTCTTAGCCCCACTGAGGTGCCACTGCCTTCCTGCTTTAACCAAGTACTGAGTAAAACCGAGCACAGCTACTGCTGCGCTTTTTATTAAGTACTGTACCCTCTGAGAAGAGCTGCCCGTGGCTTTTCTTCAAGTACAGTATGATAGTACTAAATTTAAAGATCAAAATCAATTTTCTAAACAATCTACATCAGGTCACCCATGAAAGGGAACTCATCAGACTGAAATGAACTGGCCACAGAAGGTTTAGATCTGTTCCTGCTCCTGTTCAGTAGCTGTTTTCTGTAATAGTAAACCGAAACACAACCAGTAAAGTGTACTGCTCTGTGTAAATGCAAACTGAACAGCTCAGGAGTGAAGTTCAGTAAAATATAGGTATTGAAAATTTTAAACTGTTCCAGTTCAAGTAGTAAACAGCAAAGAGCTGCACGAGATCCTGACTAGCCCAGGACTTTGAGCCTCATGGGGTGAACGCTTCATTTCCTCATCCTGTCAGTGGCACAGAACCTTCAACACTTAAAGACTTGAATAACTTGTAATTATGATTGTTATTCCTAGGAATGGGTTGCACAAGAAGTGGCTCACTCTCCAAATTCCTGTACCCTCGCCATTTGCCCTGCGCCGGGGGAGCGAGGCTGGCAAAACGCTTCCCTGGTTCTTCATACAACCATTCCAGTCAAAGTGGCCATTTCTTGTCTCAACACACCATGTTGATGATTATGCTCCTTTTCTCAGTCTTCTTGTCCTTGCTTATGAAGAACAGTAGAGCTGGAGAGATTTCTCTGACAGTTTTGCCTAGACTGAGCGTAAAAGAAGACTGGAAAAGTAACGGTTAATGGCATGCAGTCCCCTGCCTCTCTTTCCTCCAACTCTTCTCACCATCTGCTTTCTTCTGTTTGTTTTGCATCTGTCGTTTCTGTCGGGGCTCTGGGTTAATAAGTTAGATGGTGAAGTGAATCCCTTTTGGTTCTTGTGAAGATTGATCGTTGCTCTGTTTGTGAACTGGAAGGGGCTTGAATTGTATGAGGCTGCGTGTAGCGATCCCGAGCCGTTGCAGAGCTGAGCTACCACCCCGAGTGTGGAGAATGAACCTTTTTTTCAGGCCTTGAGATTAAAGGTGCTGATCTGGGCGAACAATAAGCAATTCAAACCTTTTTTAAGAATGAAAGGTTTGCATACTAATTAGCGGCACGCAAACGCTTGGGTTTTTCCAATCCTGAACAACCAGATGTCGCAAAAATACCTCCGATAACGAGGATATTTCACCCACTACTGGTGAGAACTTATTCAAAGCAAATTTCCTAGAGTCTCGTTTTTCTGCATTGTAGCTGGACACTGCTTCCACTTCCACATAATCTCACAATTTTTTATTTCTGATAAATCTCACAGCGCTGCTTTAGTTACCCATCCGAAACCAGAGCTGCTGTTGTGTCGTTTCCTTTCTGGAAAGGGTGTGATCATCAAATCAAAGTAGTTGAGAAATTAATTGGAAGAACGTAGGGCTTTGTTATGCAAATAATCCTTGTGCAACAAAGTTCTTGTTTAGTAAAACTGGTCTAATCCAAATTTGTTCTGAGCTGCTCTGTTCTGCAATTTCAGCCTCTCTAAGCAGTGTCCGTGGTTTATACGGTGTCCTGAATAACAGCGACGTGGCCCCAAAGGTCAGGGATAGCACTGAGCATTTCCGAGAGTTACTCTCTCAAGGGATGCAGAGCTGGAGTTTTCACATGTGCTCTCCTCTTTTTTTTTTTACGTTTCGTGTGCTAAAATGTGCTGCACCTCCCCAAAGTTACCAGAGAGTCTCTTGGTTACTGGTAAATACAATACAAGCCTCTTAGAATTGTAACTCGCTGTTTTCCTACACCCTGACATCCAGATACCAAATATCACTGGTACGTTTGGTCTGTACGGTTTGTTCTGGGGCACCAAAATCTCTTTATTTTGGTGGTGGTCACTAGGAAGCAAAATTGTCATTGTTTTTGATGTTGCAACAAGTTGCCTTAAAGTCGAAGGGATCAGAAGTAATTCGTGTTGGCTTTCCAAACTCAGCTGAGGGCTCCTCAATTCTGTAACATCCAAGAGCTAACACAAGTGTGTGTGCAAGCAACTGAGCTGCGTTTGATGTCAGCCTTGCAAAAACTTTCCTTGTCTGTGGTAAATACTTTTATTTGACGTGCAAGTAAAATGTGTGAGTTTTTCACTAAGATTATGATGCAACTATTGCACAAATAAACCATGGCTGAGTCACTGAACTTGCTCTACGCTTTTGCAAGGCTGTGCTGGATGTGTGCATGCATTTTATGTGTTCAGGGTCAAATCCTACCTTCAAGTCTGTTTCAGCAAGCTCCCCCGATAGCTCTGTGGGGACACTCCTGTACACTGCAGAGGGTAGAATTTGGCCCCTTCCTTGTGCCCAGGAACCGTAATTTTTGTCAGTTCATTATATAAGATGCAGAGGTAGAAGAAACCGTGGCATGGGGTTGAACAAAGTGCGAAGATGGGGCACAGAGGATGTGATTTGAACATCCTTCCTGTCTCGAATTGCTGACACAAGCTGTATTCCCAAGAATTCTACTGGGCAGATTCGTTGCAGTGAACGACAGCGAAAAACGACGTCCGGGTTTAACGCCTGGTTAGGCAAAAAGTGAGCACCGTTGTCAGACTGCCCTAAGCAACACATCTGACGTGTCTGCCAGCAATACAGGCAGTGAATAAGGATAAATATCTGGAGGAATGAAAATATTTAATCCATAAGCGTTTTTCTTAAGCCGAATATTGTTTTTCCTGGAGAATTTGTAAAGCCAGTAAAGAGAATTATCATCCGATGCTTCCAGGTTTTGTTACTGATTCTGACCCCGCATCTGCACTGACGTGGCAGTTACATGGAAGCGATCAAACGGTCCTCACGTAATTCCGAAATGACGGAGATGCTGCCTTGGCGTCGGAGCCTGGCAGAGGCCGGCCTGTGCCGGGGATGTGGGTGCTGCTGGTGGGACTGGGCTCAGGGAAGCTGCGGTGGCATCAGTCAAACTGTCAGTGGGAGGCTTACCTGAGCACCCTTCTGGTGTGCAGAACAGAGCTCCCAAGTGACTTTACTGCAATTATAATTTCCCAGGCACCTCCAGGAAACGCTTTTTGCGTCTTATTAACGTGCAGAAAATGCACAAGTGGTGCGAGAGGGAATCGGCACCTGCCTTAGTGGTTTTCTCCGCTTTAGATCTAGGGAAAGACAAGAGTGAAGCGTGTCACTCTGGTTTGTGCCATTAAAAGTGGTTCTTGGGAACATCACTTGTATTTAAAACTTAATTTTTTTTTTTTAATTCTGCCTTTCTTCAGACTTATATATCCCACAGCCCCTTGGGTGTGTTGCAGCCAACTTCAGGCCTTTCTTGTATGGAAGCTTTGCTGAGCCATTCCACTTTTCCTCTTGTTTTTCTCCTTCTTTGTGTGATTCTTGCTGTCTTTTCTATCATCTAGTTCCTCTTTCTGCTGTGTTATGTTTGTTCTCTCATTTTCTTGTTGGTTTTTTTTTTTTTTTTCCTGTCTCCCCAAACTACCTCCTGGTTCCTCGTTCCCTGCATGCCACTAACTAGTTTCATTAGATATTAATTGATTTGTGAATTCAGGCTGAATTGCATCATCAGCAGATGGCGGATCCAGACCTGTTGGAGGAATCCTCTTCGCTCCTGGAACCAAGCGAGATGGGAAGAGGTGCCCCACTACGACTCGGGTAATGGCAGTTTGTGCTTCCTACCACCGGGCTCAGCCGGTGGAATCTGCAACGATTTGGGTGCAGTCGTGGAACTTTCCAGACTGGCACATTGAGCGGATGGAGGCAGATCTCCAGCCAGCCGTTGGTTTCTGTTCTTGTCCTGTGTACATTAACTCCCCAGTCCATATTGGTGCTTCACGCCCCTCCCTCTGCACAAAAAATGATCTTGGTTTGTTCCCTGTAAATCTGTTCTGGCTCCTTTCTCAGACACTTGGAGCTCTTGCAGCTTTGTTGGAGCCAGTAACTACCGTGGGCACATAATGCTCTAAAAATCCTGTATGGTTTTGTGCCCTCTTCATGAGCGGCTTCCCGGCCGTCTCTGTACAGGCACAATCCTTCCTCCGGGCGCAGGAGCTGGCACCGCGAGGTGCCGAAGCACACGCCTGGAGCGTAGCCAGCAGTAGCTGTGGTTCTTGCCGTGTCTCGTGTCAGGAACCTGCTGAAGGGAAGAGTAGCAAGCACAGGAACTAAATGCATTTGTTTCTCCTTTGACTGGTGATTTTATTTTTTTTTTAATGGATGATGATGTCACTGTGAAAAGCCATAACTGGCGCTGTAGCGCAGCTGGGTTTGTTGTGTTTTTACCTCTGTATATTCAGAAGGCCTTATTCTGTGATTCTGTGAAGGCCCCATTTTGCATAAAGCACTAATTTTAAAACAAGGTTTTTATAGCTTCCAGCCTGATGCTGAGCTCCCGTTGCCATCAGTGCTTTGGGTGTAGGCTGGGTGCCCTTCTAGGTGCAGAACTTAGGCTGAGGCTGTCTCCTCGACAGGTTTGTGGCTGGTGTGATCAACCGAGAGCGAATCCCCATGTTTGAGCGCATGCTGTGGCGAGTGTGCCGAGGGAACGTGTTCCTGCGCCAGGCAGAAATTGAAAACCCACTGGAGGATCCTGTAACGGTAAAAGAACTACTGTTGACAGCAGCCAACGTCTCAGCTGTGTAGAAGGACCCAAGACCTATAGATCTAAGCCTCTCCCTCAGCGAGCTCCGCACAGGCAAACATTTGTGTTGTGTCCCTTTGCAGTAGCTGCCTGGGGCCTCTGAGGCTTCAGTGGCAAATGTTTGCTGATTTATTGAAACAAAGGGAGCAGGACGGGTGGCGAGTGCTGTTAAGGACTGCAGCGGGACATAGTTGCTTCTCTGGCACAAACTACCCGTGCAGGTCCCGTGTGCAGTCCTCCTTGGAGGCGGCTCTTTGGGACAGTAGCAGTGTGTAACATCTGTACGCGTTTACTCTGGCCTTGGACCTTCTGTTCCTTCTGAATTTGCTGATCAATAATTTAAACACCCACCAGAGAATTGTTTTATTACAGATATAAATACTAAGTGTTGTGATTGGGCCTGTTTTTACGTGCAGAGTCTCCTTTGCTCCGTTCAAGGGGCAGTGCCCGAACGTTGGGAACTCTTCTCTTAACCAGGAAAAAGAAAGGCTGTACGCGGGCTGCCCTGGGACGGAGACACAAGGGTTGAGACTCGGCCGCTGCCCCTTTGTTTCTCGTGTGGGGCTGACTCGTTCTCTTGTCCCACCAACTGCTGGGGGTTGACCAGTTGAGTTATCTGTCTACCAGGAGAGACTTTGTTCTTATTGTGCAACACCTCCTTAAATTGAGGTTATACCTGATGTGATTATTCTTGAAACATTGCATTAAAATTTCCTAAGCGAGGTAGAACAATAACTTGTGAACAAATGCAGGAAAGGAGACCTGGCTACCAGCGTGAAAACAGCTGTACAGAGAATGTGCCGTTGGCCTCCCTGGAGAATCGGGGTTGTTAAACTCCCCTTGATCTTGTTTTCACTCACCCTTTAGCTTCTTGCTTGATTCTGTAGGTGAGCTGACTGCAATACATGCTGGTAAATATTTCATTGCAGCTCTGTTCTTTCGAAGATCTTCCCAGGCTTCCCTGTTTATTATCTACCCTGTGCAATGCAATCAATATTCTAGAACATTTTGCTGCCTGGGCACAAGTGCAGAAGAGGTGTTCTCTACTGAGGGCAAGAAAATCGCTTTCCTCGTGACTGTTTCAGTGTCACTGAGGTTCGCTGTGACTCGCTGCGCAGACAGGAGCTCTGCACGTGCAGCCTCAGAGGACAGAAAAGTAGAACTCTGTTGTAATTTGCTATAATGCTAATTTCTATAAATAGCTGAGCTATTACAGCGCGCTGTTTCTTCTGTTCTAGGGGGACTATGTGCACAAGTCTGTGTTTATCATCTTTTTCCAAGGCGACCAGCTGAAGAACAGAGTCAAGAAGATATGTGAAGGGTATGAAGGTCTTGTAGCTGGGCAGCTCTCTCAAAAATTTGGAACACATGGACGTGGCTTAATATCAGTGTTTTTCAACTCCTTATTTCACAATAACTGTAGAAATACGTGTTTTGACAGCAAATGAAACATACCATAAGTAGCTGAAAGATACTGTACAGTCAGGCTGGCCACCCCCCAAGCCTGTAACGCTCCAAGTAGGTGACTGCTGTGCTAGAGTTCCTGAACCCAGGGAGCTGACGTGTGGAGCCCTCAGACAGACCTAGAGGGGTGTCAGCGGGTGATATTCTCCCAGGGGAAACCAACAGTGACTGCTTCTAGCAGCAGCTGTGTTGGCGTGATAGCAGCACCCTGGGCTGGGCTAGCTGATCAACTTTGTGACAGTCCCGTTCAGACAGTGGCAGTGCAGGGAATGGACAATTTTCTCCCAATTCCATTTTCTTAAGCATTCAGCTTCTGTTTTGACCTAAAGCAAACTTCTGTACCCACTTGATCTAAAGACTGAGTCTTTGCTTGCTAGTCTTTGCTGATCAGAAACTTCTCTTGCTCTATTTCTATGTTCAGGCTCAGCCATCTGTTTCCCTGACCAATTTATCTTCTTCCCATCTTTGTTACTAAGGTGGCTTGCATGTCTTTCAGATTCCGTGCCTCCCTCTACCCATGCCCAGAAACACCACAGGAGAGGAAGGAAATGGCTTCTGGTGTCAATACCAGAATTGATGATCTTCAGATGGTAAAATAACTGGGCTCAATGCCCTTTTTTTCTCTTTTTTTCTTTAGTAATATAGTTGAAAACTTCTTTGGATCCTGAAGATCCAAACACAGAGGAATTTTTGACCCTGTTAGATTGACCGTATTTTCAGCTCCAGGTAGCTTGAGACCAGCAGCTCAGCAGTGCAAGAACAATGTCTGGAGACTGTTGGCTCGGTTGTTTCCTTTGTCGGGGTTCAGGATGGTGGGGTGGGTTGATCCTTCTGGAGGGCTGAGCAGTTAATTATGTGCATGTAAGTACAGCATCGACAGGGACCCGTGTACCAGGGAGCAGAGAGGAATATGCATGTGTAAGGAGATACCGTGTCCTCCGACTCCGAAAGCACGCTTGTGTGACTGCCTGTTTCATCTGCAAGAACTCAGGAAACATTGAAACTTATTTCCAAGTTGAGATAACAGTCCTAACTTTAACTTAGCTGTTCTGTTTTTCTGCCTGTCTTCATATTTTCACGTTGTGCTGTACTGAAGAGCTTCTGCTTTACAACAAATCTTGTGCAGCAGCCTGAGGTGTTGGTAAAAAGTAATCAGCACCCAGACCTCCTGGGAGCTGGCTCTGAAACGTTTGATCCTTGCGTCAAGGAAGAAAGGCAGTATGTTATAATGCAGAAAAATTGAAGGGATTTGAGACAAAAAATAAGAAAAGATTTGGAAACTAAAAGGAAATATGGTTGAACTTGGGCTGCTCATTTGATACAGAAACTGTCTCAAGCTGGGGTTTGTGTAGTGCTCCTGTTTAGCAATTTTAAAGCAGACAAGAACTCAGAAGTGGTTTAACTAGTAGGGTTTGAAGCTGCATGTGCCCTGTGTCCTCGCTTTCCCTTGAGTCTAAGACTTTTCCAGTCTGGACACCTGACTTGGCATGAGTTAGTTGTGTTCTTGGAAAACACCCTGAGTAGAAAACGCTTTCTCCTTTTCCCTTCAGTCAAAAAGTCTTTCACTGTAATCTTTGTGTGTTTTCTTAAGGCAGCGTGCACCTCACTTGTAGAACTCTGCTCTGCTCTTTTAACCTGGGTGGAGGGAAAAACGTTCTCTGTGATCTCTGAACAGTTCATTGCTTGGAATATCCACTGACCTTGGAGCTGGAGGAAGCAAGTAGTCAGAAAGTGTCCCTGGAAAGAAGCCTTAAACCCTCTTAGCAGAGCTAATTAACTCGGAGACTAAAGCGTGTATCGTAGGCGTGTGTCAGGCCTGTGTGTGGGATGGGGAGAGGGCTCATCCCTCCATCCTCTGGTGGGTGAGGCATGTCCAGTTGGTCAGCCCGGTTTCACTGCGCCCTTCTGTATGCTTTGAGTTTTGGTCGATGGTTTTGCCTCATCTTTAACCTGCTTCTCTATGAAAGGTGCTGAACCAAACGGAGGATCATCGCCAGAGGGTTTTGCAGGCAGCCGCTAAAAATATCCGTGTCTGGTTCATCAAAGTGCGCAAGATGAAGGCCATCTACCATACCCTGAACCTGTGCAACATCGACGTGACACAGAAGTGCTTGATTGCTGAGGTCTGGTGCCCTGTCGCTGACCTGGACTCTATCCAGTTTGCCCTCAGGAGAGGCACTGTGAGTAACCGCTGTCTGCTGCTCTCTGCTGCTCGAGCAGACCGGCAGCTGCCAGCGATCACAGTGTGGATCAATGGATTTTTCCAAATTGCGAGTCTCTGAAAACCCTCCCTTTGAGCTGTCTGAATCCATCCTCACAGAAGACAGTTGATTTGACGTGCAGGAATCATGGCTTATAGATAAAGCTTGAAACAAATATGTTGTGTGAAAGTTTAAGCTCAGGAAAATGCAGTAACAGCGAGGCGTTTTCCTGCGCTTGTGTCCTCAGGTACATGTAGTTAACCTGACTGTGCTTTGCAGTCCTGCTCTTTGGATGTTTGGTGGAACTCGGGGGAAAGGAGCTATCCAGGATGTGAGCAAGCTCACCTCCAGCTCAGGCAGACAATAGACTTGGGTGTCCTGAAGTCCTTCCATTTGCTGTTTTAAAAAAACACTTGCAATGAGTTTTCTTGTCTATCCTAATCCAACAATGTTCATCCTTACTCCAGGTGCTTTGCTTCTCCTCCTGCTATACAAAGTGGAGAGCAGTGGAAACTTGGCAGCCTTGCTCAGCTGCTCAAGTGTGTTTCTCACCGTGCAAGCACACCACAAAAACACGAGCTCGTAGCTTTTCGAACGCGGACAAGCGAGAGGGGCTGTACTGTGTCCTGCTCCGAGGGTGGGGTGTCTAATCTTCCTTCTTTTCTAAACAGGAGCACAGCGGATCCACTGTCCCATCTATTTTAAACAGGATGCAAACCAATCAGACCCCGCCAACATACAACAAAACTAACAAGTTTACTTGCGGCTTTCAAAACATTGTTGATGCTTATGGCATTGGAACCTATCGGGAAATAAATCCAGGTAAGCTCATACTTCTAGAAGTCCACAACATCTGTCTCCGTGTTCCAGTCCTGGTGTCTCTCTGTTTTGTCTGTCCAGCATGAACATTCCTAACTCGCCACCTTTCAAAAGCAGAGGTGGCGTTGGGTGATTATATTGCGTAATTTGTACAGTAAATCAGAGCTTACTCCAAGACTGCACCTGGAGCATCGTCTTTTCTCTTCCAGCACCGTACACCATCATTACCTTCCCGTTCCTGTTTGCTGTGATGTTTGGAGATTTTGGCCATGGAATCCTGATGACTCTGATCGCTGTCTGGATGGTGCTCAGGGAAAGTCGTATTCTGTCACAGAAGAGTGACAATGAGGTACAGCGACAGGTCGTGCTGAGCTTTGTATTGGCAACAAAGAGTTGCAGCGCGGTTTGCTCACACCCTTGAGCTGACAGTGCCCATTGCTCCCTACACTGAAACTGGTGAAGCACACGGACAGACTGGGAAGCTGGTAGACCAGAGACTGAGTAGTGTAATTTCACAGTAGTGGCAAGTTCCTCTGGTTTTCCTTTTGGATATTTATAGGAAATTATTCCTTTTGAGTTGTTTGAAGGAAGTTGTTTGTCAGCTGTAGTAGATGAGCTGTTGTAAACAAAATGCCCCCAAACTTGGTTGGATCATAAAGAGGTTCAGTTGCTGCAGAACTCCCGATTTCTGTATGTGTACGTCGCACCTCCAGGGTTCTTCCTGTTTGATCTGGTGGGTTTTGCTTGCTCAGGACTTCAGTTGACAGGAGATGAACAGAGTTGAGATAGATGGACAGAGTGTGGCGAAAGCTGAGCAGGGTCTGCGCTGCCGCCGAGTTCAAACCAACGCTGCCAGCGGGGGTCTGCATCAGCGCGTGGAGTGCCGTTTGTCCTCCAGCTAATCCCAGACCCTCCGTGGACAGTTGTGCTGCCAGGTTATCCTCTGTGTCCGGATCTTGCTCTGCAGCGTTACCTCTCGCACCCTTAATCCCTGCCAGGGGGAAATAGAGACTCTGGATTTTAGTCCATGTGGCCAATGTTTGATTTTACTGTTACCTTCCTTCTTCTCATGGACTTTCTTTGTTCTTTTTTGGTTTTATTTTATACTAGATGTTCAACATGGTTTTTAGCGGTCGATACATCATCCTGCTGATGGGACTGTTCTCCACGTACACAGGCCTCATCTACAACGACTGCTTCTCCAAGTCTCTTAACATGTTTGGTTCGTCCTGGAGCGTCCGGCCGATGTTCACAAAAGGCAATTGGTCGTGAGTAAATATTTGGTAGCTAAATAAAGAGTGACAGTGGCAAGCAGGTGATTTATCTTTCCCCGTTGTCCTCCCAATTCAGGAAAAAAGCTTCTGAACTCAATCTCAAGTAGAATTGGAAGAGGAGTGTGATACCTATCGAGTTTCACCAGCTTTTTTTTTTTCCCCCCCCAGAAAACTTGCACAGATGCAGTTTAGCACCTTTCTCCTCATAGACATAGCAAGATTCCCATCCCCTGCATCTTTTTTCCTTGTGACGTTGAGTAACAGGTTAAGAAACAAGTTTATTATTTATTCAGAAAAATCTCTAGGACCACGCAGGAACCTTAAAGTTCTTCCTTTGAGCGACTCCTTGCTCTCACAAGGGAAGAATGTTGTTAGTTTTTACAGGAGGAGAGCGTTGCTTGTGTTAATGTTTGTATTATCTGCTTACACCCAACAGAGATGCCTTGCTGGAGACTACTCCTCTGCTTCAGCTGAACCCTGCCATTCCAGGGGTGTTCGGTGGGCCCTACCCCTTTGGCATTGACCCGGTACGAGCTCTTCCTTCTTGTGCTGGCCTTTAAGAACATCCTGTCAGCAGAAAGAAAAGTGCCTGTCCAATTCACTGTGGACGATTTCCAGAGCCCAGCCATCCCCTTGGCAAACTCTCTGTCAATGTTGGGAATACTCCTGTACAACACCATGAGTTCAGTTCCTCATGAGACACCAGAGCTCAGATAGAGAGGCTTGTTCTCGGGTCCATGGAAGGCTCCTTCCTCACCCTTTCCAATCTGCAGCGTTTTAATCTAGTCTGGTTAGACTTGCAAATCACTCTACAAGGTTACTTTTTGACCTTGGGAGAAAGTAACTCATCTCTCTTTTCTGTCAGTCTGAGAGACACAAGTTTCCACATAATCCTTTTGTATCCGCCTCCATCAGTAACTCTGCTCCCAACACGGAGCATTTGATACAAAACCTGCGTGTTCCACATCAAAGAGGAAATGGGAAAAATCACAACAGTGTGTAATTGTTCATTTAAGTGGATAATCATTTTTTTGTCAAGGATACAGCCCCCTTTTTCCTGCAGCTTTTGCCTGCCATAAAAGCACGCAAGGTTTGGTTCCTGCTCCGATCAGCTGCTGTAAGATCATGTTTCTAGCAGAAAAGGTTTTGTGCTCATTTCCCCCCAAGATATCCGTGTGACAAACACATCTTTTAAAAAAACCTGCTCTTACAGCCTAATGCTTCCGGGATGGTTAATACTGTTTAGCTTAAAGTGAACGTTTTAATTCTCCTCTGTTTTCCTTTGGCCGGGCGCTTGGCTGACTCTGTTGTTTTTCACAGATCTGGAATATTGCCAGCAATAAGCTGGCCTTCCTCAATTCGTTTAAGATGAAAATGTCTGTGATTCTTGGCATTATCCACATGCTCTTTGGCGTCACGCTGAGTCTTCTCAACCATATGTAAGTGCTTTGCTCCGCGTTTCTCACGGGCGGGGGAGACGTCTCTGGGTGTAACGTGTGTTTTGGAGCCCCTCAGGCCTCAGCCGTCTGATGGAGGGTGCAGCACGGTTGTCCCGTCTGCGTGTGTAGAACAGCACATGTCAGGGGTTACCAGGGTTTCTGTGTTTAAGCCCCAGCTGTTGGTGAAATGCTGAGCCCCTGTAGTTTTGCTCCAAAGAGGCTCTTCACATTCTCATTAAAGGTTTTTGCCCTATGTTTGCTAACCAAAAGTAATGTTAAACTCTCTCTCTTTTTTTTTTTTTTTTTTTTTCCCCCTGTAGCTATTTTAAGAAGCCACTGAACATATACCTTGGATTTATTCCAGAAATGATTTTCATGTCGTCACTGTTTGGATATCTTGTTATTCTCATTTTCTACAAATGGACAGCCTATGATGCGCACACCTCCAAGGATGCACCGAGCCTTTTAATACACTTCATCAACATGTTTCTGTTCTCCTATAGTGACACCAGTAATAAGATGCTTTATAAAGGCCAGGTGTGTGCTCTTGCTAGGACAAGATCAGAGATGCTTCATTATACTAGTCTTTTGTTGACTGTATAATTGTGAAATCAAGCGTGAAACATTTTTCCACTCTGACAGAGAAAATGCGGCATCATTTCCAAAGCCTGACACTGCATAATGTTGAAGGAAGGAACAATCCCTATATCAGTCTGGGCACAAGTTAGCTGTGGCTGCAGAACATTAGGATCCAGATTAACAGTGGAAAGGGATTAGGAATATTGTCCTGTATCTGCAGTGCGGCGTCTCTAAGCTGAGACACTAACACCGCTTCCTCCTAGCACATCTGCCAAATTCTCATTCCCTGCAGAATCTTTTGGATTTTTCCCTAATCAAAGTCGGTATCAGCATGACGTGCTGTGTCCAGTCAGACAGAGCAGGTGTATTAAGTGCAGCACATCTTTGCTATTCCCAGAAAAGGGAGAGATAGGGAAGCACCTGCATCTGGGAATTCAGTCGTTCGGGGCTGCACGAGAGCTCCTGCCAGGTTGTGTGTGCGTTTTGAGCCTGGACTGACGAACTCATCTGAGACTTGTTTCTTTTGCAGAAAGGGCTCCAGTGTTTCCTCGTGGTGGTGGCGTTGCTGTGTGTGCCGTGGATGCTGGTAGCTAAACCCCTGGTCCTTCGCCATCAGTATTTATGGAGAAAGCACTTGGTGGGTGACTACCTCTGATATTTTCAGTATGAACACTATTTATGGTTGAAAAGCTACGTGCTCCATCTTGATCTTGGATACGTAGGTTCCCATTGCATTGTGACCTAGGCTTGAAGGCAGGTGGGTTTTACTGGAGACAGAGCATTGCCTGCCTGCTTCTCAGATCTGGATCCAGCATCAGATTTGCTTTTCAAAACCCTTTGTGCTGGTAATGATGAAACTGATGTATCTGCTTTGGGCTTTGTTAGCTGGTTTAGGAGCACAGTCTTGCTGGTTGCTGGATGCACTTCTGTGCCTTTGCTGGGCTGACCGTGTAGAGAAGTAAGAGACAGAGCAGAGCAATAAGCTTGATTGGCTGGCAGACTCATCAGCTATCTTTGTTAAAGCAGTTTCAATGGTAAAAAGTAACAATTAAAAGCAAAACCATAGACTGATGCAATCATTAGAGGACAGGTTGTCTTCGGGGGTGCTCTCTAGGTTTCCGACTGCACTGTAAAGTATCTGTATGTACAATGCAGGAACCTGGCACACGTGCACTGAGGATACTTGAAAATTCTCCCTGCATGTATGGCAGGCAGCTTGTAGGATGTGAAGTGAGTCAACGATCAGTTCAGTTAAAGACACTCCCTCTCCCTTCTCTGACCATCTTTCATCCTCCCATGTCCCCTCCATTCGTCTCCCTTTCTCTTTTTGTTTCTTCCTCCTCCCTTTCTTTTCTCCATCACTATCAGGAAGGGCAGCCCGTGGAGGCCCAGGTCAGCACAGTCCCGAACGAGCAGGCACTAGAGGCAGCAGCGGCTGCAACAGTGAGTGGATTTAAAAATCACCTGACGGATTGACAGATGGGAGTTGGCTTTCTGTCTAACTGCCGAGGGAGCATGGAATGTATCTGAATTTCATAAGAGAATGACAACTGCACCTTTAGGGTGAAAAACACTTTCTCTTGGAAAGAGCAAAGTTCAGCAAAATTGATACATTCTGGAGGAGCTACCAGGCTGAAGGAGGATAGTTATGTGTGCCCAGAATGCAGAGACACTTCTTTGCAGGAGTGCTGCTGAAAGCCCAACCTGCAGAGCAGCATGGGAATACCTTTCTACCACAGCCCCCAGGTTAAGTTCCCCTTTCTTCCTTTTCTTGCGTATTTGTTTAAGATAGATTAGGATTCTTCTCAGTGAAGCGTTTCTGTTTGCATTATGTGTTCCCAAACACCATGTTTCCGTGATGACCTCCCAGCAACCTCAGGTTGGTCATTCCTGGGGTTCAGGCACCGGTGCCCTTCGAGACACTTGGACTTGAAGCTCTTACAGGATGGTTGTGTCCAAAGCAGCCTCTCAGCAGCAGTTGTTTCTTCATATTGGTGTCTAAGCCTCTAGACAGCCCTTTACTGCCAGGGCTCTCTGGCGCGGTGGAGAGTGCAGCAGCTCCCCGAACATGGTCCCCTCCCCAGCACTGCCCGTTCCAGCGTGTCTGGGGCTGCGATGCTGCCTGGCTGGGGAGTGTAGCTCGCGCAGTGCTGTGAAGCACGCCGTGCGCTCCACCGTGAAGCAACTCCACGGTGGTTTTTAGCTGTTGGCCAGTGTTTCTATCATGACGCTTTAAACAGCCTCACAGAAGCGTCAGAAATGGAAATGGATCTTTTGTGCATAATCCATCCAGTGTCTTGAGTGCATCTCAGTAGAAGAAGCTGCAAGGGAAGGTCTTTGTTTGAGGCATGGTTAGAAGTATAAGGTGAACAACGAGGGCTTGTGGAACCAGCTTGGGTTGGGTGGTTTGCAGAGAACGGACACGAGTCGAGCACGAGGGAAAAGCTGCAAAAGTGCAGATGCACACAGGCTGGAAACGTGCCAGCAGAACAGTGATACCAATCACTGGTAACGCGCAGTGTTTCAGAGAGGATGAGATCCTAATAAAAGCATTTGCTTACTTATAAATGTATTATATTTCCAAAAATTTTATTTCTATTTTCAGAGCATAAACATCTACCTAGTTGTTAGAAACCTGACAAAATCTTTAATTCACATTTGGCATTTTGGGCAAATTTGTAGCTCAGCCTAGAATAAAAGTGGGCTTCTAAGCACAAACGGGTTTCAGAACGTGGAGCAGCCGTTCCGCTGCCGCGCCGGAGGTCTGCGTAGCCAGCCCTAAACTGGGCGTGCCGAGTTCGCCTCTTCGTGCTCGGTGTCACAGGTGACCCCATACAGTGCGAACACTGCGGGGCTTCCCTTCTGTTTGTGCCTCTCTGGGCGGGTCACACTCACAGGGCTTAATTCACAGTCCATCAGATGAGTCAGGAGCATTTTCTGTCTTTGGAGGGAGGTAGAAATCCCGCGGGACAGCGCTCGGAGCTGCTCGCTGAGCAGAGACCCAGAGGCAGCGGCGTGCAGGTCAGGCCCTCCTTGTCCAGTGTGCGTTTGTGCTGCAGAGAAGCTCTGAGCTCAGGGGACGCACAGGTCTGTGCAGCCCTTCTCGGCGGGAGGAAGGCAGCCACAGACCAGCTGTTAAGGGTGCAGCGATTACCGTCGCTCCTGATGCTTTCGAAGCTCGGTTTGTGGATGATTTTCCGTGTGGAGCGCAGCAGAGCTGAGGGTCAGATGTTGAATGTCAGAACAAATTTCTATAAAAGGGACTGTTTGCACAACGTGGGATTTCCAAGTAAGGGAAGGTCCGATTCCCCGTGTGCAGTGTCGGTGTGCCCGACGCTGGTGGGGAGCACGGGTGTGTGCGTGTGCTCGTGCCGGTCCCTGCTGCGCGGGGTGGCCCCCGCGGGACTGTTCCCTTCACCAGAGCAGCGATGGCCTCAGTGCTTGTCCCCCAGCTCCGGGCAGCGCGTTGCTCTGTTGTATGTCAGTGCCAGCAAACATCCTCCTGAGAGATGTGCTTTTATTTTATGTAGGGCGGCAATCACTTTGTAGAAATGTCTCGGGTATTCATTCAGACAGACTTTTTTTCCCCAGTCCCAGCAGGAATCTGCGTCTTTCCCATCCAAGCTGGGAAATAGAATTGTACAACTGGCTTAACCTGGGCCTTAATACTTCATATTTTGCTTTCTTCTGTGAGCTGCTGCTGCAGATGGAGTCATAAGAACGTGTGCCCTTGCAGTAAAGCACAAACACCACTTTGCTCTTTTTTTTTTTCTGCGTGTGTTAGGGAACGCAAAACTTTGGTGGGATCCGGGTGGGCAATGGACCAACAGAGGAGGATGCTGAGATCATCCAGCACGACCAGCTATCTACCCATTCCGAGGAGGGGGAAGAGGTAAGTGCCTGGTGCTCCTCCCGCCCAGGGCGATGCGCGTGGTACCAGCACGAGCCGGTGCGTTGACTCTGCCTGCTGACTTCCCAGCTGTTCAAAACTAAATAGCAACATTTTCAGTGAAGTCTTTTCATGGCAGTTTTCCTACAGACTGTCTCTTCGTCATTCCCAAGAATGACCACCTCTTGGTCGTTCCAGAATAAGCAGTGTAATTTGTGGGTAGAAGGAAACGTGTCTCTGTTTGTCCCCGTTGAAAGAACTCCGAGGTGGCACATGCAGCTTACACTCAGCTGAAGTGTGTCTGTGCCGCCTCCTTCTCCGGGGCCAGCCAGAACCCGGGGGCTGCTTCCACAGCAGTGAAACCCTGTTCACACATTCCTTTGGACTGTTGGGGGTAGTCCTGGTTGCTTTGCCTTCCCTCTGGTAGAGAGGAAAAAGGAGTTGATCTCGTGTAGTTTGGGGCTGTTCTGATGGCTCTTAGCGATTCTCCAGCGAAACCTGCCTGTGTCGTGCATGTGACGTGTCACTGCTTTGCTGTGTCGTGGTTAGAGGGAATTACTGAATGTGTTCGTGATTCATGTTGTGATCGAGACACTGCACTAAATGTAAACTTATGTTTTCAAGCCTACAGAGGATGAGGTGGTAAGACTACAGCCAGCTTTGCATTCATGTGTCTCTGGACCACTTCCCATCGGTGTAAAACACATGCTGAACTAAACACGTTATGTCACGACATCTTGTTTTCCAAAGATCCAGCTATTTACGTGTTACAGGCCATTTTTAATTCTTCATACGTACATGCCCATTAATAGACCTCTAATAACTTCATCTGTGCAGCTTGTTTGTCTTCTCCCCTGTCTGCAGATCTTTCTTGGTTGACCTGGAAGGTTGTTCAGCTGAAAGGCTGAAACTGAGAAGTTTTGTTTTTTTTTTTTCTTCTAAACTTCTGAAGTCTCATTTGCCCTATGTTGTGTCTTTGGTCATTCTGCACTACAGTGAACTATTTAAAGATATTTTTTCCCCAAACCATCTGCCATTTTTAAGGATGATTATTACAAACTATATAAACACCATGAAATTAAAGCAGCTTCAGAGCAGTGATGCTGTTGTAAATAGTGCGGAAAGCGGTGTTGATTAGAGATCTACCACACACAAGTCTGTCGAGAATAGAGGGGGCTCGGAAGCAGCGTGCTGGTAATTAACAGTGTCCCTGTTAATTCTGTACAACGCTGAACCCGTGACAAATGGGTGAAACTACAGCTGACTGTGCCATAGCCAGTCCTGCCGATTCTCCCGCTCCCTAGCACAGTTGTAGCTCTCCCCAGCAGTTGCACTGGCTGTAAATTGTCATTGTTTGAGTATTTATCACATTCTGTGTGCTGAGGGTGGGGCTGTTCACTGGGGCAGGGCTTCCTTACAAAACTTTGCAGTTCAAGGAGAATTCAGCTTTTGACAGCTAGTATAATTTAATTGTTTGAAATATTTACTGCCCTGCATATAGTAGTGAAGAAATAAGACTATAAACAGCTTTCTGTGCATGCTTAGAGCATTAGTCACTTGATGTATTTAAAACATCGTGTTTACTTAAATACGAGCAGTTTCTGAAACGTGGATGAAATCCAAAATGCAGAGAATGCTTTCCCAAGCTGCAAAATAAGGAGCTGTCCTACACGGCAGACTTCCTTATAAGTTCTTCTTGTGCCGTTTCAGAAGATTACCAAGACACAGAGACTTTGCCAGGGAATGGTGCACAGGCGCGACTTTTTCAAAATTTCTTTATGCGTTATTTTTGCTTTCAAAAAGGGCAGGTTTGTGTCTTGCAGGTCGCTCTTGTTGATCCCGTAGCAAAGGTACCGGTGCAGTATCAACTCGGGATACTGTCCCTGTTTTCATAGCAGTACATGCAATTCACCGGTGAATTCATGTGAATGCCATCTTGTCGCTGAACAGTCTTTTCCTGGCAAGGTCCATGGCTGCATTTGAAATATCTTCTATGCTATAATGTGAAAAAATAACATTCAAGCCGCAGCAGTGAACTATCGTTCTACAAATCCCGGCGGGACAAGAGAATTAATTTCTCGTTGATAAGACTGACATGCCAGCCCAGGAGAAGACGGTGTCAGTGTCCGAGCCCAAGCACGGTGTGGGTGGTGCTAGCACCAGGTCGTGCGCGTTGTCGCGCCGGCCAGCCCTGCGCTTGCGGCTCTGCTCACGCCTCTGCTCTCTCTGCAGTTTGACTTCGGCGATACCGTGGTGTACCAGGCCATCCACACCATCGAGTACTGCCTGGGCTGCGTTTCAAACACTGCATCCTACCTGCGGCTCTGGGCACTCAGCTTGGCCCACGCACGTGAGTGTTCCCTGGGGAGCGTGTCCCGTCACCCTGGGCACGTGGTGGGTGGACGCAGCCCCGCGGAGCTCGGCTGCCGGGTGCTGCTGGAAGAGGACGGAGCTGTGTGCGTTAGCTGGGAGTAACTAGCTCCGAACACCAGCACAGGGCCCCCCTACAGGGAGGGATGGGGTTGGAAGCACTGAATAAAGCAAAGAGCCGCAGAGCAAGGACTGTGCCCCGCGCTGTGTGCGACCGTTGGAGGCAACGTCCTGGCGTACTTGGCTGCAGAAGCTGTTGCCCCTCTTAAGCTTCCCACCTCACTGTAGTGGGAGTTTGCTTGACTTAATTTTTGCTTTGTAAGTAAATTGTAACAATCCTCTGTTCTTGCTGATGCTCTGAATCAAGCCCTCTTCTCCCCTTTCTCCTGGTAGAGCTGTCGGAGGTACTCTGGACGATGGTGATCCACGTTGGCCTCAGCGTGAGGAGTCTGGGTGGAGGCTTTGGCCTCTTCTTCGTATTTGCTGCTTTTGCTACCTTGACTGTAGCAATTCTGCTGGTCATGGAGGGGCTGTCAGCTTTTCTCCATGCTCTCCGCTTGCACTGGTGAGTTACTGGAATGTGCAGAAACTTCAAAGCGCTTCATAGCAAGAAAACCAAGGTCACCTGGACTATGCAGAAATGCCATCTTCTGGAAAATTGTGTCAACCCTTACACAGGAAAGCTTGGGCTGTAAAATCGGGGTAGTGGATAACATGGATCGGCAGTGTTCAGAAGTGCTGGAGTGCCACAGATCTCCCTTAATATCTAAACATGCCACAGCAGATGTGCTCTAACAGCAGAAAGCCTTTGAAAGGGTCAGAGTTCAGTCTGGTTTCTAGCGACATGCTGCTCTCTCCTCATTGTGTGCAGGAACACCGCTTAGAAATTGCGGAGAGTAACTGATCTCTGCTTAAAACCGCATTGGACTAAAGCTTTGCAGACAGTGGGGTGGGAAGGTTGTGCTAGACAGGTGAGCGTGCTTGTGGCTTTCAGTGGGACTTTCTTGTTGAGGTCTTTCACCTGGTTTTCACGTTTGTTTTCCTTAGTGTGCAGCAGCTCCTGACTGCGCTTCCCTTCGCGTGGTCCTGCTTGTCCTTGCAGGACCCCGCATCGAACGAGGGCAGCTTTGTCCCTTGGAGTGCTGCGGAATGGCAGCTACTTCTTGCTGGTCTTGCTTATTGGCAGATGCTTTTGTAGCCCTTTTCCCGTGATTGTTCAGCTCCTGTGTTTGCAGGCAGCCAGGAAACAAGGAATCACTCACTGGAGTGCTCATCACTTTCTCTACACCCAAGTATGGAAAGTATTCAAGAGCTTTCTCTAATGCGTATTCAAAAGCGCTCATTGTTCCATTTCAGATTCCCTGGTGGCATCAAAGGAGCAATGTGGGAATGGGTTTTGCTTCTAGGCCTCTGTCAGCCTCGTGTAGGAGAGGTTGGCACCGTCTCTTAGGGTGGCCTCTTTCCTGCTAGATCAGGAGAACAAAGTGAAGTCCCGTGACGTTCACAAGGAATGTTCTGTCTGACTTAAATAGGAAGAAAATGTTGTGAACATTTTCAAAAGTAGTTCTGTAAGTGAAAAAGGAAGCCAGTGCTTTAAAAAAAAAAAAAAGAAGAAAATCAGCCCTTTTGCACTTTTCCTCTGTTTTAGGGGAAGGAAAACTTTGTCCCTTTGCCCTCTGTGTGGGCAGCCTGTGGGGTGCAGGGTGGAGTGTCCTGTGGTGCTGGGTCTCCAGAGCACCAGGAGCAGAACTTCAGGCAGGCGTTGGGAGCTGATGAGCTGCAGGCAGGCGATGGGAGCTGTAGCCATCTTGTATCGTGGGAGCCCAGGGCGGGGGGGCTGTGCTGGAAATGGCTGCTGGATGGTGCTTCTGATTTTCCTGGCAACCAGCCTAGAAATCCTCATACCAGTCACTGGCGCACTTCTTGCTGAGTGGCTGGTGTTGCCTCATCCCGTTGTCACTGTGCGATGCCCTGCAGCGGAGCGAGAAGCAGCTCTGCAGACCCTGCCTGGTGATTGCTGGTGGCCCGAGAGGAGCGGGGGTCAGCAACGCTCTGACCCCATGAGCAGGGTTTGAACTGTGATTGCTTGTGAACTGGTGGGTTTCCAGAATCCTGCTTCTCTGGGCTGCAGTGCCCGACGGCACTGAGCAACAGCAGATGAACGCTCCTGATTGGCTTCTGTCCTTGGCAGGCTCTGGTGTACCCGAAGGGATGGGCTCAGATAAGAAAGCCCGTTCTTCTGGAGAGACCTGTCCTGCGCCAATAACCACGAGCTCTTACAGATACCTCTGACAGAGCGCCTGGGACGAGCGTGAGCTGGGGGCTGCAGTTCAGCCAAGAGCTGGCGTTTCACGTTGCCAGGCTCTCTCTCAAGGGTGGTTTAAAAATTGTCTGGAGATGAGTCAAGGGAAGCCACGTGTCACTGACAGGGCAAAGAGAGGAACCAGCTGGGCAGCAGCAGGGAGCACAGGGATCGCTGCGGCCATGCAGGGCACTTGCCGGGGAGCTGCAGCACTGGAGCTCGTACTGAGTCGTCTTTTCCATAAGCATGTGTTTCAAACTTGTAAATCTTTAATATGCGTTCTCTGAGAGAAGATCAGTTCATGCTTAGAGCCTGAAAAGCAACTTTTAAGGCAACATTTCAGGCCATGAGTAATCTGCTGGAATTATTATGGGTTTGGATTTTCGTTATCGCAGTGGAGAGGAAGGCACCTGCGCTTGCTCAAAAGAACATACTGTTAACATTCCTTTTTGCTTTGGAACACAGAATCAGGATGTTCCCAAGGGGAGGTGTTCCCTTTTAGGAGGAGGGAGGGAGGGGTCAAGCACAGCTGTCCTGGGAGGAGCAGGTCAGAGTTTCTGGTGGGAGCAGAGTCACCTATCAGGAATTCCGAAGGTGTGGGTGGTTTGGCCTTCCTGGAAGGAGGGGGAATTTAGCATGTGTCTGACTGGCAGAGAAAAAGCACAGGTTGTTCCATGAGCTCTGCCCGTCGGTCCCAAAGGAGAAAGATTTGTTTTGTGCTTTTTCAGAAGGCGCGTTCTTTCAGCAGGCTGGGCTTCCCTGGAGCACTCTGGGGTGGAGGAGGCACCCGAGTGCTGCCAGGGTTGCAGGCATCTGTCGGAGCTCTGCTGAGCTCGGTAGCTGTCTGAGCTGTACCTGTGTCGGGCTCTTAGCTCCTCTGGCTGTAACGTCGCTGCTCTGGAATATTTTTACCTATTTGCTTTTCAGTAATGTTTGATGTTTAGATCAAAGCAGCTTACCTTTCTTTAAGCTAGTCAGCTCTTCAAGATAAGTTTGTCACTGGATTCAAAGTAGGGTCCCAACATCGGGTTGGTGCAGGAGCGTGGTTCCAGTGGAGCTGTTTTCTTGTGTAAAGCTGTATTTTAGGCCTAGTTTTAGGCTGGATTCAGAACCAGCAGCTCTTCTCTTTAGAATATGCCCCAGGACCAGGCCACAGCTCGAAAGTGTGGATAGCACTAGGAGTAACACCATGCAAATCAGGTTAATTCAGAGCAGCGCAGAGCGGGGTTTATATTGCTCTGAGGGAGAGAGGTTGGTGCCGAACGAGCATCGGGATGTAGGGATTCGGTTCCAGAGTCTGGAGCAGTCAAACCACCGTGTTCAGGCTTGGCTCTGGTCACCCAAGTGACCAGGCATGGTTTGCTTGAGCTGTTTGCCAGTGGCCCACGACCATCCCCAGAAGGAGCTGAGCCCCTTGGAGGCAGCAGAACGGACCCAAACGTGCCCTGGGCCGAGCAGCAGCAGGGGCAGCGGGAGGCTGGAGCTCAGGCCGAGTCCGTTGTGCTCTGAACAGCAGAGTTGTAGTGCTGTCGGTCTGCGCAGGGACTCCAGAATAGACTCCAAACACAACAAATGTGGTCAACCCCAGACGACTGTGCGGAATAAATAAAAAGCAGCAATTATGCAGCGCTTCGTGGCCGGCTATTCTCGGCTGTAAACTGAGAGCGGCCAGGGAGCGGCTCCTCTGCGCGGGCAGAGCTGCTGGCCCACGGCCGCGGCGTTCCGAGCGGCGTGGGTGTGCTGGAGCCCGCCCGGCCAGCGGGGAAGCCCAGCTCCCCACCCGCCTGCCAGAATTTTATTTTTCCTTGTAAAGGTCATGAGCGAGAGCTTGTCTTTAGCATGGCCATAAGAGCCTGCTGCTGGCATCTCCCGCAGCGCGGGACAGCGTGACCCACGGTGCCATAGGCCGCCCTTGGCAGTGCCCTCTGACTCCCGGCCGGCCCCAGGGACTGGCACACGCCGCTGGGAGCACAAATCCCACGCTGGAATTTGCACTGGTGCTAAAGGAAAGTTCACATTCCTGCTCTGGAGTCACCTCCCAGGGGACTGTGAGCTGCTGGGTTTTCCAGGTGGTGTCCATTCTCTATGGCTCTGTGGGGTTGGAACATCCACGTATCTACTGCCCAACAAACACTTAAGCTAATTATTAATACTAAAAGGCTGCAGAGTGGGTTTTCGTTAACGCTGGCTGCCAGAGAGCTTTCTAGTCTGTTTACAGCGCGGTGCTGATGGGTGAATTCTTCTGCAGAACTTGGTCACTGGTGGGAGCCCCACGGTGCAAAGTTCAGCGATAGAGCTGGGACACGTGACAGCCCCTGATCCTGGAAACGGCAGCGTCTCGTGCTAAAAAAGGACCTTGGAGTCTGGGTGTTGCTGTAGGCAGCTGCAGAAAAACCACACAGACGTTTAAGCCATGATTATTTGGTTTAAGGAACTTTTCCACTAGTTCCCTAACCTCGCAACAGCCTCTCCTGGAGTTTCGGGCCTCCAGTTGTGGCTAGTTGTAACCAAGCGTGTCCAAAAGGAGCTGTCGGATGTCAGGGCCAGCTGGAACAGTTAATCGTCAGGGTTAAAATTTCATTTACAGTGGTTCTGTGTGACTCAGATAGCCAACCCCTCTGCCTTGCATTTCCCTCTGCTCACAGAACAGTTACTTAGTCACAGGATACTTCTGGAGATTATCAGGGTTCCTGAAAAACTGGAGCATGTTGGCGAGGAGCCCTTCCTCCCACATGGAAAATCCTGCTCATCCCAGGGATTCCTCTGCAGGGAGCTCTGGTATCTGCACGAACAGGAGCAGGATGCTGTGGTCCTGAATGTGCCCTCCTGAGTCCTTTTTGCCAGCTGAAATACCAGCAGCTCTGGAGCTTGTCGTGATTCCCAATTTGTGGAGAAAAAAAAAAAAACAAGTCTGCCTTTTTGTGCTTCATAAAATACTTCTGAATTTTGTTAAATGGCTTAAAATTTGCTGTCACTCAATTCCTACAGACATTGTTAATTTTTTTGGTTTTTTTCTTTTTTTTTTTTTCTTTAGTGGATCACGCAATGGAAAGTGTTTCTCATGAGGCTCATGAAACACTGTGCTTGTTTTTACTGTGAATCATGGGATTATTTTTTTTCTTTCCCTATTTGGCTCTTGCTGACCATTGGACGGTTCTCTAGAGTAATTCTGTTTTTAAGCTGAGTTTCTTAGGGAAGCAGGCGAGCAGGGCCCGGCTGATGTTCAGCTGGAGACCACAGGCACATCTTGGGCTCAGCAGAAGCCATTGTGGTTCACAGAAGCACCAAATGTGCTGCAGTGAATAAGCAGAAGTGGCTGGTGGGGGAAGTCTGAGCCCAGCATCACGCGATTGAGGCTGGTTCTAACCAAAATGTCAGATCTTGTGATCGTGTAGGAAATGCTCAGTGCTCCGTGGTGCTCCTGAGGGATGCTGAGTTCGGGAGCTCACCCTATTCATGCTGCCCTTGGATTACCCTTGGGGGTGGGATCGAAGCCCCTGGACAGTTCTCTCTGCTCTGCTACAGAAACATCAAACAAAAACATGGGGTTTGTGCCAAATTTTGCGTTCAGATACCACCTTTTCTCCTTAGAGCCTTGTTTTTTTTACAGTCAGTAATCAGGCTTTTCATGCAGTTGTTGCTAATTGCTAACTCTGCCTGAGAGCTGCCCTTTTAACAAACGCTTGCTCTTTCTCTCCTGCAGGATTGAGTTCCAGAACAAGTTCTACACTGGCACCGGGTTCAAGTTTCTCCCTTTCTCCTTTGACACCATCCGTGAGGGGAGGTTTGACGATTAAGGACCCTCCGCTCAGGCAGTGTTACGCACCGTGTGTTCGTGGTAGCCCCCTCCCCTGTGTCTCCTTGCATGTAACCCTCCCCTCGTGAAAATAACTTATTGCAGCACCCGCGAGTGTGACTGTGGCATTCCAAAGCCAAGAGCTTTGACATTCTCGGGTAATGAGTGACACTGGATCAAAGAAACTTTTCCTTCCTGAAGTTTACCCCTGAGGATGCCGAGCGCACGAGGTGTCCAAGTTTGGTGCATACCTGTGCACCTCGCGTGTTGTGAGCTCCCCGGCAGCTGATCGGGCTCTGCCAGAACCACAGCTCTGGCTGGGCGGGCATTACAAGCACGTGGGGAAAAGGCCTGACACCCTCAGCTGGCCCAAAGCTCGCTGCTCGGGGAGAGGTGGTCTTTAGAAGGGTTTTACATGTGGATCCTGTGTGTCTCTGCCTCTGAGTAAACACATGATGAGCAGTGGGCAGCTGATGAGCCAGGGCATGGAGTCTCCTACCTCCAGGGCTTCCATGTGTGCCATGTTTTAACCTGACAAAAGCCACATCTCCCGTGCAGGGATTCGGGTCTTGGGACTCTGGCAGTGGCTCGAGGAGCTGATGTGAGGGGGCAGGACTCGGCCTCAGCCAGGTGTGTGGTGGCTTTGTCTGCTCTAGTGATGGGGAAGCACCTTGTCCTTGCCAGAGGGACTGCCCCTTCCCTCCCTGGGGAAGAGATCTCTTCAGCTGCGCTCCTGCACATTAAAGCCCCGCGTCCAGCAGCGAGGGCTCGTTCCATCTCCCTTTTCTGGAGCCGTGGTGGGTGCAGGGGGCTCAGGTGTTGGGGCTCGGCTGCCTTGCTGTGGCCTGGGGCAGGTGGAGGAGGGATGAGCTGCGCTGCAGCCTCTCATCTCGGGCACAGACCACTGGCAGTGGGACTCCTTGGGTTTCTTGTGTAAAAACAAAGCCCTGAGGCTGCGAAGCCCTAGAGGCACCTCTAGATCATGACCGTGGAGACTTGGCATCAGCGGAGGCAGCTTTTGCAAAGGTGGCGGTACCTGTGATGTGTGTTGTTGTGTGTGCTCGGGGTCTAAGGAGCCTGTTAAGGGAGAGCGGAGGCTGAGTCCTGCCAAAATCATCCCATGGCCGCGGAGTCTCTGTGGTGTTTCCCCGCGGTAGCTGTTGCTCTTTTTCCTGTGCAAACTGTGAATAATTCTTTGCCCCCCTCCTCTCAGTGTAGCTGTAGGAGCAGTGGGGGGGGGTGTGTGTTAGTGCTGTGTGTAACCGTCGTGTTTGACTCTCACAGTGGGTCTGAACTATTTGTGTGCGAACAGATCTTAGAACAGTAACGAGAATCATTGTAGCCTGGGATGGAGGAGCGGGCGTGCGGTGCAGGGCTGTTGGAACACCCGTGGTGAAGGTACGTGTGCTCTGCAGGGTTGAGCACGGAGCTCGGGGATCCCGGTGCTGCCGCGGGTGGCTCTGGGCCAGCGCGGTGTTTACAGGATGACTTGGCTGCGCGTTTCCCTGGGTGTTGGCAGAACGAAGGGTGACATCACAACCTGTCTGTGGGTGCGGCTGTGGCACCGTGTCCCACTGCCCGGGTGAAAAGCATTGCTGCCAGTCCCTGTATAAATTAAACTTAACTGCACAACAAGTGGTGTGGCCTCTTCTCTGCTCCCCCCGTGCTCTCCGAAGGGGGCTCTGGGGCAGCCCCTCTTCCCTGTCCCACACTGGGCAGAGCCCCAGGAGGAGCCGGGACCTTCAGCCCTCCCGCCCTGGGGTCCTGGCGCGGTGACGGCGTGGGCAGCGCTGGTTTGTACAACGGGGTTGGCGTGACCGTGCCTGGGCTGAAATGTCTCTGCGCTTATCAGCCCCCAGCTGACATCCTGAGCGTGGGGCGGCCGAGCAGCCTCCTGCCTGCCCCGATAAACCCACGAACCCTCTGAGACGAGCCGTGACGCAGGAGGAAAAGAGGAAAAACTGCAGCTCGGTTAAACCTGTGTCCTGGGGATGCCCTTGGAGGGGCAGTGGGGCAAAGGCGCTCCTGGCCCCCGGGCGTTCCCCCCCGGCCCCCTCCCTGCCCAGGAGGGATGTGTTTGCTCAGGCCTTTCCTGCGGGGCCCGGAGCAGCGGCAGGGAGGCTCTGCCGGGGTTCGAGGTTGCTGCAGCCCGGCGTGTTTCCCGTCTCCTGCCCCCGCTGCCCCCCAGGGCCCTGGCCCGTGTCCTGCGGCCGTGTCCGGGGCTGCTCTCCCCTCTGCCCCGCTCCCCTGCGCTCTTGCACGGCCCCATCGGCAGCCACGGGATTTCTGCCCGGTTCCTTGGCTCTGCGGGCCAGGAGCCTCCGGCCCCTGGGCTGGGCGGGGTCCGAACTCTGCCCGGGGGAGCGCCCACGAAGCCCTCCCGGAGCCCGGGGAGACCCTGCCCGGCCCGGGC
>VZZY01009440.1:0-77088 GCA_013400335.1 Eurystomus gularis
AGGCTCACCATGTCTGCGACTCAAGTCCTTAAACACAGACAATATCCTAAAGTTAAATGAGGGTTGTGGATAGGCGCAGGGTGTTGCCTTTACAGATGCCTTGAAAGACTGAGGAACTTTATAAGAAACAACACAAAACAATTTTTGAACCAGTGCCTGGAAATAAGTGACAAGCTCATATGGAAAGCAGAATGAGTATTAGTTCAATAATGATTAATGCTATGGCTTCAAAATTAGAGAAAGATTTCCACCATGTGCAGGACTACTGTAAGCCTGAAGTGTCTTTCACCAGGAAAATTTCCGATTGGAGCCCTACTGCAGACACCCTGCTGCTGAAAGTGCCTGTGCAGGCCTCCGTTAACATCACCTACATTTTACTCATCAAATGCCAAATCTTCAACAGAAACCACAATACAATGATATTTCTAGTAAGTGCTAGAAACGTCTGGACCTGTTGTCCACTGACTCCAATTCCAAACTGCACTGGGAAGCCCCAGCCATGCCAAACCCTCCCTGACAATAGCCCTCAGCAGCACTTCAGAGCATCCTTCCCACATCTGACACACATCTTCCTCCGAGGCCATCACATTTTTCTGCTATAATGTCTTCTTATCATGATTCCATGTTAAAAAGGATGTCTATTGAAAATGATTTCATGAATGAGCTGCAAAACAGTCATCTTGATTTTTGGATTGCAGTTGGACAATCCTTATTTGAAAGCAAAGCCCTTCCACATATTTTGTTTTGACCTTTTAAGTGACATGTTACCTCTTGCCACTCACCTGTTATCAATGGCTCCAGAGCAGTTTCTTTTATGTTTTCTAAGGAAGTGTTTAAAGGTATTTGCTGCTCTCTGATCCTTTGGCAATGACTAACCCTGCAGGGCAGGCTAGCTCTAAGTATAACCCTTTTCTCCTCTAACTGCAGAATCTGTGTGAACTCCATACATGAGAAACATAAGGTAGATCTAACCAAAAGGATCTGATCTTTGAATATTTACAACACTTGAGTCTACATCTAACTTTTTCATGCAGTCACATTGTCAAAATACTGAAGTCAACACAAATTATTTACCCCTAAATTATATAAGAATTTATCTTGAGCTTTACAGATAGGGGTTCTTCGGTTTTGGTTAGAAGTAGCCCACACAGTCATCACAGAAGCCTCTGAAATACTTTTTGCAGGCCACTCAGATTCCACAGTTGTCTACAGAAGTGGGAAAAATGTATAATTCAACTACATCACAGAAATTTTCTTTTTTTTTCCTACTGGAAGGTATTTAAGTACGTGGTTGGCTTGAAGGATAAGAGCACACTTAAAAAGATAGGGGTCAAGACCATCTCAAATACTTAAACTTTTCAAATAACTACTACCTTGCTGAGTCAGATGCAAATTAGATAGTACAGTATGCCATCAGAAATGAAAGATGACAGGAAAATAAGTGGTCTTAAAAGCTCCTACTTATATGCTTGTGTGTGTTCATATACATACAGGTTTTTTGTGCAATGCACACATCTGCCTAATTTAATGAGTTCGTTCATATAATTTTAACTTGTAAATTAAGGGGACGTTTCTAACCTTTGAATAGATTTTAACTTTAGGTCTAAAATAAGCAAGTGTACTTATATATATCACACTTTCATATAAATTCATTTAGCTTATAATAACCTGGGATGTAATCTGAGAATCCAATGCAAAAATCATTGTACTCATTAAGGATATATGGAAAATAAACATTTTGACAACATATATTTTGCACTCATCATTTGTTTTTTATCCAACTTTACGTGTTGGGGCAGCGAGCTAGAAACTGTTACTTAAACTGGAATTTGTGCCAGGAATCTAATTCACAACTTCGGAGTCTGCTCTCCCACCCTCACTGGATCTTCAAGCCTCAAAGTAACATAGTGTGCACTTACTCTAATTAGCTGCTTTTCTAGTGGTGGCGGATTTAAAAAAAAACAAAAACACAAAGCACTTTCTTTTATCACAAAGGAGGATACCTAGAGACTACCTTTTATTCTTTCCTGAGGACTGCACGTTAGAAATTGCTGAAGAATAGCATCATTGCGTCGGGAAGGAGCTGCGCAATTATGACTCCCGTCAAAGGTTGATTTTTGAAAGACTCCCTGGTCTGAGCGTTCCTAAGAGAAAAAGAGAGCCACACATTGTAACAAAAAAATTGTACGTCCAACAACGCAGAAGATCAGCCATCACTACAGACAATGTGCAAATACAATGTAATGTATTCACTGTATTTGAATAAGAAACTTGAAAGGTATCTTTACAATGGCTGTTTTTGCTGACCATGAAATAAGACAATATATAAGCAATAACAATCATTATGAATGATGCACACAAACGAAGACTTCTTTTTTGACCCACAACTGGCTTCATTCAAATTCTCCATCTGGAAGGGCAGCTTGTGACATTGTCAACAGAAGAACATGGGCAATGCCAATGGTATTTTTCTGCCAGCCAGCTGGTTTCCTTCTCTCAGAGACTGAGTGCATATGTTCTGATGATCACACACTAAAGCAGTTTTGCAAGTAAGGAGTTACACCAAACTCCCAAACGCAGGTCTTCTGGCTAGCAGCTATACAAACTCCTGTCACACCTCTAGTCAGCTTTTCTTTTGAGACATTTCCCACCCCCCATACATGCCATATCGCCTAATTTATTCTCCTGAGCAGTTGCTCTAAAGAAAAAAGGGAAGAAATTTTTTTTTTTTAAAAATCACAGTTTCTAAAACTGGGACAGACCCAGGAAGACATCTCCATATTCGTTATTCAGGGAAAACAGACAACCCACACAGGGGAAATTATGGCTAGTTTTCAAAATAACCTTCATAGTTTCTACGATTTTTTTTTTTTTTTTTTGAAAGGGCCTCCAAATGGTTTCTATTTTTAAAGTGCATGTTCATTATGCCAGCAAATGTTACACTAAATATATCATTCCTTAAATTTCATAGTCACATCTACAGAAGGAATGCATGTATCTAATCCATATAATTTCTTTGTAAAATGATGCAAGAGGTTTTAATGCATTGGCAAGTGACCAACGCATTGCGGGTGACCAACACATAAGAAAGGACAGTGTGTTACATCACCTTGCAATCTGCATTTCAAGCTTAATCATAATTCTTTTAAAATAAAATAATAAAAATAAAATAATTGTAAAAATAAAATAATAAAAATTATCAAGGAATAATTAAAAATGGTAAAAAAGCACCTCAGAACACAAACTAATGCTCTTGGTGGTAAGATGGCTACAAGCGTAGTTTCAGTGGACAGAGAGCACATACAACATTTTCTCCTTAGTGCAGCATGAACCGTTTGAAATGTCGAGTTTGAAGCTCCGTGCAGAAACACATACACCACACAGCCACTGACAGTTATGTTTCTTGTCATTACTGGAAATTCTTAAGTTTACCTAAGATTCCTTATGTTGTAAGGTCCACATTTAGTACTTTCTCATGGTTACCGCTAGCTAAATTAAGCCATGCAACATCTAAACTACCCCTGCATTGGAGAATTGTACCCAGTGGGATAGGGAGCCTTAAATTAACAGAAAAATAAATCTGCTTTTCCAGCTCTTTGATAAATGACACAATCAATATCCCGACGACTGATCAGTAACCAGCCTAATTAGAGTATTCAGCTTATAAAACATAGCTGTCATGGAAGACCTCCATTAGTGTCCTGACCAATAAAAACAATAATGCATTTCTAAACATATTCTCCTTCTACCAAGCTGAGATGAAGTACTCAGGAAGCTGTTTTGGAGAAAGGAAAGAATGGGCAACAACCCATTTCTGCTATGCTCTCCAGACTCAAATGGAATTACAATTGAACCTAAAGACTACCCTATAAAAATTAATTCCTGCTGAAATGAATTTGATTCAATAAAGACCTCATTATGCATTCTTCTTAGGGCATGAGTCAAGATTATTTACCTCTTTCATACATCTGGATAATATACAAAACTATACACCTAACCATAACAAGCAGCCTCATACTTTAGTAGGCCAATGATGTTTGATTGGAAGGGTTTGTTTTTTTTTTAATTTGGCTTTTGTTAAATGTAGAAAATTTGCAACGCTAAGCTTTCGTTGAAGGTTAGCTGTCTTTCTTATGTCACAAGAGTGCCTAATAAATAGAAGATATACTTCATAATTTTTCCTTACAGCATAATGCTGTGTCACATAGAAAAGGAAAGCAAAAATGTGTTTTTCTTTAATATATTCCAGAATTTTAGTTAATATTTTTCATATTTTCCTGGCACAATTGACATCAGCGAGGCTTCTGAAAAGTTAGAGTATAATGTTCATAAAGTAACATATTTCTAAAACCATTTCTCAGTCAATCAATAGTAGTAGTAAATAAAACAGAAAAAAAAATCAGAAGAATATTAAGAGTTAATTATACTAAAAGATACCTGAATTCTCTTCCCCTTTCTGATATTTTATGCAAATACACCCCAAAACATGATTGTTCTTAACATTTTTAAATGTTAAGCAATACTTATTAAAATAAGAAGCTTGAAAACTTCTCTTGGAATTCTATAATGGGATTAATTACAACCTTTTATACCACAAATCCACTTATATATATATTCATTTTAAGGAACTGTACAGATGTTAAAAAACTATTAAAATATTTACTGAACGGTCAGCATTAAAACGGGGTTCAGCAGTAAGGGCAGCCAGCATACATACATACATATGATCTATGTAAAGATGAAGAAAAAGTGTGCATAAATGCACACATGCATGAAAGAGTTAATAAATCCAGTCTTTTTCAAATAAGAGCTGATTAGCAAACATCAGTTTATATGTCATCTAGAAAACACACCCATTAAAATTTATTTTGTCTCTTATTTTGTTACCTTACTTAAGCAAGTTTTATGTTTATCAACTCAGAAACCCATCCTGAAGGGGCAGTCTTCATCTGACCAAGGACAGCAAAATCTTAATTCCTTAAAGGTCAAAAAACCCCCAAAAACAAACAAACAAAAAAACAAACAAAAAACTAAAGGTGGAGGGACATGACCAGAAGAACACATAGTCACACTCGCACACAAAAGTGGCAGTAAATTAAAGTACTAATGAGACTGAAAAAGTGAGAGTGAAGTAAAATCCAAATTACACGAAGATACTAAGGTCTCTGATCATGAAATCAGAAGTATTTAAATCGTCTGTATCACAGCTACTGCCCTGAGGAGGTAGCAGATAGTCAAAACTACATCAACACATCAATCCTAAATTAACCCTTTTTTGGGACCACATTTGCTTTTATGCTAATACTTGTCAAATTAAAATAAGAGGCAACTTTTAGCCTGGTCTCAACAGGAACAGTAAGACCAGGGGATATCAACCAGAAACACTGGATGAATCCCGACTTCAGGAAATCAAGAATTTATTCTGCCAGGAGGAGCTCTCTGTGACCAAGACTTTAGCCATCATCTCTTGTATGCAAAAACACCGGGACTGGAAAGACATTTATCTAATAAATGCATTTACTGTTTCACCTCTGTCTGCACCTCTAGTCTCCGGAGAACTACCAGCTGGATCCTCCCACGAATGTTCCCCTCCATGGACATAGAGCGCCTCAGTGTTTCCATAGCCTCATGATTTGACTTGCCCAGAAGTGACTCCCCATTTACTGCAACAAGCTGATCATTTATTCGCAAACGACCGTCCTACAAGCAAAAAATAAAAACAAAGTATTTTTTAAAAACACAAGAACTATTAAGCAGACATGCTACATATAGGAAAGTAAGATGCAGACAATCAGACACTGTTTTCTAAAATTTAAGAAACAAGACTGCATAGCACCAAGTCTTTAAAACAAAAATGTATGTGTCCATGAATAGACCATTTTTTTTCTTCTAGTTACTACATTCTGAAAAAAGTTCATAGGCAATACAAGCACAGAAGTGCATGCACACACTGCTGGTTTTCTTGCACGTACAATACAGTTTGTATTAGTTATAGAAAAGAAAACAGGAAATGGAGCTTTTTGTTAGTTAAAATGACCCACACCATAGCTGTTAGTATCTGCAGCGCAACCACAAAGGAGTACTGCAACACATTTTCCGTGCGTTATTGTCTGCTACTAGGGCCTGCTAAGAGACAGCTCCAAAAATTTTGTCTTATAGTCTCAGTAGTGTCTATCTTGTCACAATTACCATGCCACCATATGGGAGTATTCTCAGTTCAGAATGGTCATTAAGACTTAAGCATCCTTATTTTAATTAATGCTGTCCATGTATTTTAACATCCAAGCCTGCTGCCAATAAAATTAGGGCTGAGCCATATCAAGTAGCCTATGCTTTGAAAAAAGTCATTCCGTTTCATTGCCAAGGTTAACTGGCATCTGTGGGTGTAATAAAATTGTGGACACTGCTATTTTGTGATTTAGGAGTCCTGCTGCTGTTGTCATTATTATCTGTGATTTATTTCTTTTCATAGAAGCATATGCCATGGACTTTTCTCTCTTTAACAAGAAAATAAGATCTATTTAATTAAGAGACAAGAGTTTCTTCAAAGCTTGTCAAGTTCACCATTATCAGGCTGGCATCAGCCCCCAGAGAAGGAAGGGAAGGTCTAAGGAACTGAAGACATCCAATACAGAAGGGCAGTGGAGAAAGAATAGCAGGAAAAGAACTTGCATTGCTTGGTTAGAATGAATCTGATTCATTCCTAGGCTCATTACACTCTTCATAAGGCACTCGCCTGAGCAGTTTACATATTTCATGAATCTGAGTAATCCAAAAGATGTATACTTTTCAAATTTTATTTTTTCTATCACTAAGACGTTCAATTAACTATTCTGCTATTGCAGCCAAGTCTAAGTCATTTGTGCTCAAGTGGGTTACAGTAGCTGTGACAAACTCCGCTTTCTTAAGTGTTATTTTTGTTGGAACTGGGTATCATCATTACCATGGCAGAGTATGAATAGCCACGGAGCTGAAGAAGAACAGCATATTCCAGAATCCAAAATAAACCTGGGAGGGACAAGAGGATGGAATGACAGAACTAGGAGATGAGTCACTCAGTGAAGGAAAATGAAGAGAAAGAAAACTTTTCTTGGGAGGGTATGGGAATGGAGAATAAGAAATGGCAATGCCATTTGGAAAAGACACTGAAAGCTCTCCAACCTCTCTGCTGAATATTATGCTGACACAAATTGACGTACCTCCAAAATCAATAGGCTAACCCCACCCTTTCCCTACTTACAAAATCATGCCATCACACATGTTAAAGTTCAGCGAGAGAAGAGTTAACACTGTTGAACAGTGAGTTTTATTATTTGCACATGCTGCAATTCCTTTGTGTTCTGTCAAAATTTACTGAAATGAATGGAGCCATTCATGGCAACAGGAGTTCGAGGAAAAAATTTTTATTTTTTTTTTATGAGTTTCTGGAAGACTTTGAAAATTTTACAGGTCCTCATGTCCTCCTTCTGTGGTCCCACAGGTTCTTGGATTACATTTTTCCTTTCTGTGGATAAACACCCATGTATAAATATCTGTTAAAGCTTCTTACTGAAGTATATACAAACACAATGTCAAATGAATGTTGTCATGACTACCTCTGTGGACTATGCAATCATTCTGAACTAATATTTTTAAATGAATCACTGCAGCCTCAGAAAGCTCTGAATTGGCCTGATTTTTAATTTGCCTTGTATCTCTTTTGTATACAAATTTGTATTTATTTGTATTTTAATAATGTCTGTTCTAAAATAACTTTTTTTGATGCATCTCCCTTCTTTCCACTATGTTACATGCTCCACTTAAATGAAAAATTCAACCTCAATTCAACATTTCAACTATGATTGGAATAAGAAGGTGTGGGTGCTTTATAAATGCCAACCAACTATGCTTGCTAGGTCTCCTGCAGAAGGTATGTTGGAAGACAGCTGAACACCGTTTTCATACATGCTCAGGTAGAAGTTAATTCATAGAAAAACATTTTGCTATTTTAAAGACCAACAAAAAAGAAAAAATCCCAATGTCTAAACAGTTTCCAAACATAGATTTTCACATCACTGATGTTATGGCCTGGTGTAGAAGCCTCAACTGCAAGACAATCTGCTTGGCTTGAAACAAGCTAAACGTTGTTTTAACACGTTTTTTTCTTTCATCTCTGAAAGGTAGGTTTCTTTGTGGCTTCTGAGTAGAAAAACAACATTTGGCATTTCAGCAAAACAGTTTTCAAATGCCATCTCTGAAACTGCAAGTGAGCTATTCTAATAAAGGGTGAAGATACTATTCCCTTGCTTCTTCAAAAGATGTTGTGGTTTTTTTTATTGGGACTCACAGCAAGGGGTAGAACCTACCACCACATAGCTACCAAATTCAGATAGTCACACAAGATTCTCATGCGTTTTACAGTAGAGCAGGGAGATATAATGTCATGTTCTTCATGGACTTGTGTTTTTAATCATAGCATGCCTAGTTATTTTCCTTATCACATCAATGACATTTCTCTCAGAAGGAATTCTTTGATGGCACTTATTAGAATCATTCAGTTTCCCCATTCACGGCACACAATAAGCAATGTTTACTGCAACCGCACTCAGAAGCCCCAAGGAGGTTCAAGCTACTCCATGTTTGATTTGAACAAATGCACACATAGAAAATATTCCATTATTTCTAATACTGGCCCTGTTGCATTTCAGCAAGTACCTCATCATCAGGAATGCCTCACAAGTGAAAAGCCAAGGTGTCTTGAGATGAATAAGGCTGAAATCCCTAAAGTTATGGGGAAAGATGATGCATTTAAACTCAGTCAAACGTTAGTTTTCTTCACATGAAGGCTCTGCATAATTACAAGTATCAAGTATTTTAGTAACGTCTTTAACTTAGGGATGATAAAAAATAGACACTTCAAAAATTACAAAAGGAGGTTAAAAAGAGACATAATGGTACAACCAACAAAAGCAACTGTTTTTATTCCTGCAAAGATACAGTGTTAGAATACCAACTAAGAATATTAAGGCATTTTTACTTTGGTCTTGTAGCAAGAGCAGTAAATAGGCACTGGGTCTTACTGTAGCACATATGACACACGATGCATTGATATTTTCTAAAATCTTTTACTAGGACAAAAAGAATGACAAAATATAGAATTAAGGACTTCAATTCTCCCTTCTGTTTTTTTACAACTCCCTTACTGCACTTTGCAATGCCACTAACAGATCAGAGCTAGAGTAACATGCTAGTGTTTCAAAACCACAAAAAAATGTTGGCCTCTCTTCAGACCTTTGGTTCAGATCAATAATGGATAACAGTAACCAACCAAAACTGTCTGCATCTCATACATAACTCTTCATCGTAAAAGACACACCAGTGAAAGAAATTTAATGTATCAAAACCTTTATACAGCATTAGGAAGACTGAGCATTTATTTCAGCAGTGAAACAAATGTGTTGAAGTCCAATGTATTACACATCTTCTTTTGAAGACAAGTGGTGACTGTACAGACAAGTGGAAAAGCCTCTCCTCTATATTAGCACGATAGCACAAATCCAGACCAAATTTTAAACTCTAAATGCAGAAGTGAGAAATAGTGAGAGATTTCTCATGTCAGTGAGCATTATGATTTCCTACTGTGATAGTTTCCCAAGAAAACTTTGTACACTGAAAAGCAAATGCACATGTCTAAATCCATAATACTTCATTTCAGAGAGTTATAATGAATAGCATGGGAAAATGCCCTGGACAATGACCAGCTGGAAAGAAAGGCTTTTTATTTACATACTTGCTACGAGACAACATTTCAAATAAGGACAATAAGAACATATTTAAATATTTATGCATAAATATGTGCACACTTTTTAACATGATACAAGAAATTTTATTAATTGTTAATACCTGCTGATTATGTTTTGTTCTATATAAAGGTCATTACACAGGAGAAGGACAGCTGTTCTCCATGCATATGCAACAGTAAATTGTGGTACTTAAGACACTGCCAAAATGATTGCATTCTGTGAGAACTTGTTTAAAATACACAGGAAAGATTCTCTGAATGGTTCTGGTTGAAGTTAGAGACTCAGCTACTATCTCCTCTGCTCTGGAGCCTGCACTCAGAGGCATTACTATGCAGTTCTAAGTGGTGAAAGGGTTACAACGAAGTAGAATAGAGAATAGGTCTCAGGACCACAGGTTATCTCGCAAGACAAAACAATCTCCCACTCATGGTGACTGTGCCAGCTGCCTGTTTACTTAGGTGTGAGCACACAAGTCCTGCTTTACTAGTTTGCAGATCCCTCACGCCAAAATGAGTGGCTCTGGAGTGAGTAACTATGAGAGAATAGGGAGCAGCAAACAGAGCTGGAAAGGGTTTTTTTATGTGTCTATGATGTGACAAGTCAGGTAGGCAGCCCACTAGAGCTGCTTGAATATGGCTTCACAAGCTTTGCTATTCAAAACAATGAGTTTATTCATGGCAATATACACTGTCACTGCAACTGGTGTGGACAATTACTCAGGGAATACAGGGCTGGGAAAGCAAGGAAGGCAGTCTAATTTTCACAGTAAAATGAGTTGTGCTCTGTAGCGGACATGCACATAAATTGAGTTTATCCAGCCCTAATTTGGCCAGTCGTGCCTTAACTCATTTCTGATATACAACAAGTAGATGAGCTTACTCAGTTGTCATTTAGCCCTGAGTTAACCACAGTGTTCTGAACAGTATGTATCAGGCTCAGTTACACTCGAGAAGATCTGAGCATTGAAGTAACTGCAGACTTAGGACAGGTAAATAATAGAAGCAGGGAAATACTAAACATCAAAGCTAAATCCTTGATCATTGCTGTTTACCAGCCTCTGTAAATAGATGGTCATGAAAGTATTAATGTTGAGAATTGTCTTACTCAGCAGGCTGATGTCAGTAAAGGAATTTACATACACTGAATTAAAATAGATTTTTACAGAAAAGAGAACTGCAAGGAATTGCTGAGATAACACAAGAGAAAAAAAATTACATTATCCACAAGAGTTAAACATACTAGTCCTGAAAGACTTTTGATTCTAATTTCAAGTAAGTTACCTTTTTCAAGTTTTATTTGGGAAAAAAAATACAGTCAAAAGATTTCCTAAAGATTAAAAAATAATTCAAATACTTTTAAATCATAAAAATGTAAATCAGTCCTCATAGAGTCCTTAGAGGGAGAAGAACAATTCACAATACTGTCATTTGCTAATTTAATACTACTAATTCAATCCACCTCAGGAACAATTAGTAACTTCTGCACAATTGATGCCAGGCTCTGCCAAGTTGCATTTGTACTACAGTGGTATAAAATATTTGAATTTAAAAAAAAGAAAGAAAAATACAATCTATCTTTTTATTTACAGCGTAAATTAAGCACCTCACAGAACTGTCAATTTTGAATTTTTGCAAAGAAGTTTGTCCTTTGACTGTTTTTTGTGGGTCTGCCTGTGTCACTTTGGGAGGACCAAAAGTAGCACAGATAGACAACAAATTCAGATACCTCACTTCTCTGTCACTGAGTCTAGCAACACACAAACTTTCTCGTGCCCGTCTGTGGGCTGTGGGGAAGCTGGGAGGCAGCCCCTCCTCGTACTCTCACACCCTTAGCCTTTTCCCCATTCTGCACTTCCTGCAGCATCCAAATTCCCCCCAACTCTTCCACTAATTCACTTTGCTTGTGGCAAACCCTACCATAACACCAGAATCTCACAGCAAAACATTAGTAGATTTGCAGTTTGCGTAAAGAATGAGTGACAAAAAGGTATTCGCTCCTAACATACTTATCAAGTGAGATTCAGAACTCAATATATAGAAACACCTGAATTGTAATGTAGTCATCGTCTGATGTGTTTCTTCCATACCTTAAAAGCAGCACCTCCATGAATAACGGATTTGATGAAAATCCCAAGATCAGCTCCAGTCTCCCGAGATTTGTTGCCTTTTAAGCTCACACCAAGTCCAGCAGAGCCAGAATCATTGAGAGGAATCTCAAAGGTCAGCTGCTCTGTGGTTTCTGGAGAAAGAATACTGCAGTTTGGCTCTCCTTTCTGTGGGAGAAAACAAGGATGAAAACATGGGTGAAAGGGGGGAATACGCAGTGCATAAACTAGTTCCATACATGGGTTCATATGGCAAGAAATTGTTCTCTTCCAGAAAGCAGACTGAAGAAGCAGTCTTATAACCAACAATGCATTTAGCTGACATTTTTTCACATGATTTGGTTTAAAATGTTATTTTTAATGATACCTAAAAATATGCCTAAATAGAAGGTAAAATAGCTTAGTTCCACATGATATAAAACTGATGCTGCATCAGAATATAAAAAAGACATTTATTTCAAACACAGCTGCACTAAAAATGTAAGCCAAAACTCTCAACATTTTTACATGCAGCTCACAAGCTGTAATGATTGTTGTACTGTTAAATCCCATTCCCTTCCGAAAATTGAGTTTCATCCTTGAAAAATTACCCTTCCCTTAAACCTGTCTGCAAAGGTAAGTTGGTGTTACAAAAGTAAGGGTGCGAATTGAAAACCCAGTAACTTATTCTGCACTAATTCCCTCTGTACATACTTTTACTCCATAGAGGTTTGGGGTTTTTTCCCTTCCGGTATAGGCTGATCCCAATATTTTTCCTAGGTTAGATTGTTGTTTACAAAACTGCTGAGTGAAGTATCCATAGCTAGAGAAAATGAGAAAGAATTTTTTTTTCCTGCATACTGTATCTGCAGTTTTGTAGGGTTGCATGTTGGGGGTGTGTATGTTTGGGGTTTTTGTGTTTTTTGTTGTTGGTGGTGTTTTTTTGTTTGTTTTATTGTTGTTGTTGATTTTTTAAAGCAGGTCAGAATAATGAAATTTTTAAAAAATCAAATTCTTACCTGAAATATTCCTACTGGCACTCTACAGAAATAAAACTAGGACAAGGGGACCTACTATGGAGTAAAGTGCTCATGGAAGGTACTAGTGAAAAGACCTTATACATCATTATCTGATTTTATTCCCCTCTTCCTCCTCTGTATAACTCTAAGACAATTACTTAGTTTCTTGTAATCCGAACATTTTCTATTCATTTTTTAACAGTACTGTTACAAAGAATAGGAAAAAAATACTCTGAAAATGAAATACAGACAAGTACAAATTGGAAAAGATGTCTGGAGGCTGCTTTCAAGGGCGTCAAAGTTTTTCATTAAATTAAAGTAGAGGCCACATGCAAGGGGGAATGTAGTAGCTGGGCCAATCCTCTGTTCACCTAATGCAGGATTGTTTCCAGGGCCTAAGCTGCAGTACATACACTATCAATGCAACTGTCAACAAAGGTGCCAGCAGCACAGATGTTTTCTCAGCAGCCAGAACAGTCCCATACATTCATCAATTATGCTGCCTGATGAACAAGAAGAATTAAGAGCAGAAATTCATATCCTGAAGCAACCAAAAAATTAGAAACAGTAACCACTAAGTATACTTTCATTTATTTCAGATGCCCGTTCACTGATGAGAAGCAGTTAGTGGCTAGAGAGGAATAGTGTGAGCCAGACAGCTAGGCCCGTAAACCTCAATCCCAATGGCACCATGCTCAAGTTCTTCCTGGAATGTAACTACAACACAATTTGCTCAACTGCCAAATAGGAAAATGACATAGCACCAACACTGACAATTGTATTGATGCCAGCACTCATCTCCAGAACCTGTGCCACTCATTTGTGCTTTTGTCTTTGTTCACCAGGAGTAAACAATCCTCAGTTACAAATCCATCACTTGTATTTCTTAGCTGTGGATATTGAGACAACCTAAATGTAATGCCTCAAAACCTACAAATTCATTACTTACTACTGTGAACAATACAGGATGATAATTTGTAAAAACTCCTGCTCTGGCTTCCTTCAAAAGAATCAGTGTAAGGAAAAAAAGCACTCTTACTATCCTTCTAGCACAAGCATTTTGCATTTAATTTTCTCAAGGTTTTAGAGGAAAGATTTTCTGTCCAGTCTTTCGTTTTCAAAATGCACACATTCTCATCAGGCCATTCAGAAATCTTAGATCATAACTCTACTCCAATGGCACATCCTGTCCTGGTCTGGACAGCAAATTTTTTTCAGAGTCCCAGATATGCAATGTCCCCTGCAGCCCTCCTGGTCAATCTTGCTTTGTATTACTTTCCTGGTCCCCTAGGCAAGCAGTTCCCATGTGCTGCTGCCATTCTTCCACTAATAATGATAAATCCATAATATACATAATATAATAAATAATAAATCTAATAATAATAAATCCATTAAGAATAAGAGTAATAAATCCATGACAACTGCAGTGGACTCTTGCCCCTTCTGTATGTCAATACTGTGGTTTTGTCCTTCCCAATAGCACAAGGAAAGCAGTGAGGGGGTTGTTGTCATAGAACACAGTGCCCATGCCTACCTTCACCAGAGCAATCACAAATTGCTTTACAACATTACCTCACTATGAACTTGGACTTCAGATAAAACTTAATTTGGTCACATTCAGATCAATTTTTAATGGGGATGGCTGAAGGCAAGCCCTGGCACAAAGGCTATTATTAGCTTATTTCTCAGGAGCATCTTACCCGTTTCACTTTAAGCTCTAAGATGTACATTAATTTCAGGCTAAGGACCTCATGTGTAAACTTGTAAAAAACCAAAGACAACAGGATAGATACATGTCCGTCAAGTCATATATGAAAGTAAGCTAGGCAGATGAGTCTGCTTGAATTGAGTCAAATGCTCTAATCAATACCACAATCATTTGTACTATTGCTCTTGTCTCTGACCCACCCTCGACACAGACGACCAGGCTGCAGCCCCCGCCCTGGGCTGTGCCCAAGGCCTTGGCAGTGTTGGGAGCAGTGGTGGCTGTAGGAGGAACTGTGCTCAGCTCTAGGGTTCAAGAAACAACCTAGATGGATTCCAGAGGACAGCAATCTAACAACCTTGTTTAACCTTACCCCCCAAAAAACTGCACCCTAAAAGGGAACATAGTCTTCAAAACAGTAGCATTTTTCCCCTTTTTCTTTGCAGGTGATTTTTAACATAAGAAATATCCCACTTAAATAGCAGGCAAAGAAATGTTGGAGAGTCTCAAAGAAAACCTTTGTCCTCAATACTTAGGGAGAAAAGTCTGACTAGGTGGTCACTGGAATGCTTCCACTCTAAGTTTACTAAGATAACAGTATTACACATAGCTTTTCAGTATAATTTAATCTAATTTTAGACTCTGATACAAATAAATTGCTAAAAGCAGAGTCTTAAAAAAAGTAACTGTTGCTCAACATTCTATAATATTTCCCAACTTCCTTTAACATAACTATGCCACGTACTAGGTCTTGTTAAGTAACCTACCAGGTCACTGTCTGCATGCCTGGATGTGTTATCTACCAAGCATTAAGCTGTATTCAACAGGACATCATATAAATACAGTAAATATGCTCCTTGTTACAGTTCTTTGGGAAACAGATAATTTCATCATACACAGACCTTAGTAAATTGAAGTTTAAAAACCAGCTTTTTTTACCTATTACTGGAGAAGTCTCTCATCTTCCTTGAAGTCCTTCACAAGTGTTTCTTGTTCAACATAATCCAATTATCCTAAAAAAGTCTCTCCCTTCTATTATTTATATTCATCCTTACTTGGATCTAGCAAAAGTCAACTTAAAAATAATGCTGAACTTTTTTTAATAATACTATAAAAAAATTGTTACCCATGACGGAGGATGAATGACATTTCAATGATTTCACAGGGATGGGTCACAGGAAAGGAGTGGCACATCTAAAAATCAACAATTATTTCATTATAAGATCAAATAAACTCCGTCTTTATTCCCTTAAAATTTTCATTCACTACTCACTGTATGGCATCTGATAGCAAATGCCTGGTAGTCAGTCTATAACATCAAGACTCCTTGGTACAAATACAAGATTGAAAGTTTTTCTTCATGGAAGTATGTGAGAAGCAGCAGGAGGGAAGAAAAACAGAGGAGAAATAAAAAGGGATGAAGCTTGATTTCTTCCGATACTCGCTAAATGGTTTTGAATAATTTTCCTGATGATAGTGCTCTTCCCAAGGAATGCCTTTTCACTGATGACCGGAAAGAGCTCCAGCCATTCTTAAGAGCTCATCAATTTACCACTTCATTTGGACAACTAATTTCATGAGTGATGGTCCCTGTTCCTAGAATATCCAGGTATGAATATTAAACGCTGCTGGTGACTCACAGACCTGCATTCCCACGGCCTTTATTTCCCTGACTTTGCTAAAACATTAGTCCAAGACATCAATAATTTACAATACAGCAACCACCATCAGCTGAATTATGGTCTGCTAAAGGAAGTTCTCTCCAACATACTGAACCTCGATTTCTATTAGAAATACTTCTTACCTCAAGATCATCCTAGAATCTGAATTCCCTCAAACACAGCCTGAATTAAATGAGCTGCAATATAAATGTTTCCAGCCCAAGAAAAACTTACAGTTTAATATTATAAATTACCCAGTCAACAATTACATTGCGTATTTTCCACAATTGCACCTCAGCACTTCAGGAATTAAGTGATAGTATATTACTGAAGTTATTCCCTACTGCAGACAGAGGTAAGTAACTCAATAGTACTCTGATAATCAAAAAATCTTCACATAAATTGAAGTACAGTTAGCAAAGTGCTGAGACCTCAAGATGGCTAGAGCTTTCAGATGGCTTGGCCTGTACTTTTCCTTTCAGATGGGTACACTGAAGACAGCAAAAGGGATTTTAAACTCTTAAGTATTAATAAAATATACTCAACAGTGAAACAGGTTTAAAAAAGAAACATAAAAAAAAACAAATTGAAAAATAAATCTCCACCGCTCACTTTGTCCCTGCTGGGCAGGTCCTACCTTCAGCTTTGCTAAATCTTAGCCTGTCGGCTTTCAATGGATTTCTTAGCTGCAACAAGCTCTGAAAAGTCCCCTCTAGATACGCACATCTCTTTTCCCAGTCCCCTCTGCAGCCTGCTGATGTTTGTTACATACTATTTATAGGAGTCTGTCAACCTCAGCTCCTGCTTCAAAGCTCTCTCCTGGTTTGCCCCATCCAGCACTCCAGGATAGTTCCTGAGCTCTTTCAGCTGCTTGGGGAAGACAACGATCTCTCTTTCTGCAGGTGGTTTCTGCTGGACCAGAATGCAGAAAAAGTCTGAGAGGCGATTTTTCCACTTGCTGTCCAGACCCAGCTGTTAAACACAATGCAGCAAACAACCAAACAGGCACATCCCTCACAAGGGAAGTCAGGACAGCAATGTTTTCATCTACCAAGATACCTGCATGGAAGTTCAGTAAAATCAAGTCTGACATTTACTGTATGTCCACAAACCAGACATAAAAGTTCAGAAGAGTTTATATGAAGGTGAGAGAATACAGAGTTTGGTAGATGTGAGAGCAGAAAGCCCTAATAATATGTACTAAATAACATTCAGCAATGCAGATTGAAAACCTCTATCTAAGAGTCTCAGGATACATTTGATTAATTGATGTTCTGCCAATGATTTTATTTAATTTTTAGAAGCACATCTATACCTCAGGTGTCTGATTTCTTAATTTAAAGGCTGTAATAAAGGATTTTAAAAACAATCTAAACATTTTACTGGTATATATTTAAGTCTCACCACCAAGTTATCAGTATTTTAAAGAACAGATAAAATATACTTTTAGCCTTCTCTAATTACCACAACACACACAAACTGCTCAGTCACCAGCACTAACAGAACGGTAACCTTTGGAAAAAGTACTGTGCCTTGTATTCTTCCCCTTTCTACTTAGTCCATGGTTACATCCATTCAATCCTCTGTTTACCATGAGACACCACTTTCATTTAGTCCTTTTATTTAATCTTACAATGCCTGTTCTCATTGACCACGGCACTTTTGATCTGTGGATTTATCCTAATCTAATGCGTATCTCCCACTGGAAAGGTTGCCGTATTTATCCCTATTGTTCTTTTGCCAAAAGAGAAGCTTACAAAAAAAATTAGCTCCCGCTCAAGAGAGGAAGGAAATAGCATTTGTTTAACAGAACAAGAGACCTTTCAGTACCTGTCTGGTGCCCTTGACCAACACACTATTATGGTCTCTCAATATGCTAGCTGCCCCTTGCCTGGCTGCTCATTTCTGATAAGAGGTGCCAACTCCCTGGAGTGCCATTCAGAGCCAAGAGCAAAAGGCAAGAGACCCAGAAGGGTTATTTTCAAAGGCTCATGAAGGAAATAAGACATTTACCTGTTTTTGCAATTATTTTCTGAAAAAAAAGTTGAAGAGCAGCATTTACATTGTGGCACCACATAACTATTATTGGCAGAAAAGCTTGAAAAGAAGACACCTCCTTATTTGCACTATTCTCAATGTTCTTTCCAAGAGCTTAGGCACAATTAAGAAANAAAAGCTTGAAAAGAAGACACCTCCTTATTTGCACTATTCTCAATGTTCTTTCCAAGAGCTTAGGCACAATTAAGAAATACTTTGCTGACAGCTCAGTCATTCACTCACCATAAAATCTACCCTGTATTTTGCCACAGATATACAGTAACGGTCTTGAAAATAATACTCAAAGGTAATGCACTGCCGTACTCTTGTCACAATCTAGTAAATAACAAATCATTGCTGCATGTATTCATCTTCAGCATTTCTGACAGACGCTTTCATATTGGCTTCTCTAAAATCATCTGTATTCTGTACTGCAATAAAAACCAAATGGTCACTAATGGCACACCCTGCTAAGACAAAAACGTCGATAGCAAATCCTTGGAGATACACTTCACTGTACTTGGATACTTTTTACATTAACACAGTACACTACAAATGTGTGTTATATTAGACAGAATGATTCTGGTTTGAATTACATAGACTCTCTGGAATTATATCTGTGAAAACTGACAAAACTAGATTCTGTTCTTCATCCTATTATTTGATGGCACAGGACACTTAAAAACAGAGATTCCCCAGTTTGCTTGACACGCCTACTTGAGATCCCACAACAGGTTTTACCCAAATGGTTTGTCCTTGCAAAAGGGTTCTGGAAGGTGCTGTGGCACTGCTCTTCAACTTTAAAAAATGCAGTCTTACTTAACCTTTTAAGTGACTTAAGTGCAGGAAACAGAGGGAGAAAAATTAACTAGTTCATTCCTCAATCAAGGTATGCCTCACTGTGAAAACACCATTTCCATCCCAGGTATGGGGTTAGCCAAGTGCTTAAGCACCCTACTGAGCTGGAGCCTTATGCAGTTAATATACCTTGCTACTCAGATCCCAAATTCTTATTACTCATGAAGATGGAAGACTGCATGGTATTTTCAGGGTGAATTTAGGATTGCTGTTACTGTATACTTTCAGAATATATTCCGGGCAAACAAGTCATCACACCGTGATGCACAAATCCAATTCTTTACTCCATTTACTGGTTACTGTTTTAAAGGGATGGTAAACAACACAATAAGCAGTGTATAATTCTTTTATGTCTATTTCAAACACACGTTTTATATTAAGTCAGCCTAGGAAAACCATTTTAATGGATTCTGTGGCAGAGAGACTTTCAGACCACCCTTTTAAAGTTCCTTGTATTTGATGGAAAATAGGAAGAATGGGATCTGAAAGACAGATGCTGGATCACAACATTTCAATGGGCTTGACAGAGAAAGCAATAGTAGGCCAGCTGCAATAAGGTCTGTGCAGCCTCGAAAAGGCTGACTACCACTATCACATGGAAAAGCAGAGTAAACATGTTTGCTGTGCTGGTGGCTATATTGGCATTTCACAGCATATGAGAGCTCATTCTGCCATGGCAAAAATGTTGGATCTAGTTTAATTTAAAAAAATAATAAACCAAACCCACCCGCTTTTCAAAGATACATGAATTATTCAAGCAATTTATTCCCCTTTTGTAAGTTAGGGAGTCTCACCAAAATTGGGGATAAAGGGATACTTTTTGCCACACCTTCTGTTCATTGTGACAGGGAAGACTGTTACGTTCCTTCTAAACGTTGATCTGTTACTGACTTTTATAATGAGCACAGTAACAAATCAACAAAGCTCAGTGCATAGTTTCCAGTACTCTAAGCTATAATGAACTAGTAACTATCTTCTGAAATACATAATGAAAGCTGAAAACCTTTGAGAGGCTGAACTACTCTATGTTTTCACTCTAAAAAGATACATTTGTGTAGACTAACCTACACTCATTTCTCAACTATTCTAGATAAAGACAACTTACAGGCCCAAAATTAAACATTTTCCTTCAAAAGTTCTTGGGAAAAAACAGGGCTTTCAAAAATCTACATAGTTTATAAAGTTATTCAAGATGAAAGGTGCCATGTATTTTCACAATAGCCTTCTCTTCATTATGCAGAACAATGCAAGAACTGAATCCTGTTTATGTTATTAAAATCCAATATATGTATATTGACTTTTTTTCTATGAGATTCTTCTCCCTTTGAAATAGAGATTACACAACAGAATTGGCACTTGCTGGAATCACTTTCTGACTGAAATTATTTGACCATTTCTGGTTGAGCACTAGAATCACTGTTTTGACCTACGAAGACAGGTGCAAAAATGATTAAGTCTAGGTTGAAATTCCACCTATTGTTTCCTGCACATTAAAAGGCAAGAAACAACTAAAAGGAAGTAATAGAAATTAAGCTTTGAATATTCAAAACGAAAAAGACAACATTTGAGGCAAATGAGTTCTCCTTCAGGCACAGAAGTTCAAGATAGTGGAAGGAATTAACTAGGGGAAGACTGAAACATAAAAATCAATCACAAGCAGAAAAAATGCGTAATTGAACTCGCCACTCAACCCGCTTCCTTGTATTCTGTATAGTACATGTGTAAAGAAAGACTCAGAGCTAAAGATCAACCACTACATTATACACATGGTTGTTGTTCTAGCTTTTGTGACAAAAATATTGGTTTGTTCCCTTTCCTCCTCCATATGACAAGAAAACATAGAAATAGTGATTACAGTTGAAACAGGTAAGCCAGAGCTATCTTTGAGACAAAAAATAAACCATATGCAAAAATTACACTTACATATGTGCTTTAGCTTAAAGAAAAATGCATTGAAATGTTTTTGGTAGTATATTATTTCTGGCAATTGCTGAACAGGCACATTCCTCTGCTTATATGCATCATATCCACTATCCAGAAAGCTCATGAAAAATAACAAGAAATAGGGTCACAGCACAGAATGGGTTACACCAGAACTGTTCTCATTCAAGTACCTTTGCTTGTTTCACCAATGCAGGGATAAAGAAAGAGAAGGAGGAGTAAGTGATCTTTATATCACTACTAAAATAAATGGCACCTTCAGATTACACACTTTCCCTGGAGAAAAAACAAGATGCAACAAATACACATGATCAAAACATTATATTTTCAAAACACAATAGAATGATAGCCACGGTTTGATGTGTATTCCATCTACTTTGATAAAAGCTGGAAAATTCAAACCTGTTCAGTTAAGCCAGTTTCTCCCTAATATTCACCATCCTTTAGAAAACAATCAGTGTTACACAGTTTAAAACCCAAATGCACCTTAAAAGAATGCATTAATTATACTCTGTAGATTGCGATAATTAAGTGAATCAAGATCTTCCCCTGAGTTTTGGAATCAGCTCCTCACTCAGCTGCTACATTGTCAACAGCTGGCATGAATTACTGGGAACATTTGGCTAACTGGATAATAAGAAGGACAGCCTGTGGTTGGTTCAAATTCTACTTCACTGATCTGCTTCGATTGAAAAAAAAAAAAATCTCATTAGGTCCTCCTTTTTTTTTTTTTAAGCAGTAACAACACTACAAAGATTAGGTTTTCTATTTTATTCCCTCATTATGTGCAAACAATGTAACCATACAGCTCTCAGATGTTGTATGGGCTTCTGTAACTAAAGCCCCCAGTTCCCTGTAATTCAATAATGCCTGTTTGCAATACTGATTCATCCTCACCCAAATCACAGCTCTCTCTTGGCTGGTGTGGTAAAGGTTTGCTACTTTGAATATGTTTTTCTACTTGCTAGCAATTCATCAGCACAGATCACAGTAACAAAGCACCCAAACTCTGCTCCCATCTGGTTTACTGAAGAGAAAATATGAGTGAGACCAAGCTTTCTCCAAACCACAGCTTTGTTATGAGGTAAAGTCAAATTATATTATTATGGACCCGTGCAACCAAACGTCACCCGCTGTTACTTTGTGACATTATTTGCTTTGTAGCTATCAAATTCTCTCCAGAAATCCATGCTGGACTCCAGTTCTACTGGAGCGACATGCTCAAAAGTGGGTTTGGGCATCGTCTCTGGTGGCTTCAGCCTCCAGAGGCATCTTTGCCACAGGAAGCCATGGGGAGTGGGCACATTTACCAGGCAGTCCTCCTCCTTTTCCTTTTAACAGGTAATGAGGAATCTAAAGAAAACAGTTTCTCACATTACAGTCTCTTGGAACTGCTCAAATCAAGAACAAGCTGATATAAAGCAAAACCCTCAAGTATTTAGGTAAACTCTGCATGTGTGTTACATAGTCAGAGCATTCAGTTACCGCTGTCCTCGAAAAATATTGGATTATCCACTGCCTTTCTGTGCAAAAATAAACATTTAAAGCACTGGCTTTTTTCTCCTCTTTGATCAAAACAGCACTGTAACTTTTGAGGTAGCAGAGGATTAGTCCAATGTAATACCATACCTAAAGCTAAAAACAAATAAAAAAGCTAAACCAATTTTAATTTATTTTTTTAACCTTTGCTGATACTATTCTCAGACATCGCATGAATTCTAACAAGCATCATGTTAGTATCAACATCTGGTAACTTAGTGGTATAGTAACCCACACTTTTTCTGTGTGCTACCAAACAGACAGAGCTGAAAGGCTTAATTTAGAAGGGCTGGTTCCATAGAATTATCTAAAGTATTTCAGTAACTCTCATTTTTATTAATTTGTACTTGACTGGGATAACAAGGAACACAGACTAGTATTAGAATTCACAAATCACAACGGTTACAGTGAGAGCCATCACTTGTGCACCATTCTTTCGCAAATAAAGCGATCTAAGTGAAGGTCAAGCCAGCAGGATAAATGTGGCCACTTTTTGGTTTTCAATCATGCCAGTCGTAAGTAAGTCACCTTTAGAAAGGTAGTTAATCCTTGCTGTAGGGGCCAGAATTTAATAGCAGGCAATTGTGGCAGGTAAAAATTATAAATAGCTTTTAGATTCTTCCAGTCTTTTATACCCACATGCTGTTACAGTGATATCCACGAGAATCTGTACTATGACAATAAAAAATAATGTATAATGTTGGGGGAACAGAAGAGAGAAAAGAAGAAAACATACTTTTAAAAAAGTACATTTTCTGTGTAATGTGTTTTATAACTCAAAAAAAAAACCACAAGAAAAAAAAAAAGTTGATGGGTAGCCTCTAAGAAAATAAGCTCTTATTTAGAAGAGCTGGGAAGAAAAGAAATCCTAAATATAATAGATAAATTACTACTTTCAGACTCAGAAATTTCCCTCTGATCCACACAGACAGTGACTCTATACTACAATGACTGACTTTGGTACTTTGTGAATCGCCAGTTACAGGGCTGAAAATAAGCTGCCATTATACTCCTTAGAGACTACATAATAGAAAATGAAAATAAAAATAAGTTTTGTTAGGACACTTCACAATTGCTCTACTACAGGAAAAAGTGGGCACCGGCGGCACAAGAGGAAAGGCTCACATGAGAGAAACTGAACTCCCCTCCAGCTTATCCTACCACAGGCAACAGATACCCTTACCTCAACAAGATCCACCTGGTAACAAGGAAAAAGAGGAAAACTGTCAGCTATGTTTTGTGAGAAAACATAATGGAGGATTTCTGTAGCAGATCCTGCTAAGAGTCTAAAGCAAAAGGAAAAGCAAGAAGGCAGCATCTTAAGAAAAGAATGAAGGCAGTTTGTGTTCTTTAAAGGAGATAAAATGAGACAAAACCAGGAAATGCTGTCCTTCCCTTATCCTGAGAACTTAATGAAAGGTCAAGTACAGCCATCAATCAAGATAAGGAAGAGGCAACCAAAGAGATGACCTTCTCTGAGGGGAAAAAAGTATGTATCAGATAGACAGAGGACCACATTAGCCTAAAAGTGCTATGTGAGAGAAAAGAAAACAGTTTCATGCCTGCGCCTAAAAACAAAAAGTGAAAATTAAGCACTTGAGATAAAACAAAATTAGACACGCAAGTCAAAGATTGCAGCCAAGGAAAATCTTGATTCCAAGATCTGTGAGGACCGCAATGGAATTATATTCCTCACTACACCTGCAGTTTGGCACCCAGCTCAGGAGATGCATCTCCTGGTGTCTGCCACTCTCACTGATTCGTTACTGATAAGCTCCAGGACTCATTACTTGCACTTCAAACTTCTGGGTTAAAGTTTGTTACTTTTCTGAAAGAGAATAATCCACTTTCATTCATGCTTGACCTCACAGTTACATAATTTATTTACAATATCCCCCTGTGACTTATTGCTCATGATGTCATTTTTGAGATGAAAAAAATTAGATTGTGTGGAATTGTATCTAAAGTAGATAAAATCAAATCTCCTTCAAAATCAAATCTTAGTATAAATAATTCTCAAACACAAGCCTTACACAATTACCTTCAGCCAACAACAGTTCATTTCTATTTCTTAGGCTAGTTTTAAAACATGGAATTGGTTCAGTATCACTCTTCAGGAAAAAATAACAAGTTTACCAGCTCTCGAGGTAGAAAGGCCTCCTCCTGACGAGCCACAAGCAGACAGACAGTTTCCCCTTGCTTTGTGCTTCTCAGCATAGCTACAAGCTCTTCCTGGGTCCTGCCAGTGATGTCCCGTCCATTCACCTACCAGACCCAAAAGAACACAGGATGTCATATCTGTATAACTGTCTTTTTGTCAAAAGAGGAATTGGCAACAGCTCCCACACTGTCTCCCCTCTGGCCCTGCACAAATCACTTAACCTTTTTTCCCCTCATTTTCACCATCTGTTAAAGCAGCTCTGTAGTACTTACACCCCATGCAGGGGGTTTGTGAGGCTTAATTAGTTTGTAAAGCACTTTGAAGATGAAAAGTACAGAAACAAGACCCAAGTATTAAAACTGTTTACCTTAAGAGCTTTTTGAGGTTAGTAAGTGGTAAAAAACCCTTTAGATAATGAGGTTATAAGTCACAAGATATATGAAAATTTTAAACAGACCGATTTGAGCAAAGTTGCCTTAAAATGAGCACTTATCCACCTCGATATTAATCAGAGATTTTTGGACATGGCTGAAGAGGCAAGACATGTTTTGTTTCTAAACTGATACATTTATCTACTTTAAGAACCAAGATGTTATCAGGGCTCCCCTTTTCAAACATCCCATGGACCCTTGTGAAAAGCACCTTTTTCCAAAACCCTGTGTAAAATACCTGTTGACAAACAGTACAAAAGTGAAGAGACTTTTTTTTTTAATCAAGGTCTAGAATTGTAATTCCATACATCAGCAGTACGTATAAGGAAATAAAATATTTATGCCAAAACCAGCAATCAATGCTCAGCAATGAAAACACAATGGATGTTTATCCTAACCTCCAGGATTCTGTCTCCTGACTGCAAACGACCATCTTTTACTGCTGCACCTTTTGGTAAAATATTCTTCACGAAAATTGGACCAGGACCATGTACTGAAGAGTCTCTGGTAACCACAGTGAAACCAAGTCCTTCTGGGCCTAGAAGGTCAGATAAAGAACTGCCAGTGTAAATTTCAACAAGCAAATGATGATCACTAAAAGTATGTAAACAATGTCAGCAATGAATCACAGACACTCTTTCAGGTTAGCTCTGAAAAAAAGAAAGTAAACAAGAAGCTGTAAACACGACCCTATTTTCTGCATGACCTAGCAAAGAATTCTACCAATGTCAGAACACGTGCTCAAATCTTCCTGCAACAGCTACAGGTGGAAACGCTTTTGGATAGCCCACAATAATACAAAACTTGTGAGGACTCTCATTTTAAAGCCTTTACCTTTTCTCTAGATGGCTTTAGTATCACATTAACGTCAATAGCCTTTGAAACAAATCAGAGCAATCAGAATTATTTATTTATGAACATAAATACAATTTAACACATTTTACTGAAGCTTGGTGAAAAGTGAAAAATGCCGCATGATTTGAATGCACAAAGTGCTGACAACATGCTGTTAAGAAAAGACAAAGTGGTATTTCAAAGCTTCCATTAGTGAAGTTGTTTGTTGCTTGGAAATAAACAACCTCAAGTGTTAATAGATAAATGTTTTAACAAATAATTAGGGAGTAAAATCAATATTAGCAGGTATTGCTTATAAGCCACCAAAATTACCCAATAATAGCAGGGCCCATAAAAATCTTTTTATATTGGGCAGAATTGCCACCCACGTGATAGCTTTCAGAGATATCATCACATCCGTATCCCAGTCCTATCACTTCTAAAGTTAAAAGTTACTGTTTCAAAATCAAAAGCATTAAATCTAAATGGGGAAAATTCTGAAGTAGTTTTTTAATCCGAAGCTGAAGAGTTCAGGAGTAAAAATGAGTGATTTAAGTTAAAAAATAATAAAAGAAATGACAGCTTCATTATATTCACTATGTATTAAAAGAATAATGTTACAGACAGTTTTTAAAAGGGCCACTTCTGGCATCAAATTTAACTCTCAGCCAAATCAGAGACAGAAATTAAACAGAAAATATAAATGTTAATTGGGATCTGGTTAGGCACATTTTACTACATGTGCATAAACCTGTTACTCCATGCAAAGGCAGACATCTGCATGGAGCAGCAATTAAAGATGTATACACAAAATTCAGCCTGCTGACAGCTGAATAAATACAGATGGAAAGAAAAGGTTTGCAGAAAATAAAAAAAAAAGAAAGGCAGGTAAATCTGTGGTCAGCTTCTCGGATAACATGAAACAGAGCAGAGTATATTTTTAAACATACCTTTAAAAGAACATTGTAACAGTGATGTGGACAATTAGCAGATATGAATTAAAACAAAGGTCACCAGCAGAGAGTTCTACTTTTTATTCTGTACTTGTGAAAAGGCTGAAGTATCTCTTAATAACGCATGTGACTAATGAAACACCTTCCACATAATCAGTAACTGAGGTGTTCTAAAAATCAGAAAGTCTGGATAACATGCATCCAAAATCTATGAGAAAGCTGACTGTTGAGAATATTACTGTTAACATTCCTTTACCTTTAGGAAGTTTTGGAACTTGTAAACTGTAAATAACTTGCTTGTACTTTTGATGTCACTAGTTTAGTTTAAACTCGAGGCATCACTATAGAGAATATGATACAGAATTAATCACATCATCTCCAAAGACTTACCTTTTTTCAGGTCTATCTTGATTTTCTTTGCATTTTTTTTATTGCCAAAGCCCATAAGGGGAGACAGTGAGGGAGAAGATGACTTTCTACCCAGACGTGGAAGGTTGGGGCTCTTAGCTTGTTGTAGGGTTGCCTGTATACCTGCCTCCAAGCTGCTTGCTCCGGAAAGATTAATTGCTTTCAGAGCAGGTTTTGGATGAACAGGAGGTGGAACCTTTGGTTTTGGAACCCCTCCTTCATTATCCGGAAAAAGAGGAGCAATAGCAGCCTTCTCATATTGTTCTCGATTATATGGAGGAAGGACTTCCAAGATGACACTCTGAAATTTCATTGCCTGACGGAAGATGTCTTGAGCCCTTTAAAAGAAAGGCACAAAAACTGAAATGAACCAGAAAATTTGGGCAAAGTTAGAAGTTGTTTACAGAGAATAAGATAAAAATTTATCTCAAACATGAAGAAATAACCTTACCTTCACATTTGCAGGGTCCATTTTCTAAAAACTACAGATGAAAAAAGATTTCCAAACTACAGCATTTCCCTACATTTCAAGTAGGAACACCACATCTATCAGGATTCCTAGGCTGCTATGAAAACATACCAGCCAGGATAAACTAATGAGCACAGTTCTTCACGCAGAGCACTGGGAAGGGAATTTCAGATGGTAAAAACTAATCAAAAGGCTCCTGAAGTTACAGCTTGCTACTTTTTTCAAGTGTTTGTCTGTTATGTATTTTCTTCTTGGCATAGAGGCACACTTGAGCATTTATGACCAATTGGTCTGGGGGATACATCTACCCTGAGCAAGCTCAAGACTCTGTTTTTTCCCAAGTACAACCTAACTGCCCCTTGGATTCCTTCCTACTGAATCCACAGCAATAAAAAAGGATGAGGGTACAGGACATATGGACAACTTCAGAAGAAATACTGATTGTAAATGGTGCAACAGAAAAGGATGATGGTATGGGATATATAGACAGATAAATAAATAGGTAGATATCACTCATCTTTCAAGCAGTAACCTCTTGCTAAGGTGGGTATGTGGACTTCACTTGATGTCTTTAAAGATGTGCTCAATTGCAACACTAGAAACCATGTTAGAGCATTTAATGAAATTACACTCCTTGAACTGAAAACATGGCAACAATACAGTGTTCGGGTTCTCATGCATTGCAAGGCAATTAAGACAAGTTGGCCAAAGCAACTGTTTATAAAGCCTTCTCTGGATTTTTAATAACCTGGAGATTCAGTCAATCAAGACATTTTATGAACCTGGAACTCTAAAGGAACAAAGGAGACTTCTCTCTTTCTATAATTTCCTCTCCTACCTTATAGAATCATGGTATCATTTAGATTGGAAAAGACCTTTAAGATCATCCAGTCCAACCATAACCCTACTTTACAAAGTCTGCTGCTAAACCATGTCCCTAAGCACCACATCTACACAGTTTTTAAATACCTCCAGAGATGGTGATTCAACCACTTCCCTGGGCAATCTGTTCCAGCACTTAACAACCCTTTCGGTGAAGAAATTTTTCCTGATATCCAGCCTAAACCTCCCCTGGCACAACTTGAGGCCATTTGCTCTTGCCTTATCACTTGTTACTTGGGAGAGGACACCAACACCAACCTCCCTATAACCTCCTTTCAGGTAGTTGTAGAGAGCGGTAATGTCTCCCCTCAGCCTCCTCTTCTTCAAACTAAACAGCCTCAGGTCCCTCAGCCATTCCTCATAAGACTTGTTCTCTAGGTCCTTCACCAGCTTTGTTGCCTTTCTCTGGGTCTGCAAATCACTCCTAAAGTGGACTCATTTTCTTCCATGCTGCAGAAGACAGCTCAAGTACAAACAGAAGTAGTAGCTGAAGCATATTTTGAGCATTAAAAAACTCCAGGAACTTTTGCTTAGCAGAATCAGGTCATAAGGGGAAGTAATAGCCACATTAGTTTTTAAATAAATCATGGAGTCCTTTTGAGAACAATTTACTTATCTCCTACCTTTCTGTAGCATGTTTATCAGTCAGGCAAAATCAGTATTTGACTAAGTCTTGGCTTTGGATTTATACTCAGTTATGCAACAGGAGTCAGTATCAAAAATATTTCTAAAATAAACAGGTTTTTTACACTGATACAGAAAGGAAGCCACTAGAAACGTTAACATCTTGAACACACACCTACTGCTTTCCCAGATCAACAGAGCCACACAGTACCTCTGCCTTGCAGCTGTAGGTAGTGGAAGGAAGGGGCTGTTTCAAGAGGGTTTTTTGCAGCGTGAAAACATTGAAGTCAGGGGAAGAACCATCTTGGCTACACTGAGTGTTATGTGCACCAAGAGTCAGAATCACCACATTCATTGATAGGAGATGCTGCCAGAAGAGAAATCTCAAACTTGGAAAGAAAGGTAGCAGGGAGAGTGTTGTAGGAAGGTATTCCTCCAGCACCAGCATCAAAGGTTAGGTTTCAGAACTGTAAGAGGACTGCCCTGATGTGTCTGCAGGGGTTCTAGGTTACCTGCTCACCTACAGCCTGTGAATGTTTTCAAGGACAGAGCTCAGGATGTAAAGTTTTAACTGGGTTTCTTTCCTACCCTGTCTTCCTCCTTGCAAGTAGCCGCTTGGCCATATGTTACAAGATAATTTACTAACTCAGTTTCAGGAGATGAATATTTTAAATATATGAAAGACAAAATGTAGGATCTCCTTCAAACAAAAATAGTGGAAATAACGCAAGACATCCTATGGGAAAGCCTAAATGCAGTCTTCAGGGGCAAAATAACTGGCTGCACTTCAAAGAGAAAAAATAATGGATGGAGAAATTTACATTTCTTGAGACCCCAAATGCATACTTTAAAGAAATAAGGGAGTCAATTAAAAGAGGTTCTAGAAACTCTGCAACACAACAGAATGTAATTGAATAGATTAACAGCAAATGAAAAAGCAGACCAACAGTCCCAATATATAAAACTATTATAAACATGGGAATACAGAAAGTAGGCTGCTGCTATTACAGCTGCAAATGCAGCAATCATCAGGAGCAATACTAGAAAGTCCCTGCTGAAAATGGAGATGGTATGTAACAGTGTCTGCTAAGTGTTAAAACAGCTTTTACAAGGGTTATGAAGAAATGCCAACTTGAAACTAGCAGATTTTCCTCACAAAGGAGGATCTGATGACTATTTTCTGGGTCAGTAGTCATTGGGAAAATGCTTTGTCACATCCTTTACAGTTACTGCATTTCTGTAACTTGGACTTCTGTCAGGTTAGAACAGTTATGTCATGCCAGATGAAAACTAAAAGGTATATTCACTGAGAAAAGTTTCAACCTGGAAAGCCGCTTTATTTAGCCATTTTCAACAGCCAGGGAAGAGAGATTATGCAGAAGGACATTCTGGAAGGCAGATCAGTAGAACATCATAACAAGACATGGGACCAGGCTAAAGCTTGTCCAAAACACTCCCCCAAGCCCCCAAATGGATGTTGAGTCCTCACTGTCAACAGTTTTTCTCCTCCAATCCAGTGCTACTGCAACTACACTACTTGTTATTGCAACAAAGTGAGTATGTAGGAAAAAGTTCTTATGTAGGAACTTTCCACAGGTAGAAGAGAAAGGCACATACCATATTGCAGCAGAATACATTTACCCCCAAATATGTAGAAAGCAGTAACTTGAAAAGATATCAGGAGGCAAAAAGCACAGCCTCAGAAACAAGGTAGTACCTGCACTACAGGACTATGTTGGTTTTATAAAAACCTATTTTGCAAATATTTATCCCTAATAGTGAAATTACTTATTTGATTTTAGTCTAGAAACCTTGAACATTTGGCTTACTGTTTAGAAAGTTAAGCCTCAACTCCCTTGAGATCTCAATAGGCTTTTGTTATATTATAAACAATCACTCAGCTGTCTAAACATATGGATTAAAAGTAAAAACAAATTACTATTTAATTACTACAGCAAATATCTGTGAAATTTGAGAGGCTATTCTTTTCTGCAAGTCACACTAATTCACAGTCGATCAAAGCAACCTGTTACTTAAAGTAATTTGAGACAGATAATAGATGTCAAAAGATTTTTAATAAAAGTCATAAGAGGTGAGACTTACTATTTAGCTCAACTAATCATTGTTTGACAGTGCTAGTATTTTTTAAAAATTAAATGCTCAAAAAGCTGCAGCACGAAAAAGATCATCTTGTTTCATTTGCAAAAGAATATTAAAAACATGCTGTAATGTTGACTCATTCTGAAAGTCTTATGAGGAAAAAATTACATAGAAAATATGGAAAAAATCACAGAAAAATTAGAAAGTGAGGATAACTACTAAAAACCTTACTGCTATTTAAATTAAGTAAGCATAATAGGTTCAGTAAGACTAGAAGAAGACTTCTCTCCTCAAATTTCACCTTAATGAGAGGCTTCAGAAAAAAATTACAAAGTTATCAATTTTATAGGCATTTTATCCGAAATAAATATTAACCCCTTTGCATTAATCACTCAAATACAAAATTGTATAAAATCTTGGCTAGTTAAAAAGTAAACCAGCAAACCAGTGAATCACTAAATCAGCACTTACTGTGCAAAGGTTTTATCTGTAAGGTCCACATGGTTAATCTTCACAATGCATTCATTTTCATGGAAAAGCCCATCACGCCTAGATCTGCTATTTTCTTCAATACCACGGATGAAGAGTCCCAGCATCCTAAAAGGCAAAAGGAAAGTGAAAACTACCCTTATTCTGCTGGTATAAATTTATAGCAACTAGAAATATTTATTAATCTGTACTGTGTACGAGATGAGATATAGTAGACCACCATGAAGTGCTTAACCTAGAGAAAAGATTTCCAGCTGACTCTAACTAAAAGTGAGGAGATTGCAAGAAAAGCCAAGAAAAATTGCTGGACATTAATGCTATACTACTTGCTAGAACTTCAGGAAGCATTAAGTCCTGTAGGTCATATTTAGAGAAAGAGAGGAAAACACCTAGGTCCCCCCATTCAGTTAAAAATCTTAATATAGCTTATGCAATATTTTTCTGCCACTAAGATTACATGGCTCTAAAGGAAAGCACAAATAGATTAAAAGTAATTTTCTAACTTGACTATAATAAACTAAATGGGTATAAGGTAAAAAATAACCACTATTTCTGCATCTGAGAAGGCTCTGAAACTTACTTTTCAGTTGACAAAACCCCTTGTTTTGATACATGCCACACGACTACATAGTATTGACCTCAGGAGCGCAGTAAAATATTGAAACCTGGAATTGTTTGTTACCAGGTTATGTTCAGATTGAAAACTGAGGTGCAGCACAGAAGCTTCTGATAATTTGTTAGAGTGAACAAGTATGGATGGTGCAAAAGTCCAGTGCGGCCAACTCTGCTGGGAGCGTTAGGCTATTCTGACCTACCTGGAACATCTCTGTATTGCAGACTACAACTCAATGTAGATACATCCAATTATATTAAAAAACCCTGACAACTGCATGTTTGTGAAGACCATTTATAATCAAGTTTTATCCCCTAAATTTCCATACCATATCAGTATCAAACGGATGACCTTTAGAGACCATTTTCTATTGGTTATACTCCATAAAATATTAAGGTGCAATCTCCAACGATCCAGCACTCCAACTACAAAACAGAAGCCTTGTGGTTTTTCCCAGATTCGTGACTGTCCCTCATATTTAACGCCATTCCCAGATTCACAGTACACCATTAGCTATTTTAAATGACACTATATTCACCATGCATCTGATTTTAGATTTACTGTAGAAGATTTAAAAATTTATATTTATGTCATATGAATGTACTTTAAGTGAAAACTTGATTCCTACTGAAACAGAAAAAAAAATCATATAAAAATTCTCTTGCAACCTTTATTACCCTTCACTAAAGGATTCAACGGGGCAGTGGTGGTGAGGGACCACAGCTGTCTTAATGACAAATATCTAACTAGTAGCAATAAAAAACTTAAATCCTAAGAACTAATGAAATAATTACACTAAGATGCAAACCAAAAAAAGTAGAGAAACGAAAGAAATTACAAATTAAAGTCAGTTCCTTGCTAATGGAGGATGCTGCAGCCATATAATGCAATAGGATTGCCCACTTGTCTGAAACTCATACGTGCTGTAGCACCTGAATGAGCAGCTTGAGTTACATATGCTCCACTAGTTTTTTCCACAACCTCAATTTTAGCATTATTTTAATGCATTATTAAAATTTAATTTCCTTTTTTAATTACATATAGGTGCAAAAGAAAGGGGAAAAATTATTTCCCTTAGCTTTGCAGTTCCTGTATAAAGTATGATTTTGTAAATTAATACCATGTTTCAACTACCTCTAGAAAAATTTTGCTCTGCAGCAGCCCTAGGCTAAAGCCAGAATGACCTTATTAGAAGATACCTTTACAACTGAAATACCAAACCAAGTTTGTCACGGCCAGTGTGCCCTTATAAACTGTATCTTGCCATCAACAGAAACAAAAGATGCTTTTCTGTACATTCTCATGTTACGATGAGTTAAAATGTATATGCTAGTCCTCAAGCTTGATTAAATAAGAGGGACAAGTGATTTAAGTCATTCTAGTGCTTTTACAAAGATATCAGAATGGTTCTGCCAAGGACCATTAAAAATTTCAAGACAACTGTCTAAACCTGTAGTCTATCTGCCAAAAATCCCTTTGCTCCAAGGGATCACCAAAACCATTTGTAAATAAGAACATATTAACATGCATGCAATGTTGACCAAGGAACTTCACTTTTTCTTCATGGAGGTCTTTAAGAGCTACACCCAACCCAGTGAAACTTTAGTACAGAACTGTATTAGTCACAAGAATTACTGCTTTTAATAGCTTGCAATTTCATCACATTTTTTACCTAATGGTCTTGAAATACAGTGTACACCCTACAACCTTTATGGCATGCCTATAACCAAGAATATGTCTACATTTCATGATGGGTACTAAACACAAGTGTCATTCTCAAGGCAAACAGGCAGCCTGCAAAGCCAAGGAGACAACTCAGATCTACTACGGTTCCCATTGAAGGCCATGTTTCTTCTTGAGACAATGGCAGCATTTTTTCAGGCAGCAGGTAGACATCTATTTTCCCTTTTGACAAATAAAACATTCTGAATGAATTGAGTCCACTTGTGAACCAGATCTTGCTGAGAAAACATTTACACACACAGACCTTTACAAACTGATATAATCTTTCACATTCTCTGTCCTACATGAAGGTTGACAAGTAAAGAATTAGACAAATGTTACTTTTGCAATAATTGTCTTTGTGTTACAGGCAGCCATTTTACTATTATGGCACTGGCAATTTCCCACCTCTTATTCAGGGCTGCCAGTGTCAAATTAACTCTCTGGCTAAGCCTCTCTATGTCAAATTTCAGCCTAGATTTTCTTTTTCTTCTTTTTTTTTTTTTTTTTTATTACATCTGAGTTACATAGCTTGGAAAACAGTTATAATGAAAACGCTGACACAGTCTTAACTACAGTACATCAATATGAGCACACTGCTGTAATAGGCTTTTGTGATCTCAAGAGACTATGTTAAATCATTTATAATTAAAGTAATTGTATTGTGACAAAGAAAAGTTCATGGTATAGTGCACATTTTATAAATGCTATACAACCAAATCTGAAAGGTGGCTTGAAAAACAGCAGGCATGACCAGGAAAGTGAGATTTTTTGACTATTCTTATCTGTTATGTCACTAAGAAAGGGCCTATACAGAGAAATCCAATTGGGAAAAAAAGAAAACCAACCCAACAAGAAACCCAAACAAAAAAACCCCCCACACAACCAAAACCAACCCAACACCGCAAAAAACAACTAACCCCCAAGCCCCCACACCTTTAGTATTACGTTATTCAGAGAATCTAGTTCACCATTCAGAGAATAAAACCAGAGTCAATTAAAAGGGCACATATGAACAAAGGGGTTGGTTGGTATTGTCTTATATGCAACTTAGACGAGTAAATATTTTTGTAATGGAACACAGTATCATAGACCAATTTTAAGCATAGTAGATGCTTAAATAGGAGATATTTTAAAGAGAACCACAGTTGAAATCCCTTCATTAACATAGTCCTTGAGCAACGTGGAAATTATCTTACCTTCCACTCAAAGATGAGAAAAAGGGCACTACATGTATTCCCAAGGGTCCACCTTCCCCAGATATTTCCACTGTTTTTGTCATTTCACTAAAAAAAGAGGACAGGGAAATCCATCTCATATGTTTCTTCACAAAATTCTCTATGTTAAAAATGAATTAATGACTTATCAGATAGCAGAAAGAATAGAAAAAAATACATAAATAATACATAAAAATACAAAGAAATGTAAAATGGCTATCAAATTCTTTACTTTTTTTTTTTTTAGATTACCATTTGTGTACCAAGTACTAGACAACTTCCTAAGTCAACTCTTAAGTAATTTAAACAGAATATTAAAGAATAAGCTTTTAAGTCAGGAGAGACTTCATCATAAATTAAAGATTAAAAAGGTTATTCTACATGTTTTTAATTTAAGCTCCACATGAGCTGCTTCAGTCAATTTCCCCAAGTGGACACATTATAAACATGAAGATTACACATTAAGGACATCAAGCCTGTAAGCAAATTAGTCAAATCATATTTAAATATCTTTATTTCTGCCCTCAGTTGCACACAGCCTCATGACAAACACAGAACAAACCAAACTGTAATCAGAAGTGCAACTCAGCTCATTTTATCAGGAAGTTTCCTTCCTCAAACACCATTATAAAAAACCTCTATATCATCTCAAATGGACTTTTGCCATTTCATGGCTACGTGCTGCTTCATTTGCTATTGAGCATTTCACACGGCCATGCTTACTTAACTCTGTTCTGAGTGTTCATCATTTGAAACGGAAGGTACTTGGAGGGAGGGGGAGGAAGAGGGATGAGGAGAGATGGGTAAAGAGACACGGGAAGAGCACTGGAGTAAGGTCTGTATTCTAGCAGATCACGTTCCTTCTTTCTGTACCAGTCTACATCTTCTGTAATGCCCCTTCCCCTCAAATTGTCCTGAACACCATCAACACTCAGAATTAGTGGCCAGTGGACTGCGTATTCACATTAACATTAGAACATGCTAATGCATTCCAGCAGTAAGTAGCTCCACGCTTGCACACTAATCCAATAGCATTTATAGATAATGTAAAACTAAACCAAATGGCCCACTGATATACAGGCATGAGGTAAAAATGCAGCCTACCTGATGCCAGTGCAGGCTGTTGTTGAGAAAAAGACTTCTGACATTTCCCCCCAAACCATGCAACAGATCTAGAGAGCATACATTTGCAAGGTGAGAAAGATAAGCAAGCCAGCTCTTCCGCACCAACCTGCCTGCCACCCCCCAAAAATGATTTTTTCCTAGGACAAGAAATTCCTCTGGGATCAGCTCTCTGACCCCTGGTCTTATGATTGTTTGATTTGGTGCAAAAACCAGCAGAAATGCGCAGATATAAGGGAAGAATTTGTGACCGCCCTTGAAGCAGCAACATACAGTTACACCAGATGAGACACAACATAAAAACACAGGCACAGCTAAGCCCTCTCACAAAGAGAACAATGAACTAAGACAAATTCTGGCATTGCTTCCTAATAATGCAGGAATATTGGGGGTTTTTTTGTTACAAACCTTTATCCAGTTACACAATGATTAATCAGAAGCAACTTGCTCTAAATATAATAATTCTTAGCTTGGTCAGCTAAATCTGAAATAAGACCTATAAGCTTATACCATTTTTTTGTTTTGTTTTAAAGTTTAGGGGGGGAGGGGATTGGTTTGTTGGGAGTTTGGAGGGGGTGTGTGTTGTAAATTATTCTTCCCAAAAGGCTGTCACTAGAATGAATTTATATTCCATAAAAATGAAATGGATAGACCCCAAACAACAAACCACTGATCACAACATAACAGATTTTCCTGCTACTGCAACATAGGTATGATCAACAGGTATTTCTATTTGCTGATTTTCTGTTCCCTGTATTCCTTTTTTGTTTCCCGTATTCCTCTCTCTTCAGGAATCAAACAAGGAAATCCTGACAAAATCTTTCAACAAGATTCTTTTTTATTCTAGTGAAAATGGTCAGAAAAGCTAATTAGGGTGGTTACCAAAAACTCAAAAAGGCATGCATAGGAAATTAACTCTTCTTTCAGTTCCATCTTCTGTTTCCTCCAATTCTCTTAAAAGATTAAAAAGAATAATAATTGGGCTAATTTTATTGTCTTTTGAACTTTTACAGAATCGAAACACATGAGCAAATAAAGTAGCTGAATACTATAGATCCAGAAAATAATCAGAAGTAGTGAATGGGCTTTCATCTCTTCAGGGAAAATTTAAGTATGTTACAGTTGTCCCCAGATAACCCCATGTTGCTCAAGTACTCCAGGGAAGAGTTGTCTTCCTAAGCAACTGTAAAATAGAGCAGGATTTTTTCTGAGAGCTATCACAATAGATAGGTTAGCTGTCATATTAAATCAATGCACTTACAGTTATAAGTAGGCTCAAAGCCAAAGAAAACATACAAGTTTATTTTTAAATCTAACATGAAATCTACACAGCAAGAAAAGCAGGTTTCTTTGTGAAAACACATAGCCCACATGTACATTGTGTATTGCTTTTAAAAATATTACGGCACATCCTTGAAGAAGTTATGGGTGTAACAAAGCACTAAATATCGAGAATAAGAGCATAGTCTGTGTGTATATATATGTATATAAAATTAACTTTAAAATGTTATTTTTAATCAAAAATCTATGAGTCAGAATGACTTTTCATTATCAAACAAATCTGATTCCCAGTTAAAGCTGAGAAGAAAACTGCCCTTCACAACAACTTTAATAGAACTTTGAGGATATATTATTTTTATATTATACCCGTGAAAGTCTGACAGAAAATTAAAAAGCAGGATATCTGGGATTTGGCTTTTATTTTTTTCTTTTGTTTATGAACCTCAAATATTAGAGACCTGGAAAAAAATGACATAATTCACTCATATCGTCCATCTTTAAGATTACTAATTACTAAACTCCACAGACACAGGGACACCAAGGTGCCGTGACTCTTTAGTTTGACAGAGTCAAGTTAAAAAACAAAGAAAGGGTAAAGAGAATGCAGAATGGCTTTTTACCACGGCTTGACAGCTGTAATATTGACAACAGAAAGGGTAATTTATGGATTTTCTGCAATATTCAACAGACTTGGAGACCAATTGCTAGCTGGGAGGAAAGCCTGGGAGCACCGGTGAGCAATGCAGAGGCTGCCTCAGGGTGCTACACTGCCACCAGCTCCTGTGTGTCCTGCAAGGAGCAGAGCTCCTCCCTCAGCAAATACTGTCCTTGCTGAGTTTGCAACCTGATTTCTACAGAATACATGCACATATATTCTTATAGCAATAAAAAGAAATGCTTTTTGTAAGTTTGCTTATCTCAGGGAAATTTGTCGGAATTGCAGGGTTCACCCCAACTAGGAACATGGCACTCATGCTTCTCCAAATGCCTGCTGGCATCTCCCTTCCCCTCGCTGCACTACGAGTGCCTCAGAGGTCTCAGGGAAGAGAGAACACCTGCCTAGCATGACCCAATTGTGGCATCCAAGACCACATTCAACCTTGTACTATTGATTTTAACCTGAAGAAGCTATCATCATTTACTATTTAAATTCTTCATTGTTTGATGTTTATTGATTTCTGCCAGATTCTTTACAGTCTATCACATTTGTCAGGAAGGCTTGCTATGCATAGTATCGAAAATGTTGATGAGTATAGTTTAGCAAAGAGAGAGACAGAGAAGATGTACACGTGTGCAGCGAGCATGCACAGCCGTTCATTTCTAACACATAAGGCAAAATTTAAATGAAGCGCTGCACATTCAGTGGTGAATCAGTCTGATCTTCAGATTGGCAGGGCCCTCGCTGTCGAATACTACAGCTCCCCCTCCTGAAAACTGTATCAAGAATTAGCAGTTTGTCAGTTATGCAATGGGGAGAAGATCTGGTAGCTGAAAGCTGCTCTGCAAACTAACTAGTAATACTGAAGAACCAATCTCAGTCACTGAGCACACACGCTTAAAATGGACCCTCTCTCCAGAAAGAAAATTATTTGAGTTTTGCAAATTTGATTACAAATGCTGGGAGAATCTTGGTAGGATTTCTCTTGGAGAATGCAGTAGAAGGAGCCTAAAGCGGATTAATTGTTTTGCAACATACTGAAGAGAGTATCTTGGAAAAAAAGTTGATTTCTGCATGGGTTACCGGGCAAATCATAGGTATGTCACAAATATCATTCATCATTCCAAAGGCATATTCTTTTGCATTTTAGTTTTAGTCAACACTTGCATGTAAGTCTCCAATCCAGGCACATGATGAAGCAAAAAACCTTTGAGCAGATCATGGAATTCCTCTTACGTTTTTAAGAAAAAGTACAGATTCATAAGCTGCCGTATCTGAAAAAAACTCTTAGCACAGGATATCAATATTTCCCTTGGAAACAGAAAAGCACAGCTGATATTCTGAGCCTGCTTTTTGGAGTTTTTATTGACCACAGGCAAGTGAAAAAGGAAAAGTCACTCAGCTGCAGAGAGCTCACAGATGAAGTTATTAAGCTGCACTTCCTTGTTTGTTCTCCACTTGTGCCTCCAGCCCCACCAGCCAGTGCTGCCATTCCATGGGAGAAGAGCACCTGTTGACAAGGGGCACTGACATTCGATAGAGAGCACAGGCCTACAGGTAATGTCAAGTTGCTAGAGGGAATTTTAAGAGGAAGCATGCACTCATTTCTCCAAATAAAGAGGGTGATGACTGTCCATGTACTTTTTTTGCATATTACAGTGATACAGTTGCTGATGGTAAAGTATTGGTACCTGTTCTTCCAGAGAGGCTTCCAGAGTAGCCAGTTCAGCTCAACTAAGGCTGCCAGATAGTAGATTTCCTACCCACCTCCTACCCATGTTCCACATTTTTCCTTTCCTCTTTTAAGCTAGATGCTCTAGGCTCTGAAGAAAATGTCTTGAAAGCCCTGAAGCTGGAACTAGAGCTCAGTATATTGAATAGTGTGAATACACTCAAATTATGAACATCTGAGCAATATCTAAATAGGGATGGAGATCATGCTAAATGAGAGGAGAAAGTAACTGAACTTGCCGAGTCAAGAAGCTTTCCAGGCGCAGTTAAGGAAACCGCTCACTCTTGTAGAGGAGACAGGCACATTTGAGCTGCTGCATTCTGCACAAAACTAAACTACCCACAAAGCTGAAATATTTACTGTGAAATAGTGTCAGAATCTTCCAGTTTCAAGAGGTAACCAACCACCCTCTCCTAAATAAACTGCAATAATCTAGTAAAGATGCTACTGTAATCCCCCCTAAAGTTAGTTCTCATGAGATTAACTGTCTAGAGGTTTAGAAAGAAAGACAGCCTGCAGGCACCATAGCTTTGTGGGCTTTTTTCTTTAAATTACATTGTTCCAATTCTGTGGTGTTAGACTAATGAAAGACACAGTATGTTTTTTAAAAAAAAAGTAAAATACAGAGAAGGAAAAAAAAATTCTGTAGTTATGCCTTAATTATGTATCTACAGTGCTTAAACCAAGGAACTGACCCTGACCTCTGCTAAAAAGAAGTGGGAAGACAGTAAAACAGAACATAATGAATACACATAATGAATTATCTATGCATAAATTACCCTTTGAGTTCCAACTAATCCACTGCTATTAAGCTAAACAACCACTTCCAAGCAAATTTGTGTTTGCTGTTCCTTAACACAGTCGTTTTACTAAGAAAAGCAAGGTTTTAATAGAATCATAGAGTTATTTAGGTTGGAAAAGACCAAACCCAGTATTTCTATGTAGAGTGTACTATGGGATTCAGTGTTAAAGCTTCTGAGAAATTTCTACCTGATTTTTGTGGAGTATCAAGACCCTGCTGTTACTTTAAAAATCTGTCGGTCCTAGTCCAGAACATGAAGTGAGGAAAAATACCAAATCTTATACACTGATGGTATTAACTTGGCTTCCCTTACTCTGAATATCATCTTTACTAACAAATAAATTAAAAAAAAAAAAAATCCACCTTCAGAAATGATATGGATTGTCCTAAGTCCTGTCTTTATTCCATTAAAAAATGTGCCAATGACCCGTTTCAAGTCTTTCTTCTAGCAAAGTTTCACTCTCTAAAGGTCAAATGAAAATTTTCAGACTCCTGAGGGATACAGTCCTGAAAAATTTCCCAGTAGTTTTACAGTGAAATGTTTTAAGAGAATCCAGGCAAAGAAACTTCCTTCCTATTAGCTTCTGAACAGAAGAGCTAAAAATCTGCTACCCTGCCACACATTTCATCTACCCAATGTGCCACTAATTTTACCTGCTTAAATTAGTGAACTGATTTTCTCCAAATGGAACAGTTGTCTTAATTGAGTAAGAAATATAAAACACGGCATGTCTGAAGCCTTTAACTTCAACTGCCTAGGCTTCATAATCCTGACATACTAATCATGGTATTCTTTTTTTCTGTGTTCCTTTGAAATACTCATTAGTGGCTGTAGTTAGAGAAGGGATACTGACCTCAGACAGGTTGGTGCCCTGATGAGAAGGCTCAGATAATTTTCTTAGGTGACTAGCTGCTGTTTTGCTTAAGTGCTATAGGTCACAATGATTACCGGACTCGGTGACAGGAAGGGATATATGCTAGTGAATGCAGCAGGGACAATAGTGGTTTTATTTCTTCCATAGCATGAAGTAGCTCACAGTTAGGCTGAAATATTAGCTTTATTAACATCACTTAACATGGCTTATTTAAATGGAAGCTTAAGGTATCATGACTTGGTGGCCCTTCATAGCCCTAATATCTTTGAAATACAACAAGAAAGATACCCACACGTATCACAATTACATGTGGGTATCTTTCTTGTTTCAGAAACAACAGAGTAAAAGGAGTCAAATTGGATATTACAATGCTAGTTTTACTATTTGTGGAAAAAATAGTTTTAATATTACTTTATTAATAAAACCTTCTCTACTTATATTCAATCAAATTAAGATACCAGATAGATGGTCTCTAGTGACTCATTCTCCTTTATAAGCCTATTACTCCTAATGAAAAAACTTGTGGAAAAACAGTTTAAAAAAAAAAGGAGTAAGCCATACAACAATCAAAATCATAGCCTTAAAATGTTTTTTTGGTTTTTATTTGTTTTTATTTACTTTTGAAATTCCAGTGAATTTCATAGAAATACCAACTAACTTTGCTTTACAAAATACTGTGTTTTGAATACCTCTTAAGTTCACTGTTTGACGAAATTGGAATATATTACAAATACTTGAATATAATTCACAATTTTGAGGAGAAAAATCATCATAGTACCCCTATTTCAATACTTGCAGGCAAAACTTTTTTTTAAAATCTCCTCAGGATACAGGAAGCACAAGTGAGTTGTATTTCGGTGGAATTGTTTTACTGGGACTCTGTATTTAAAAAGACACTGCTCCTTTCTCTGTATTTTGGTTTAGGGGGAGTCTTTTGGCCAATGTTTCTCCTTAATGCGTCAATCCCAATCTAGATTAAGATAACTCATCTTAATTACAACCAATGCAAAGATGTTCTTGGGAATACCTTGTTCCGTCCAGCCTTCCCTCTGCTTCCTGTCTGTTCAACATTTTGGTGCTTAGGCATCAGTTGAGTGGGTCTCAATTGAGATTCTTTATCACCTTGCCTTCCATACTCCTCCATCAAGACAGTTCGCAAAATTCAGCAAAAATCCTAAGAGATCTACAGAAATCTAGGCTCATTATCAACTGTTTTGCAACATGACAGAGAAGATCTGGACATTTCAGAAAACTGAAGTCCTCTGTGAAGTATCACAGAGGTCTTTCTTCCACAAGGGTCAACATTTCCAATGGCCACCAAAATCAGGCTATGAAGATTAAAAGCAAATGAGTATCACAACCTTCTTCTGAAGAATCCCAAATGCAAACAATATCTTGTTTAACTCAATAAACAATAATATGCTCTCAGAAAATTCCTAAGAGGACTTAGATGATCTAAAACACTCCAGTAAAATCATAAGGACAACAGTAAATATGAGCATAGCATGTACAGAGCTTGATTAATCCTCATTACAAAGTAACGGATCAAGAGACAAATGAGTGCATTTATTTGGTGATGCATAATAATTACCTCAGGTGAACAAGCTGTAGAAGTCTTTAGCAACATTCCATACAGAGAAAATAAGCTTTAACAACTAAACTGACTAATTTCTATATTTGCATGATGAACAATAATCAGCTAGTGTCTAACTTAGAGGCCAGGCAGGTGCAGAAAAGATGGAAAAGCCCTCCAGTTGCTTTTCATGAGGAGACCATTCTAAAAATATGTATCAGTACCAGCAGGCAAGAGAAGAAACTACAAAATGGTATACAAAGTAGGTGACAAGGAGGCCTCCAAACCAAGAGCGAGGAAAAATGCAGACAGATAGATGAGTTGAAAAGCACAATGTTACCAAGATGAAAAAATATCCCATAAAAGATATGAAATGATGACTCAAAGAACAAAAGAAACAAAGAAATTAACTCTCTTGCATGGAAAAGACTGATTTTTCACATGCTCTAATAGGAAAGGTGGTCCTTCTATGAAAATCCTGGCATGACTCAGAAGACCACCAAAATTAGAGTCCCTGCTCTTGCAAAATTCTCCACAGGCTTTGGGTATGTAATTTCATGCCTCTTTCCCAGATCTCATGTAGGTAAAATAAGAATATTAACACTTGTTTCTTCTTGGATGTTTGGGAGGATAAATGCTCTAGGATTAAGGCCATGCAGATATTGCTTATTTCATAGTTTTTATTTTACACTGTTTTGACAAACAACTATAAGCTGCAAAATTAAAGCAAATTATTATTTGCTATCATCAAAATTGAAACAAATCAGGTTTTGACATTTAGCTGTCACATGGAAGTTTGCCATACAACTCTTCTTAATTTCATTATACGATGTGCTATGATACCACTATAGTTGTACAACAAACACAACCCGCTAGACAAAGGACAGAACTCTTTTGCTTACTCAAAACTGTGACTTCAGCACAACCTGAATCACTAGTTAAAACGGGAATTTAAGCTTATGGTGGGACTGCAGAACAGTAGCATGTAAACATTTTGCTCTAAATTTGCCAGGTCAAATCCTCTGTTACCACCACTAAGGATCTGACTGACATACTTTGTGACACTGTATTGCAGCCTGGCTTGTTAATTTTGGTGTAACAAATGTAATCTGCAAAATTACTTCAGCAATTAAGAATTTTCCCTGTGATTTCAGGAACAATAAACCCAAAGCTCATTATTAAGCCTGCTGAGAACACCTACGCAGAGCTAAGCTCTCAAATTTTACTGTATTGGCTTCCAATGCAGATTATATATTTACGTAAATTTCACTCAAAATTTAGACTGACCACTACTACCTTCAGTTATAACAGACTGACCATACCTGGGTTGTTATAAATGAATAGAGGAGAAGGATGCGTTCCACCCAACTACTCCAGTGAGGCAATGCACAGGGAAATATTGCAAATATTGGCTATAGCTATCACAGTGTATAAACATAGATATAAAATCTACTACAGTATATAGCAAAGTAACAACCTTACCACTTGAAAACAAACAAGACATTTCAACTGGAAAAGATCATTTTAGGATATATGGTGCAGCTGACTGGTTATTTATTGAGATATAATATACTACCTAAGAACGTCCCACATCTTAAGACATTAAATAGTTGCAGAACTGAGTAGAAAGCAAAACCAGAGCGTACAACAGTAGCATATTTCCCCCAAACATCACAATAAAATCAAAGTGGGTAAAAGACTGTTATGCACAAACATGTGCTTCAGTATGTGAAGCATTTTTAGGATGAGAAAGGGGCGAGGAGGAAGAGACCATCATGATGATGAGTGCAATGCAGATAGATTCACAGGTGCAGCTGGAATGAGAATTCAATCTTGCCTTGCATGTTGATAAACCATGCTTGAGTCAGCACCAAACAGAAGATGTTCCTACCTGACAGGGAGCCGGACTCTCTGAGCCAACAACAGTTCTGTGGGTCCAGTGAGGTTCATCTCCCCATCCTGAAAGGATAGCTGGGAAGCACCCTGTTGAGAGATTTCAAACCACTTTTTGAAACTACGTGCATATTTATGCATATAGAACAATGGCTGTACTTATATTTTTGAGTCAATATTTGGAAGAGAAAACAAGTCATAAGTAACATCATCTGTATGCAGCACATGTGACACAGCATGTTCCTCACAGCACAGTCCCAACATGCTTCCACTGCAGAAGCTCATGATAGTGTTCCCTTGTCTGCCATTGAATCTGACTGTCACTCTTTCCCATTCCGAGCACCTCCTTTCTCACAGCAGATCCAACAGACCTTGGATAAATCCAATGATTCTTTTTCTGCTCTTTCTATCCCTTAGTACCATTTATCTGACAAAGGCATATTTTCATAATAACTTCATAGAAAAAGAAATTATGTAACCATTTGGCCAGACGTAAAAATACACTGCACGCAGGGACCTGACATTAATGCTAAAGCTCTTGAAAACTATTATTTAACTTTCTTTTTCTGATCCTTAGAGTCTTTATGTTTTCATTTTTTTCCATACTGGGAGAGGGAAAGAGGAACTAGTGAGATAAGACCACTGTCAGCAGGTGATATATTAGCTATAATGTACTATACTTCAGCGTGACCCTTATGGCAATAATGTAAACAGAGCAAAATCTGTAACAAAGACCTTCTTTGGAGAGGTCACTTCTGCCAACTATGCCACAGGAATATAGCTGGAAGACATAAATCTTCAGCTGTCAACACACTAAGAGAATTCAATTCAGAGCTTGATCTTAACTAGATAAAGCCTAAAGTTAATCATTATTTTTTTGTTGTTGCAGTGGTACAGTTTTCCAGTGTATATACTTGCCACATCAAGTTGTCTCAAGGCAAAAGGTAGCAATGTTAGGAGGCCAAAGAACAAAGCCAACCAGACATGTAATTTAGTTTTCAATAGAAGCTCTACACTGTATATTAAAGCTTCCAATTTCTCTCAAAAGATGGCTCTACTCAGAAAGACGGCTTTAAGGGTTTGGTGTTTTCAGTTCCTCAAAGATTTGTAGAACTCATTTTCAGTTTATAACTATCAAGAGAGTTAGGGGTGGGAGTAGGTTGCTTTGCATTCTGAAAAAGAATCATGACCAGCCTTGCAAGCAAACCCTTGGAATATAAATCAAGCTGGATCCCCTTCTGGTTCACACACTGCTTTTGAACCTATAATATTGGTAGTGGTTCCCTTTGTGTCTTAATCAGGGCACAAGCCAACAGACTTGGCTTCTGCTGCAACACCAGTATAGCTCACTGAAAGCAAACTTCTGTCACTAATGGAAGAACTATTTTAAAAAAACATGTATTGAGTATGTGCCATCTCTTCCAATCACTTTCCACAGTTGAACCACATGTCAAGGGACAATTCTTGTTATATGAAGCATATTCCATACTCACCTCATAAATCAGGAACATTAGCAACAAAAATATGACACACCCCCTTCATCGGTTGACTTCATCTTGAAAAAGATAGTGCCTTGGTAGCAACAGATGCCAGAAACAGACAAACCTCTTAGCAAGGCTCATCTCCGTTAGCTGACCACTGAAAACACTGGGCTACAAAGGCTCTTCTTTTTGTAAGGCTGAAAATTGCCAAGCCATGAGGACATTTTGGGATGTGAATTAACTAGACTCTCCTTTCTTCCAGACGCTGGTTGCAATGCAGTGCTGCTCAGTGCATGACAGAGAACTTGCTACTCATGGCTCCAAACTGTTTTGCTATTTAAAGCCTCCCTTGCAGTCCACACAAGTCTGTATAAGCTACGCTACGTCTCTATTTCTGGGCTTTTGGTTACTGTTCTTCCTGCTGCAGTGAGGTTACATCCATACTTGTCCTCCATCTCCACTTCTTGGGAAACAGATTGCACAGTAATGACTAATATCGATGTTCGGAACACAATCTCATCTAATGTTTCTGTTGGCTGATTCACAGGTTTTAAACCACAAGGACCCATTTTTTGATTACTAAGTCTAATCTCAGATTTGTTTAGTGACACAGCACAATTGATAAGGGCACAGTTGCACTCTGAGAGAAAAGGTTCTTACAAAAAATGGCAGCCAGTTTTCTTTCCTGCTAAAGACCAGATCAGCAAAAAGTGTCTTGAAGCTGCTAAGAGGGTAGTAGGGGTATCAGACCTTCAGTAGAGGTCTTCAAGAATAGATTAATAAACACATCACAAATGTTTCAAGGCATGTCCACTCCTGTGACAGAAAATAATGGCCCAGCTTTGTGAGGTGCTTGACAGTCCCACGTCTTCATCATTCCATGAGTTAACACTTCTGTAAGGAAACAGAGAATTTCCCCACCCCTCCCTTTCAAGGTAAAACCTCCTAAAGAAAAGCTACTGTTTCCTGAGCTGGACATGATTGTGCTGAGGGATTTCAGAAACACCACAGAGGGAAGTTCAGTGTCACAGCCCCCATCCTGCACATCACTGCCTGTTTTGATTTGAAGGCATATAGTGCTCACACATACCACAGATTATCACATGCTCAAGTCAGTAAACACAAAGCCAGATATATTTAAAGGCTTAACAGCTCAAGGAAACATGAATCATAACACTAAAATTATAACTGAACTCTCTGAGAATGACATTAGAGCTCCAGTCACGTAACAATCACTACAAATGGACAAATTCCTTTCATACTTCAGCTTTTCGTTAGAAGCACAGTAAATTTAAACACATCATCGCCTGCCCAACAAGCAGAATGACAGCAAACCAACAATGCCCAAGGAAAGACATTATTAGAAGACAATGATCCAATACACACAAAGTTTCTCAATTTCTTTTTCATATTTTAAAGACTGATTGTCAGTTTTTCAATACTACCAGAACTAGTGGCACCTACTCCCAAAACTTGACTCGAATTCAGCTGTAATAGAAATTCGAATTCAGTGTAATAGATTTACAGTGACAGCATGGCAGTTTCCACTTAGGAAACAGGAATAGAACGCAAAATGGTGTGGTAAAAACAAAAACTAGGAAAGCATATGTATTTAAGAACAGTGGAAGTTTTAAAATTTATTTACATAGGGATAGTGTGAATTAGGCAGTTTTTCTTAATGCTGCTAAAAGCATGTTCTTCAAATTAGGACTGAAGCAGAAGAGTGGGATCCTATTACATAATAGTCCTCTGCAAACAACTGTAACCCAAATTTGAAAGAGTTTCATATTCATTATGCAGCAGCTCTCAAATTAGGTAAACATGTATGTGTAACAGTAGAAAGGGTAACATTTTCTACTACATGAACATGCGGAGCCTTCTCAATTCAACACTCAGCTTGGACGTATTAACCCCAACAATAAATATGCTGGAATCAGTCATGGGCCTTACTGAGGTTAGTGAGTATAAGAAATTATCTGGAGGGAGAGAGGGAGGGAGGGAGAGGAGGGAGAGGAGGGACAGAATTGACTGAAAATGGTCAAAAACCAAGTGTTTTTACTTCAAGCAAAGGGGGCAGCCCTGAGGAGCTAACATAGCAGAGGGTTACCCTGTCAGGCAGGCTACTGACCAGCCCCATCGGTCTGTCTTCTCACTGTCATCACAACCCAGAAAACCTAGACTTTTCATACACTTAAACTGCACTAGGCCTGTTTTCTAACTAAACTCTGGTTATACTGTAGTTTTGTGTCACATTTTAGCTAAAAATAAATATTTTCTTGAGGTTCCTCTGCAGTAAGATTTTGCACGTTCACCCAGGAGTGGACTATACCTAGCACAGCAAGAAAGCTTCAGAAATATTCATGGGCCACCATGAGCCATAAAAGGGCCCTGGATCACCTCAATTCTCCCTGGTAGGCTCAGAATTCTATTCTTAAGAAGTAAGTTTGCAGGTAGTATAAAATTGCAAATATACCCATTTTAGAAAAGCTATGTAGCAAAACCCATCCTTTTCTTGTCAGTAGAAAAAACTTATTAAACAATAACCAACAGGAGACAAATCTCAGAACTAGATAAATTAAGAGAACAGAAAGTCTACATAAACAACTAGCGAAAACTCAGAGTGCAGGGTATACTTAGAGTATAAAATGGTCATCCAACACTAATAACAAAATTGAAGAAAATAAATAAGATCTATTAATAGAAGAGATACACATGGTATCTACCCAAATTACGACTGAAGCAGTATACCCAAGGGAAATTATAACTGAAACTTTCTTTTAATGACCAAGTCAAAAGTAAAAATATGTCTGAAGTTCCAGTTCACAGGTATTGTATTCCCTGAGGGCATCGGCTTTTTAAAACAAAGGAAATGCATCCAGACCCTAAGGCAGAAGGTCACCGAACAGGGTGGGAGGCTGCAGAGCTCCCACTCCCTACCTGGCCAACAGTAAACCTCCTTTCAGGAAGGTTCAGTGGGAGTTCAGATCCTACCAACATAGCAAACAGTCAGATGTAAGGAAACCTGGGGGTGAAAGGGATGCTTAGTTTACAAATGCAGGAAACGTCTCATCTACTGCGCTCAGAACAGACAATTTTAATTACCATATTTATAAATTGAACATTTTTAGCAACACTTTCAGGATCATGTGAGCATTTCTGACAGCCAGAATGAGTTTAAAAAGCCATATCACTATTTTTAGCTTTAAAAATCAGCACTTTCATAAATATTCCCAAACCAATTAGTCTGTGTTACAAAGTAAAGGTGTTTACCTTTAGCTACAGCAACAGATGCAACAGCTGACACTGCATGATCGTCCAGACCACACAGCTGAAGGAACACACATAAAGGCTCCTTTTTGTTCAGTAATACTATAACCAAGCACAGTTTAAAATAAGATAACCCTATTTGAACCAAAGTTATATAAAACTTGATGTAACATCCAGCACTTAGAGAGTGTTCTTTACAAGTTCTGGCCAGTTGTACACGACTGAGCCTTGGAAAGGCTTCTCCACGTCTCATTTCTGTGTGTTGGGACAAAACACAAGTGTTGTGTGTGTGTGCGCATTTCTGAAATGGCTGAGAAACTTCATTTGACCACAAAAACCAGTGCCCTTGGTTACAATACTCCCGCCACCCTCAGACTGTACAGAGAAGAATGCAACAGGCCACAGGTTTTAAAATGTTTTAGACTTGAAATCAGTATATAGATTCCCCACCTGGCCTTAAATCCATAATGGACCTAATCAAAACTGTGGCCCTGAAGTCCTATATTAAGAAAACCATTATTTTATCTTTATTACCTACAAAGTATGGAGTCAGGCTATCTCAAGGCCAGGGAACACTCTGACAAGTGAAATACTTAAGTTATCAGTTAGCAGAAACTTGTTCTTAGAAGAGCTCTGTGGAAGAAAAAATTCAGAGAAAAGTATTGCAATCAGAAGCTCTGAATAAGTTAAACATTACATATTGTAAGATGCCAACTTTCAGGGAGTTACACCAAACTAAGTCACTCAAATACCAGATAGGAAACCAAAGTTGGTGTCAATATCTGCATTTCATCTGCCTCGCTAACCTTTCATTACAAGCTAATACCAGACTATCTTCCTGCCCACACAGCTTTATGTAACCCCCAAAACCACTTCCAGAAATACAAGAATGGTTTAGTATTGCAAAAGCAGGCATAACACCTCAAAATTTTTTCCAGGTTATATTTGTTTTTTTAAAATGTAACTTTCCTTTTGTCTTCCTAAATAAATGCAATGAAATGTCAAACATCCTTTTTAAACTAATAAATAATAGACAACTGAGTAAGTTACTCAGTATGTTCTTAAACATTACAGAGCTTGTCTGAAAGGGAAGACACTGATCAATAGACATGCAAGCTGTCATACTTAAACAAGTGTATATATAATCACAACAAATTTACTTCAATTAAAAAATTCCTAGCCATCTAACAGCCTCACCATATAACTACCATCAATATATCAAGGATGGAAACCAATGCAATACAAGCTAATAAAGTGCTGCTAAAGTGAAGGATAAAATGCTAGTGTTTGTTACTATATATTTCTCATTTTTCCAGCGGTCTGTTTGATTTAAATCACTCTGTCTCCATAAAACGTGATAAGTATTTTTAAACAGCTTACAATGCTTCCATTTCACTTACTGATTAAACTACATCATCCTCTCAACTATTCAGAACGGAATTCATTTGAAATGGGTAATTGATGCAATTGTGCCGTATCTACAAATGCAATTAATCACTTGCTAAAGATGATTTTCAGGCAGGCAACAAATATGAAAATAAGAATCACATAGCTTCTCTCAATGTTGTCAATTGAAATGTATGCTACCGGACTGGTAAAAGATATTTTTCAACATAAGAATTGCCATACATCTTCAGACATTTTTAATAGTATGCAAGTGGAATTATGTTTAATTAGCACAGCACAAAGAAAAGCCATAATATAGTATGGCTTTTAGCAATTACACAACAGGCTCAGGAACCACAACAGCAATGTCTTTCCCCTCTCAACTACCAATGGATTCCTTGAATATTTCAGTGAGCTGTGGTCTTAGCACTTAAGGATACTTTAAACCAAGTGCATAAATATACACTCTCCTGGGAACTGGTCTGGAGTAAGAAATTATTCCCCCAAATTGTTTGCTAACAACTTTCTGCTGAGGGTTATCATCACAGCTGAACTCTACTGGTAGATTATACACACTGTGTTGCTCCATGCAAAAATCAAGCTGGCTGAAGTCCCCTTTCCCAGCAGGTCCAGCTACTCCAGCTACTTTGCACCGAAGCCAATTAGGAGCAACTGCACCACATGTGCAGTTCAAGTGAAGTATGAAGTATTGTGAGGAGTGGGACAGGAACATCTCACACACACATATGGATTTTCAAAATGACTGCTTATGCCTTAAGCTCAGTGGTCAACAACTTCTGTCAAAAGAATATAAGGGAAAATTCTCCATAGTAAACAGGGTGCTCTAACACCAAGAAGTCTGGGGGAAGAGTACCTCATGGGGTTAATCATGGGAGGCAATGTCTTCTACCCTCCCCATTACCACTGGTCCAAAGTCAGCATGTACATTGAAGCCACTGTCTCCCTCATGGGCAAGATATTGTTAGTATCAAACACAGCTCCCAGGGAGCACAAGAGTCAGCAGGAACCAAAACCAAAGGAACTTCAGTTCTTCTGTGACATGAGCTACACCAGCCAGTTTCTCACCTCTTAACTCCCATTGAGCTCTTCTGGAAACGTTCAATCGCTACATGTAAAACAAACCCTGCCAATACTAATCTTCAAAATGTTCTCTTTAACCTTTCCTGTTCTACCTTACTTCCAATTTGTTTCCAGTCTTAGCCACTCAAAAATCTAGCTGAGGAGCATTCTCTGCATAGAAACACCAATAACTGTTTCTTGAAGTCAAACAGCAAGTTCTTTATTTTAAGAGTAGCAAGTACTGGTTTAGACCTGGACATCAAAACTGTTAAATGTAATTTTGGTCATGAAACTCTCCAAGAGTCCTCAGATGAAAAACTTCTCTAACACTGAGCAAAAAGAAAATTTCCATTAGTTGTATCAGTACTGAAGTTCACATCTTTCTTGGCAATTGTCTTGGTGAAAGGAAGGAAGAGGTGCAGCTTGAGTGTCTAAATACTCCCCTTTGTGAAGGGCTCACAGGAAAAGAAAAAATGGAAAAACTGCCTCAGTTAAAAGTCTCCAGAAGTAGCCCAACATTTTGAGAATTTCCAGGGTGAGGTGTGAGCAATGTCTCTTCCAAAGCAGTAGAAAGCTGCTTTTAAAAGCCTTAATAGCATATTGATAAATATCAATCATTGAGGTAAAAGTGGGGACAGAGGGACAGACATGACAACCCACACCACATATCAACACCAACCAAAATACTACTGAAAACTAAGTAATATTCTAAGTGTTTTCAACTTCTACAAGCTGTCAATACTGGAATAATTACTGAAAGGATGGACTAACTGGCCAGACACGTGACCACTGGCACCTTTAAAACAGAAGATAGGTTTATTAGCCCTCTCCCCCATTTATTACGCTGATTTTGATTGCCTACTTTGATCAAGTAGGCATTCAAACATACACATGCTACTGAACGCTTTGAGAGGCGTTTTCATGATGGAGAACACATTAGGATTCTACAGGGTGTCCAAAATTTTAGGAAATAAGCCTCTATTTTCTATAATTAGAAAACAGAAAGGTCTGTCAGGTATCAGATAAAAATCAGTTTACCAATACCTGCAGAAAGAGCTAGAGTCAATGTATAGCTTTTTTCCTGGTGAAAACTATATTAATAGGGGAAAGTAACAGCAAAATTAGGTAGAGAACGTTACTGACTTAAATACCACTCTACTGTTTCTGAGTGTGTCTACATGGTCTTTTGAAGACATACCCGAGCTCTCTGCCTGCACTGCAAGCCAACTAGATGCACCAAAGTAGCATTAGGTGATTGGTCACCATGCCTGAGTCGGTATTATTTGCATCTCAGTAAGATTAATTTGAACTCATCCATGCTAAGACCATTTAAAAAGATTCTGGCTGACCTGAAGCATCACTACTCTTGTGCCTTGGTGTTAAAGGTCACATAGATCCTGAGATTCTGCTAGAATATTAATATTCATATTTTATGTACCTTTCAGTGTTTTAATTATATGTTAAGGACTGGAGTGGTCTTCAATTTACAGAAAAGACTTAGCAGTGCTGTCAGTAATGCAAGGCAGTGAAGAAGCAGGTGTTTCCAAGGTAAAACTTGCGATTTCTTCTGTATCACCCACTTGGAGGGAAAAATTTGTGTTCAAAGGAAGTGCACAACCTTTGGACACTTGAGTTACTATATAAATTACTTGTACGCATTACCATGGCAACAAGCATCATTGAAAAAGTGCACTATCATTAGCTCTACAAATGCACACCAGTCTCTTCTCTTCGTTGGAAACTGCTCTTGGGCAATTAATATTGCAAAAACAGGAAAGAAATTCATATTTACAAGAAAATCCACCAAATTTTCTCAGACCAAGTGAACATCAGGTTTATCTTCCCTAGCTTGATACTTTTAAGCCTCCCAATATCTTTAATTGAAAGAAGCTCTTACAAGAGGTTTCAAATTACAAATCTGTATTTTGATCTCTTTCTTATTTGTGCAAAGAGGAACCACTATTTCTTTTTTAAAGTAAATTTTAAAATCGCTGAAATCACTATACATTACATCAGGATAATTTCTTCATTAAAGTATTACTTGGCAAACTTCTAAATCTTATCTAGGCAATCTTATGCATGAAGCCACATCATCACGTCCCCCCAAAATACAATTTGGATTTTATTCACACCACATGAAATTACTAATTCTGAACACTTAACAAAAACCACACAATCACCCAGCAATGCATAATACAGGAAAGGAAAAAAACAAATAAAACTTTACACACGTAATTGCACCACCAAATCAAAACTTCCTGATTTTGCTAAAGCAATATGCCCTCAATACTGTCTGAATAGCTTCTAAAGAATGTATATAATCTAAAAGCTGAACATACAAATGATACTCTACCCTCACATCTTTATTCCTTGTAATAAATCCTTTATTGAATTTAGCTCTTTCATTGTCCAAATGAAAATTATCTGTATCTTCACCACTGCCACCAGTGACAGTAGGAGTAAACAACAATGGTTTCCAAATTTGAAAACCACACCCATTTTCAAGGTTGGGAAAAAAAAGGGGGGGGAGGAGGTACTTCAACAAAGATTGTACTTCATATTTTGCTGCTAATTCTCTCTATGAATGGAGCATATAATGTAATGCCTTAAGCTACACTGGTCAACAGGAATCCATAGTTCTGTAACAGCAAGAAAATCAGATTATTACCATCCATCAGTCTGCTAAGCAGGGCTCACAGCCTGCCAGAGCCACCAAGCTTTCTTTGTCTTAGATCAGAAATCTCTACTCATTGCTTTGGAAATTAAACAGTAACGTCAGTAAGATGCTATAATGTTATGAGAACACTCTTTATCTCACTTTAGAAGTCACTATCACAGCCATATTTAAGTCAAGAAAACAGTTATTTCAGTAACCAACACCAGATGAAACTTCGAAAAAGATCCAGCTGATTACATTGCCCACATCATCTCAGACATGCCTTTTTGTAACACGCCACTGATGGCCGATAGCCTGAGACATTCCTTGTACCAGTAATCAATGGATCATAGTCGCATCCAACGACTATCTAGAATCAGGCCCCACCTGGTCCACCTCTCCTCCCAGCAGACAGAGCTGTGCTGTGGAACGTGAGGTCTGGCCGAGGCATCTCTCCATTCCTCCTGATCGGAGTTTGCAGCTTATGGTGCATTACATTATGTTTTCCTCAGTTTACAATGTATGTCAGTAATTGCTAGTTATGTTACTACTATTCCTCATATGGGATTATCATAGTGAAGCAACAGCACTGATTAATCAATTAGCATGGATTCATTAGAGAAGAGATCAAAGATAGGGCAATGTAATTGTGTTTACTGAACAATGGATGACAGTGTGCTTAAAGCTCCAGATTTCTAATAATACAGAGCCACCTAGCATGATACATACCTAACATTATGAATATTCAGAACATTCTCGCTGCAGGCCTAGAGAGACACCAACCAGAATGTGACTCTGTGAGCAAGTACTGCTGGAGCCTGAAGAATGGGTGCAGGGAGAGAGCACAAGACAGATGGTGCAGTCAGACGAATATTTTAGCTTTGACTAAATCTTTGTAGAACAGCTACATGATTTCCTATAGTCCAGTATGCATAGGCACATCTGCACAATACAGTGGCCAACAGTATAAACAGTAATAAAAAAGCGTCACAGAAACATTATTATCCAAGTCGTGTTGAGCAGAAAAACGTGGAAAAAACCCAGGCTGCTTCCCTATTTAAACACTGACAGAGCTCACTCTTTTTTAAACAAACAGAGGCACATAGACTAACTTAGAAGCTTTTTCTCCAGATGTCCAAGGTGCACATCCTTCACGGCTTGCTCCTGCTGAAGGCTGGACACTGAACTGACAGCAGCAATTAAAGAGCATGAATACCAAATTCCCAGGCACGTCTCATCTTTCAATATACGATCCCCTTTAGGCACTAATGCAATAGCCAAAGACCCCTTCTTCTGTCTAATGGCCGTATACAGACTAGTCAGTAATGCATGTGGAGATCCAGAGATGAGACAAGAATTAATTTCTTGAAAATATGGTGCAGTCAAGAGGTATTGAAATATAGCTTCTGCTGCACTCTGAAAAGACAAAGACTAAACAAGAATGCAAAAGGTTACAGCGGACATGGTCTGCTAAAAAGCTAAGGTAGAAAACATGCCCCCCATACTCCACAAAATCAGAAATCTTCACATAAATCAAAGATCAGGGTCCTATGAGACTCCCAATTTATAGCATGATAAGGACTTGAATGCTTTCAGAGACCCACTCATCCAACGTTTTCCCAAGATGGTTCTACAACATGCCAGGGAACCCCAGGTCGTGTTTAATGTAGAGCTTCCTTAGCTTGGAATGCAGCCCTTGAACACAAGGTACTAAATATTACATTGCCTTTTTAGATTAAAGGCACTTCCATTCCTGCTAGGAGTTAAGTATTCCCCCTTTACTTTGTGGGTGGCAAATTTATTTACTTTTCAGAAGATTCATGCATTAATGAAAGACTTATCAACTTGCTTCAGTTTAAGTGGCTTATTGGTAACAGTCTGAGAATCATCCTGGCATTTAACCATTTTCTGCATACTTTAAGAGATGTTAAATTCTCAATTTAAAAAAATATTTTTTATAAATATACATATATATATACACACATATGTATAAATATGTAAGTTGCATGTGAAGCTTTTCCAAAACCATACCTGGTCACAAAGATACTATGGAAGTCTCACAACATAGTTCAGGAAGGAATTACTTCTCTTAGAAATCCTACTCCCTCCTTGGCTCTGGGCATTCTCCAAGCCAAATTCCCAACCTTCACTCTCAACAAAACCTCCCCAACACTGTAGCCATGGAGCCATCAAGATGGTCCATGAAAACAAACCAGCACAAATTAGTCTTGCCAGACCTTTATTTGACGAGTAAAACTCAGACTAGAAATACTCCAAAATCTCTGTTGGCGTACTTTAAACCTAACTCTAAGAAAGAACTTGTCAGAGGAAAAATAGGCCATCAGTCTTACAGACATCTCTAAGGGACCATGAGATCATCTTAACCCAGACAGCATCAAACAAGTGAAGAAGGGTTAAAATGTTGTCTGAATCTCTCCAAGGAATTGAGAGTTGCCTGCATCCAAATGGAAGAAAACACACTGCCCTACATAAAGCCCTTGATCTTGAACCCAATTCTCCATGGAAATTAAGGCAACTGTGTAGCATTTTAATTCTGTGCAACTGTATATAAAACCTTATTTTAGGATCTGAAATCGCAGATAGTGTTACCCTGAATTTATGAGTGGATATTATTAATAAACCTGTGACTGAGTTGACTCCTGTGAGCCAAGACATTACTATCACTTGCTTATCTTAAAGCTAGCAGACAATTTAAACTAGAGACAGATCACCTGAGAGTATATTGGTATTTCTAACAAATCCTTATGAATCACAATGGTATTTTCAACCTCCCTAGGATTTTTAAATGTCATCAGAAAATAACCTTTCATAAAATGATCTGGTTTCATGTTAATTATTAACTACATCTCGAAATAACAGCACCAGTTAGTAAATAATTTGACAGCACTAAAAATTGCAAGATTTGTCACATGGTTGAAAGAAAGTAGGGTGAACAAATATCTTAAGCAGATATATCAGCATATTCATTGGGAATAAAATAGAACAGCTTTCTAGATGAACTATAGATGAATACAGCTTAGAGTGTTATCCTAATGCTTGTTAGGATATGACAATGAGTACAACTTTATCTACTGATCAGATTATGAGGGGGACAATCTTATACAGTTAGAACTCTCACAACCATTATGGGTTTTGTTAATCACTTAAATAAAATAAGCAAAGCAAATCACACGGATAACTTCATTTTCACACCATAAAGTTACATTTATTGACAGAAATTGCTTTTTGAAGTTACAGGTGGACTTAGTTGCACTGTAGGTGTTGACTAATAGCGGCATCTTTAATTGCAAGAAGAAAGGTCAGAAAACAGATTGCTGTTGCTTAGATGAGCACAATAGGTGACAAAAACAAATGAGTAATTCTCCAAAAGACAGAAAGAAGTGCGAGTTATCAATTCTCCTATTCCTTGCATGTGTTCCTGGACAAACATGCCTGTTTAATTCAATGCCGGTTTCTTTGCTTTTGATAAAGAATAGGAGAAAAAAGTGTGCCATGAGAAGTGTTGGTAATTAAAAAGTCTTTCAGCAGAAATTCCCAATTTTTGTTTATTCTATTTTTAAAATAAACATTCTCATTTAGTTCAATGATTTCCTAGAAACAAAATATCCCAGAGGCATGCTTAGTATATAAGTGGTTGCCACAAAGTGGAAGGAAGTAGCTAATCTACCTCCTTGCGTGCCTTTACATAGCTCCATCATTTCCACAAACATTTGCTCAAGCTGGTTTCAGACACAGAGAAACTAGACACTGGGATAAAATAGTTCCCTCGTCTCCAGTTCCTCAGAACCAGAAACCAAAAGTATAGCTCCAAACAGCAAAGTAAATCAAGTCCCAAACCACTTTTAGTACACATCAACTCAATACCTGACTACTACCTCCTTTCACAGTTAGGTCTCGACCAAAGCAAACCAGATCAGAGCACTCCAGCATGTTATGAGGTAGTCTATGCAATAATTAACCAGTGAGACACAAGGATACTGGCTCAAGTTTGCAGATACGCAGCTTTCATTTCAGTATTCTATTCAGTTTCGAAGATTTTTAGGAACATTTTGAGTAGACATAAAAGGTAGTGTGTTATTTCTTCTTTTTAGGCTAAGAAATTCAAAATTTACACACTCTTTTAATACTCAGAAGATGTCTGATCACATTCAGCAAGTCTGGAAAACTGAAAGCTTTGCTTTAAAAACCTCTAGTTTCAGCTGCACCACTGCCATTTTACTATGGCTCACTAAATGAAAACTATCCAATTAGCATCGTAGTACAAAACTCCTTGGACTGAGCTGTTTGCTTGTTACTATTTGAATCAGTTTGTTTCAAACAATGCTACAAAACAGAAGAAGGTGAAGCAAACTCCAGTGAAAAGCTGTTTCATGACCCAACCCAGAGGCAACAAGGAGAAGGTGCTCCTGGAAATAACGTGACTAACAAGTCTGATTTACATGTAAAGCAGAAGTAGCCTGTTTTAAAAAAAAAAAACAAAACAAAAAAACCCAAACCAACAACAAAAAAACCCCCAACTTTGTGCAAGTTACAGGACCATCCAAACCTCTTCCCTGACTTCTACAGTACAGCTCTCCTGCAGTACAGCCCTCCCAAACTGCAAACCACCTTCTTCAGACTGCCTCATTTTTACCGTTCTGCCATTTTTAATGGCTACCTGGGCAGGCTGAGGTCAGTTAAGACTCTGCTTATGCCAGAAAGTGAGGAACATGACAGAGGCACGAGGAGTGACAAGGTTCAGGACATCCAAGTACTTGATGATGCTTCTGAGCTAAGGGTGTGAAGTGAGATTGATTTAAACACTAGTACTTCCTTAGCTTACCATTTCCTTGATTTTAAAGAAACATGTTCACCAAAAATTTGGACGACCTTAACGGTACGTTTCCAAAGTTTTATGTATGTGAATTATTTAAGCTTTAAAACTCCACTACAATATGCTTAGATACAAAGCACAGTGCCATTTTATTTACCAGTTAAATATTTCAAATATTATTACTTATGAATAAACCTAACATGAATTATCCAAATCTGATTATAATTAGAAATACTCCACAACCAGAAATGCTGGAAGACTGGCAACACGTTGGGGGTAAGGAGGTGGGTTGTTTTTTCTAGGTTTTTTTTGTTCTAACTTTAAGAAAACAAGATTACCTATGCCAAGTTCACTGAAATTTATTATTTAGAAAAACAAACGTATAAAACATTTTGTACAGTGAAGTTTCTTATGCTATCACATACAAAAGCCATGCTTTTTCTTAAGACTTTATAATAATTACATTATAAAAATCAAAAGCACTGTAAGCTGCTAGACTTTGCTTCCATCTTTCTTACTAGTTAGTATTAGTAATTAGTATTGAGCACTACTAATCTGCATACTTAATGGCTCCACATAACCATAATACATTCTAGGTACTCAAAAGAAAAGACATTATCTTTTCTTCTAGAAAGAAAAGGTAGAAATAAATAGCTTCAATGAGTTATTTTGTGAAGGAAAGAACAAGGCAGACTTCCTAAAGAAAGGCCTCTCATTCAGAGATGAACTTTAACAAATTCAAAAGCATCCAAAGGAAGCATTCACTGCTTTTTTCTGAGAATAAGCTTAATAGTCTAAGACCCCTGAAACATCCTACATCCCGCAGGCACGAGCAAAACATCCTAGACAAAAGCAGCTCCCAGTAGAAAAGAAGATCATGGAAAGAGTGGCATTTTTTCACCTATCTACGTGTAATCTCATGCAGGGCTTTAAATGTCAACAAAAAAAGGCACAGTGAATTGGGCTTAATATTTTAATAAGTACTGGATACATGAAAAAATCAGTGGAATAACAGGATAATACTGATCTGTGTTGCTAAACCAACGCACTGCTGCACTTTAAGCTACCCAGAGCTTCCCCGATAAGCATTCTCTCTCAAGCCTGGAGATCACAAAGACAGTGGAGCTGAACGCTCCACCCAAAAACCTCCCTCAAGCCTGAGCTGCCTACTGCACAGTGTTGGGAGCACAGGAGGAGTCCAGGTTCTAAAGGAACAGAGATGAGGTTTTCTAGCTGCTGTATCCTCTCCCAGCCAATAACCCTTTCCTGTGTAAATGGTTACAAACGTCAATAGCAACAACTAGCAAACCTTCACTGAAACTTCAATGGGAACCCAACCAGAACAACTTCAGGCATAATTACACTTGATCTAAACTGAAAACTCGTTTCCCTTGTGCAAGAATCCCCAGGGTTGTATAAATTCCAACAGCTACAAGCCCCACCAAGTCCTGAAAAAAAGGGTAGAGCCTGCTAAATGGAAACGGAAATAAAGTCTCAACAGGTTGCTTGTTTGTTTGTTTTTCCTCCAGCCTGAACTGCCTTACATCTTTGTAACAATCAAACAGGAACTGTTTACCATACGAAAGCAAATATTATTTCTGTTGTTATGGCTATTTGGACACCTGATAGCCTCAGGCAACCCAAAGGGGCCCCAGCAATAACAGTTCTACTTCAAAGTCAAAGGGCAGGTACTTTTGAAGTGAGAGAGGACATAGAAACAGTAGTTGACCTTTAAGTTTGGTCTGATGGAAAGAACCTGAACACTTCAGAGCGTATTTCATTTATCCTCACAACCCTCTTGGAGGTAGAACAGGCACATTTGAGCACTGACGGTGCTAAAATGCCAGAAAACCCAACAGCAAACCGCTCTTCCCACAAACCCCTCCTCTCGGGAAAAGGCAAAGGCATCAGCAGTTCAGTCAGAGGGGTTCAGGGCTCTGGCAAGTGCATTGGGGAGTGATTCTTGTCAGGTTCTCCATTAGCCTAGAGAGAGGGCAGAAGTTGTTAATATTTGTGAACTAATTAACTTCTATTTTAAAAAATAATTCTCTGGTAAACACGAGTGACAGAGAACCTCTATCAAAGAAAACATATCTCTGGGAAGGGGATCCATTGATTCTTTAGCATTCAGGGTGGACAGGAATAGAAGTTCTAAGATATCAGCATCTCAAGACTACTGCTCATCAGTCTGTTCAAATTAGTGGATTTCCAGTTCTGCATCTGCCTTGAATTTGAGAGCCCTTACAGCATGATTCAGAACACAAGTGAAGTACTGGCTTGGAAATAAACACTGGGTTCTAGAAGCAAGTAGTTTCAAGTCAGATTAACAACGGGACTGGAAGCCCACATCTGAGCCTCCTGGGTCTTTACTTACATTCCGCTGTGGTGGTGATACTCCTTTGCCCAGGAAGAAGCTATTACCTTTCTGCCGGGAAAGGGGAATACAAGCCATTGCTGCATAGGTAAGACTGCCATCTCAGGAAAAGACCTCACCCTGCCACTTCAGAGAAATCATGCTTTTTTTGTGCAATTGCTGCACCATTAAAGAGAGGTGCATATGTGTATAAAAGGCTTCTATAGAGGAGTGCTGTTAACAGGTTACATGTTTTCAAAGCTGGTCTAGGGACAAAGACTTGTCATTCCCCTTTAAATCAAAGATTAATAGTAACTGTGCCCCCAAGAATTGTAACAGTGAAAGCCGATTTGCCACTGGTATTTTATATTTTATTGCTGCAGACAATGGCTTCAATCCATGGCCAAGAGACTTCTAAATTGCTTGGCTACTTTTAGAACTTCATAAAAAGTAACTGTGAAGTTCTATCTTACTGTCTTCACTCAAAAATTTTTGGGAGTCCACAAAGCATAAAAAGAGAAGTTACAAATCATACTTCAGATTATAAATTAGTTGGCATTTCTGACACTGGCAGAGACAACGAGTCTTCTGTTTTTTTCTTGAAGAACAGAAAATTCTTAGGGTTTTTGTTTTTCATAGAGATAAAATTGAAAGGTACCAATGATTGCTGCTGGTTTTTCCCTGCTAGATTCAGTTCAGGTTTATTTATAGTGGGGCTTTCCACTTTTATCTGCAAATGTCACAATCGAGCTAGTGACTTTAGAGTTTCTTGGTTTAATAACTGTGGTAGATACAACACAGTTCTGCCTCTGCCCCTCTCTGAAAATAAACGAAACTAATCGGGTCTAAAAACAAGTTTATATCTCACTGCTCATAGCAAATAGAAAGAGTTGGGCACAGATAACCCAATTTTCACCTGTTTCTGTTTACTGAATATACAGTAACTGAATTCAGATTGATCACCTAATGTTTGCAGACTTACTACAGTGGCACAAGGGTACTACATCTGTTCAGCTTATATTTTTAAAAAAAGACAAACCAAGATGAAATGTTGTTTGTGCTCCTTTTTAATTTTATTTTAGCTCTGTTTATCTCTTCACTTCAAAGCACTTCCAATATGAGGCACAGTGTGACAACTTTGTAAAATTAAAACAGAAAAAATGTGCCAGCATCAATCTGCTTTACACTGGAAAGCACAACAGCCTTAAGACAGAAATGACGACGTACGAGAGCAAGCTATAATGAACCCAGAAGTGCTATCTGCAGTAGGAAAAATATATTAGACTGGAGGCTGAACACTCCTGACACAATTAGTCTTCCTCAATAGGAGCCTCCTGTTTCCCAGTTGCAGCGTACAGTCAGGGCTGACTCCAAAAGCAAGGGACAATTTTCAATATGAATCCCTATCCATTCAGTTGGCTAGCATTTCTTATTTGACTTAGAAGCTGCTTAAGTCCGAATTAAAAAAAAAACGATACAACACAGAATAAAGCTTAGTCTGCAAAAGAGCTTCCCTGCTGGTAGTCAGGCAGAAGGAAGCCACCCTGGCAGGAGTGGGAGCCCCACATGGTGACCCCACCAGCCCAGGGACATGTGAGTCACCCGCCCCACCATGAACCAGGAGAGCCACCCAGGTGCAGTCCTGGAGAGCTGGAGCAGAGGCTGGTCAGCAACTGTGAAGACATGAGGCTGTCAGAGGAGTCCAGGTGGCAGGGCCAGCCTGCCTTCAGTAACCCTCAGTGCCCTGCAGGAACAGGGCAGGGCATGAGAAGGAGGCCAGCCTGTGGCAGGGGAAGTGGCCCTGTGCCCAGGAGGACTCTGAGCCCTTGAACTGGGTCCCCATTCCCCAGTTCAAAAAAGCCCAAATCTCACAGCAAGACAAGCATGCTATCAAATATGGTCCTATTTAAGAGGAAGGCTGGAGAAGGTTAAAGGTCTGATCCAGCAGTATCAGTAAAAATGCATGGTAGGTGCCTAGGTAGCTGAGCCCCTCAAATTTTAATGCTGCTGGAAATAAATTTTACTCTCTGGTGAGTCGTATTCTCAGACTTCTTTGCAGAGACGTCCTTTCATTATCTGTGAATTTAAAAATATTTATCTAGTTCATGTTCTTTTCACAACAATGTATCTGAGACATAACCTAAATTCTCTTAAAATATATTCTTAGCAAAGGGCACCACATAAACATACGTGCTACATGTGCCTATAAGTGGGTAGCATGACTTTATATTGCTTTCCAAAGACATGCTTTCCCACTAAAAAGGGTTTCTGGTAGGCTCAAAGGAGACACATTTTTCTGTCTTCTGCTTGAAAGGTTTTTTTTCCTTTAAGAGCTGGTGAATGTTGAACTTGCTTTCAGACTTTAATTTGTACCATTTTACTTAACATGTATTTATAAAAAAACCTAAATTAATTATTCCAACTACTTAAAAAGCAAAATAAACCACTTACAAATTGCACTTACCAACAAATATTTTCTCATTTGATTTTTTGCAATGCAAACTAAACAGAGTTGCCAACCAGCCCTAAATGTCCATGTTTGGTTATTACAGAATGAAATAGCAGCAGCAGTGGAATGGAAAGCTAGGCTTGAAGTTAGCTTACTAATTAAATAAATTTTTAAAAGAAGTATTTCTGTGGTAGTTGTCATCATAATCACATTAATACATCATGACATGCAATGAATTCTAAATATTGAATAACTTTTTGAAAAATCACTATAAACCTAGAATCTGCATGTTGGACCTGTAACCAGCAGGTAACCAGCATCAGACACTATATAAAAGTAATTTTAACAGAGCTAACATCAATAATTTGATGGTTTATGCAGTTGTATACTATTATAAACACATATAAATAGCAGTAGATTAATTTTCCAAAAGTGTTATAATTTGTTGGCATAGTGCCATACTTGGAAAAAAATTATTTATGAGTGCCTGCATCTGGCTCTAATGAACTAACTTTACCTGGTAATATCAGTGTTTGTATGATTGGTGACATTAACACAATAACGTCATCAACGTGCCTCTCAAAACAGCCATTTGAAAATGACAACTACACACAAACTAGACATTGAAAGGTAAAAAGGCAGAAAATCACAGCCAGGCATTAAGCCATCATTTGGTTCAGTGTTTTGTAAACTCAAGGATAGCTTTGTGATTACTGAAATGGTGATGCCTAACCTAAAAGTTTTTCTACTGTTGACAATTTCTTGCTATGTTCTGAGGTGCTTTAAAGAGAAAAACATACACCAGAGATTCTCCTTTGTGTAGTAACTAGACTATCAGTTTGACCGTAACACAGTACCCACCTCAGAGCATCCTTGCTAGCAATGTTTGGATCTACCTATGAACAGTGACCAGACCATTTCCCTTGGCCTCTTCTGCAGGACAGGATGAAGCGTTTTCCCATGGTTAACAGGGGATCACGGATGGACTGAATGGCCTGAAGACTGAAGTGGAACTGACTTCTTTTACTCCAAGAGTTAATTGTGCTATTTAGAAATTGACAGGGTAATTTCTAAGTAATAAAAATATGGTGTACAAACTTTTTAGCCCATTCTGATTCTCTGCGCTTCTGAGCCTTCCTGCTAGGAACTTGATGAGAACTTGTAATTTAATCTTAATATAGTCCTTTGTATTTTTTCCACAAGCAGCAAAACTTTCTGACATCAGCTGTTCATACAACTATATGGCAGATGACTTCAGCCATCAATATTTTCAGGACATCTTTTGTAGAATATTATTCCCTCAGATGAACAACATTACTGAATTCACTCTCTCAAAAGGAAATCCGAAAGCATTCAAGGTGGCAGATACTATGCATGAAGGAAATGCCAATGCATTTATCCATGTAGTGTATGTTAGTCATACTGGTCTTGTAGCTGGTTTTTGTGCCACAGAATTTTCACCAATGCCATTAATTAAGAAATAAATCTTTGCAGAAGCACACAGAAACACCTAATGCCTATGCAGCTACGACTGATGCCTCACAGTTCCAAGGAAAATGTTCCGATGTTCTTCTAAATAAAAAATACAATGAAGACACTTAATTCTTTGGCTAAAGAGAACATCGGTACAGGAATTTCTGAGAAACAAACAGATGGGTCACTAAGAACTACAGTATTTCACAGACTTATTTAATTATTTTTAAGACGAAACATCCATACTTGGGCTATGTCTTTTGAAACAAAATTGAAGGGGATATCTTTCTTCCTGCTGATAAATAGAACTTTTTCTTCTTTGTGACTTAAAAATCCATTTAGTCTGTGGAGTTTTGTTCCCTGCCCTCTCCTCCTTTCACCATGCTTGCAACTTCTCACAGAAGTGTTTTATTAAATTCCCCTTGGAATATGCCTCTTCTGCATCAGAAACAGAATTCATTTGGGCTCTTATGGAAAGTGTCAGACAATGAAGTCATGAAGAATAACTAGCTCTTGCTCAGTAGTGCAGCTCACTGAACTTACTCTACCCCAAAACAATGTATTTCTGTGTGATTCCCAGCGTACTGCTTGAAGAACAGAAACATTTATGCAGATGATTAAAGGAAGGGAGGTATGGAGGTGGAAGTAAATTCCAGATCTGAGAAGCCTTCCCCACAGAAGGACTTTCCTTTTGTTTCTGTAAAGCTGTAAAGATACGCCGTGAAATTGATTATACTTGGTAAATCCAAAAAAAGCAGAAGAAAGAAAAAGGAAGCAGCCAATTTATCCCCACAGGTGTTAAATGTATCCTAATCTCAGATGCACCACACAGACACGTCATCTCAGATGACCACTGCATGGTCAATGGAGCAAGCATGCTACAAGAAACACAGCAGCTCTTTTATGTAAGGTCCGAGGTCATGCTGCTCTAAGCCAGCTGCTAAATAGACAACAGTGTGAATGCCAACATGGAGAATAATGCTGCTAACTCTAGCCCAGTCATGCTACATGGTGCAGTTCAAAACAATAACTATGGTACTAGGAGCATCCCTTGGGATGAGTACAAAGAAGAAAGCTGTTTCACTTCAATTTTAGAGAGAAGCTAGAGAATCCATATGTTCTAATGTTCTAATTGAAACTTGTATTAAGCAAAGGCTTAAACCAAGATGAATTGAAAGCAAAATTGTTAATAGTACTTTAAAATTAGAAAAATATTTTTAAAAAAGCACAAGCCACTACTCAACTTCATTGTCAAGAAAAAAAACCAACATAAAAATATTATGGGAGCAGCTGTTCCTGTAAGATCTCTCTTGGGGGCCAAAGTTGGTTTGGTTTTGGGGTTTGTTTTTTTTGTTGCTGGAGTTTTGTTTGTTTTCTTTTTCCTTTTTTTTTTTTTAATGATACTGCTTGGGATGTGTAAAACTTTGAACTGGCAAATATGCTTCTTTAGGACCTGAAATACATTGCAAGAACAATGGTGCCTGTCCATCTTTGGGTGCTCAATACCAGGGTGCCTCACGAACAGGTAATTATTGTCCCTCATAGTACAGTGGAACAGTGACAACAATTTGCTCTTGCATCAACCCAGTTCTAGAGTTTATATAACTTCCTTTTTAACTGAAGATTTACTTATTAATGACATTGTATGTTTTATTTTTTTATTATTTGAAGTTATTTCAGAGAAGTTTTACTGCCTGGGCTATGGCAAAAGGTTGTATTAGACTTACAGGCCAGAAGAAACCACTGCAATTATTGACAAAAATAAAAGTTGAGACGTTCATTGAAAATCTTGAATCTCACTGAATCATTCTTACCATTTTAGTCTATATTCACAGCGGTGTCAGTTTATTATTCCCACCTCCAACATGTCAAACACTTGCAACACCAAAAGCGCACAGTACAAAACATCTCTTCCTCAATTCCAGTTGTCATTTTAAGAAATTGCTTCAAGGAATAAATCAGGATTTGCTGCCATAAAAAGACCTGAATGTCCAAGTTTCAAAGAGCACCATGCAACCTGAAAATCTGTACATGCAGATTAGCTGAGATACCAACTACACAGAAGAGCAAATCCCTAGATAAGGTGTCTCCAATGGGATGGGTAATTTAGTGTCTAAGGAGCCACTCCTAGGGGGGGGACAGAAAAATAATTAAAAAATAGCACCTCCTTTGAGTGTAACCATCAAGCCTATAAAGAGAAACAAAGCCACAGATCTCACTTTCAGAGATACAGAGATATTAACCAGAACAAGAGCAGAGTCTCATACATCAGCATACCACAAAATTACGTATTAAAAAAAATCCAAATCTTTTTTTTCTGAATGTCACAGGCACGTTTGGGTCTAGGTATCAAAGATCTCTGCTATTATCCCCAGTTGTCCACTGGATTGCTATGTTTCGGGAAAACGTTATTTATTTAGTAGTAGGCATTTCAGTAGAACACTGAGAATCTATTTTATTTTAGCTAAATGTTTCTAGAGCTTGACAGTAAATGATATGCATGAGCCATGTTGACTGTCATCTTCCACTTTTAATTTGACTGTCAGACATACAAGTAACTTGTTAATGTTTCATTCCAATTTCAGCGCCATGAGCCTGTTGCGTAAGCTGCCTGCTAAAAGCTGTTCCAGATGGAATGACAGTATTTTGTAGGACCCCAAAGATGTAGCTATAGAGATGAATGTGTTAACAGAATTGAAAGCACGACCTTTTTTCCCTTTTCTGTCAGCATTTCTTATTTCCATCCTATAATTTTTCCCACATTCTTTATGAGATAGGCCACATGGGAAAACCAAAGAGTTTAAGTTTCTCAGCCATCTTCCGTTACCTGCAATCACACCTACCTGACTACACAAGGTAGAGAACAAAGAGGGAGGGCTTATAAGCAACCAGGTATCTTCAAAAGGACAGCCAAGGCTCGAAATTTGTTTTAAAGAGGAAACAAAATCCAGTTCCATACTAACATAAGCTCCAGAATGACAGAGAACTTTGATGGTTTTCATAGTAGATACTTTCCCTCACAAACAGTCAGTAAAAAGCCTGCACTCCTCTCATTGGAAATGGGCTTTAGAAAGCAACATATTAGCAATGAACAACTTCTTCTACCAATTGTACCATTTTTACTGATAATTTACATACTATATTAACATCGTGGAACATTCATTATTAGCTCTTATTAAAATAAATCACAAAAAGCCTACTTACCCTTCTCAAATACACATATGTAAATTACATCCGCTTCTCATCTTAAACAATAAGGTAAAACAATACGCTTTTTCTGAAATGTAGCCTGTGCAAGGAACACAGAGAGGCCTTTCCCCCCATCACACGTACCTCTTTGCACCCTCAAAAGAGGAAATTACCACAGGGCACTTCTGTACTTTTTCAGATGATCCATTCAGTATTCTGAAGTATTACGAGTATTTCATTTACATTTCTTAGTTTTTCCTCTACAATACAAAGTAATTTCTTTTTGACGCAAAGTGCCACAGCACACAGTACAAGGAAGGGGAGAAAAAAAAAAGGCAGTGTTGGGTTGAAAAGCAACAGAAAGAATCAAGAAGCAATGGCTTTTGTTAATTTGACAGCCCTCAGCTAGCTACATAGTCAGATTTATAAAAGGTTCTTTAAGAGCAGGAGTTTTTCATGGTGTAAGAGTGCCACACAGCTCTGGTTCCTGCAGTGCCTCACACCAACAACTTCAGAACTAACTCACTGCAGATGTCCCTATGATCATCTAATCAGACATCAAAAGCAATGCACTGACAAGCTCCTGCGCTGATTAGCAGTGTTCTATATGTGTTCCACAGCATAAACAGACACACAGTAGTTGCTTTAAAAATGGAATCATGCACATCAGAATTCCCTCTTAAAAACCCCAAACTGTTTGGAACTCCCCACCTGAATGACAGAAATTATTTTTAAAGTCTCCCCAGATCTCCTGTTCAGTTCCACACAGCAGTATTGCAAGAGCAGGAGTTAAATTATTAATAGGAAAACTTTTACCAGAAGAAAAGTAGATGCCTTCCAGAATTTAAAAACCTTGCTATTCTGACTGGCAGTCTGTGACCACCTTACCTCAGGGAAACAGTCTTGCCTCTACCCTGCAACACACATTGTAATGCCTGAGATGTGTTTCCATCTCTGCTTTATTTGCTAATTATTATACATCAACAAGCACTGGATTTAAAGCATTACAAGTGCACTATCCTTCCAGCACTGCCAGTTCCTGAAGAATTACTGCATTTCTCCCAATATGTGGTTTCCTTCTCATAGTCCATCTCCTGGAATATTTAAAGGTGGCCTGTAAGAAAAGATAGGGACAGACTTTTTAGCAGGGCCTGCTGCAACAGGACAAGGGGTAAAGGTTTCAAACTAAAAGAGGGGAGATTTAGACTACAGAGAAGGAAGATGTTTTTTTACAACGAGGGTGGTAAAACAATGGCACAGGTTGCCCAGAGAGGTGGTATATGCCCCATCCCTGGAAACACTCAGGGTCAGGTTGGACAGGGCTCTGAGCAACGTCATCTAGTTGAAGATGTCCCTGCTTACTGCAGGGGAGGTTTGACTAAATGACCTCTGAAGGTTCCTTCCAACCCAACCTATTCTATGATTCTATCACATAACTATGGGATAATTTCGTATTGAAATTCTAACACATGCAAAGGACCAGAAATTTAACACTGCCTGACCTAGTCAGTGTGAGTAAGCATACCAGACAAAAAATTTATCTTCTAAAATCAGACAGACAATACAACCCTCATGGCAGTACAGTCTTTTAGCTTGAGCCTTAGCAGAAACCTACCAGATCAACCCAAGTTATAGACTCTACAGTATTATTCCATTGCTGTGTCAAAAAAGACCTTTTCTGCCCTGCCCTGCTTTTAAATAGCCTGATTAGATTAAGTCATATTTCTGCTTTTTTCTTATAACAAAATACCTACATACACTTTGAAAGTACTATTAATAATCTTTATCTTGAAACCAAGCTCTGATTGTAGCATATCTTTGTTTACATATGTACATAAAATAGTATGTAAAAGGAACAAATCATAGAGCTTCATCCTTACACATGCTCACATTATGCTAATCTGCAGACACTTAATCAGAAGGTTAATACATTACAAACACAATTAACAGCCAGAAGAGCCAGAGGAGGTTTCGACCCTTTTTAACAAGGGCTTGAAACATAAAAATGTTCTGATTATATATGAACCTTACCCAAAATTGCAAATTATATGTCCACAATGCATAAAATACAGTCAATTTCAAGTCACATCTAGGGAAAAATTGAAACAGTATTGAGCCACTGGAGCAGCTTTTCAATTGATCCAGCATCTTATTGTATCCTTAAATACAGACAAATGCAATTTAATCAGCCATTCCAATTGATTAACTCCAAGTTAACCCAACTATTTCTCCAGGAAACATGCAACTACAAAAGAAAAGAAAGTCATGCAGGACATAGCATCCCCATAGTAATCTGCAAGTTAGCAAGCAAGGGTGAAGCCTTAGTCCCACCAGAATTATGCAAAACTCCCATCAACTTAAATAGGACCACAATCCTCCATCTAAAACTCATGACAGATCAAGGCTTAAGATAGCCAGGAAGTCTGTTCCTGGACAAAAAGTGAGATAAGCAGAAGTAACAGCTCCAGAAACGAAAGTTCAGATGTTTTAATTATACATTAACAATCACAATCTGGATGAACTGGACTAAGCAAAAGCAGCAAAATGTATTATTCTGCTCCCTAAAAAGTTTAAAAAAAAAAACCAAAAGAACACCACAATTCAGACTTTCTGCCTTGCTTATGTTTATCAGAGTGTAGACTGAGGAGAGAGATCCAGCTAGGAATTTCTAAACTGGGGCAGAGAACCTGAAACTGCGGCTTCTCTCAGCAAGCTGGGGACAAGTGGCCAGACAATGCTTCCTCCCTCTGAAAGGCTCCCACCATCTCAGTCACACAGGAATGGCCTCACGCCAGGGAAGATCCCTAGTGGAACACTTCATGCCCATTACTAACCTCACGTTCTGAAGCCAGGCCATTCACAGCCAAAAAGCAGCTGGACCAGCGTTTGGCTATTGCTGTAGCAAAGCTGCAGCCACCAAATTTTGTAGAGAGAAGAGCATTAAATTAATTATGCTTCCCTGAGGTCCTTCTTGGAGACCTAGGGAGGGAAGTTTCCATTTTTGAAAGCCTAGCCAGGGCTCTGTGATTGTAACTAGACAGAACAGCTTAACAGTTGCCTTCACTAACAAATACCTTTCCTTCAGTAATAAATTCAGATGTTTGTTATCCCTCTTTTTCCCTGACTATAGTCTCTAAATTTTTCAGTGGCAGCTACCACAATAAGGAAGGAGATGTTTGGATGAAAAAAGAAACTCAAATTTTGTACCATCTGTTAAATGACTTCCAGTCTGAGAGAACAGATGCTGGACTTCACTATCAGTTTTTGATTGCTCTAGAAGTATTTTGTTAACTGGGGCTAAAACTGCAGCTAAGACAAAATAAGTGTAATAGAAAATATAAAATAGCAGCTCAAATTCTTCTCAAACTACCTGGTCGCTCAGAAAAAAAATTGTAATTTTGGTAATCATCATATCGCATGAAAAAAAAAGTAAAAATCTTCCTTTGAATGAATGGGACAACATCTGAAAAACAACATATGCTCTGCTTATATTCTATAAATAGTGTGAACAGCTCAAATGGTTCATCAGGTTCACCCTGTTCACCTGAGCCGGATAGCAACGTTCTCTTCTTACATTACTGCATGTTTGCTGTTTCACTTTATGCATTACTTATTGTATGTCTGTCCTGCACTCTCCCAGAGACAAATCAGTGCTGTCTTCAGAGATTCCTATGTAATCACCTCTCAGAAACTAAGTCAACTACAGGTGTATCAGTACACACCATCTAAAACAGCATATGGTCTAACTACATGTATTTCTACATAGAACCGAACTGCAAGTTCTACATGTGCCAAACACCAAAATGCCTGAAGTGCCAAAACAATTAAGCTAATTAGGGAAGTCAGATTCAATTACAAAATGATTGCTAAGTTAATTGCGGCATAAATACAGAGACTTAATTTTTACTATGTGCACTGAAAATTGTTTCCTCTACTAACAGCTCCGGTTTTTCTACCTTGCATGTGAAAAAATACGTGTTTGTGCCAAAGGACACACAGTATTCATTTTAAATTTTCAGCAGCAATATACACAACAGGAGAATTTTCTCTCTATAATGCTTTAATACTTGTGTGGAAAAGCATAGCTATATTCAAAATGCAGTGTTCAGTTGTTTGTGCAGTTTCAGCTGAAATGTTTTTTTCATTTGTCAGATATCGATTTTTCCCCATGTTTTAAAACAATCTGTACCTAATTTAACCTATGTATTTAAGCTTTCTATGCTTCCCAAAACATTATGCCAGAGCAGATTTCAGGATGGTTGATGAGAGTTTTAGAAATGGTACTGTTGCAAAAATAAGAGCTGGTGTAATGTATTTTGCTGTAACAGATTTTCACTTTAACAACAAAATCTTTCAACCTTCTGGGTCTTTCCCCCCAACTCCCTTACATGACATTTAAAAAAATTGAAAGCCTTCTCCAGCTTTGACTGTTACCCCTATAGCTGATGGAGGAACACTCTGTATTTTAGGCGCAGAGAATTCCTTTATGTCTAGAGGATTTTTGTGTACTGATCCAAGTCAATGAAGCACAATGACGTTTTAGCCTCCAAATGTAACTGCAGTTCTCATCTAATGGCATAAAATGCATTTGTCACCACTAATACATTTTTTAAAAACCAAAACCACAAACCAACAAAAACCTATCTATCTCTCCTTGACAGTCAAAACAAAAGCATTCAAAACACGTATTGGAATGCAACAAATTTCATGGAGGTCCCCACTTTTTTTTCTATTTTTGTGGTTATAAAATACTGAAAGAATTCCATCATGACACAGTCACTTTACACATTCTCAACTTTGCAAAGAGAGTAAGATCTGCATTGTTAACCAAGAACTCTTGTTTGTACTTTCATTTATCAGAATAAGTCAGTATTCCATTAATATGTAAGTGCTTGCAACCAAACATGAAGAAAAACCTCTCAGTTCAAACAGGTCTGAGAAATGACACAAGATTTTGACAAAGTTCACCCCCAGGTAACACCATAACATACTTGGAAAGTCACTAGCACTTTTAGAATTGCACCACTTGGCAAATAACACAAGCCACTGTAAAATGAGTTCCACGCTAAATATTTAGATGTACATACATTTGGTCATGCAAAGAGAAACAACAAACAGTCAACTAAAATCCCGTGCTGGCCTTCAGAATTACACAGTTAAGACTGAGACCCAGAGAACATCATTTATACACAAGTCATCTGACTTCATATTTACTTACTCCATTCACGCGAATTTAGCCAGAAGTATGGTCTTATATACAACATCTCCAGCTGAAAAGCTTCCCACCTCCAGCACGTGTTGGTGAAGCCCAGTTCTCTCCTCCTGCTCACTCATGTACCAGTATGGCCATTTGTGGAACCTCGCTATAAACTTGTTGTGATCTGGCCTGAAACATCCCCCTCATACCAAAGGAAGAGGCTGAGTGTTTCTGTGTGGTTTTTGTTTTGAAACAAAACTGCGATAGATTGGTTTACACAGCTGGGGCCAGGGAGTGAACTGCAACACAGTACCCGGTAGCCAAAGGAGAACAGGCACCCATTGCACCAGCAAATAGAAGCAGGTCCATGTGCACCATTGTTTCAGCCAGCACTCATTTGGCAAAAAGCAGCACAGAAGCAGACCCACCTGAGCTTTCCAGGTAAGCATCAAATCTACGAAAAAACACTATTCTGCTTGATACACTTATGTATCCCAGCTGACATTCAGACATTCTAAATAATTTATTGTTTTTATAAGTAACATAGAAACACCTTCCTCGGATACAAACATAAAGCTCCAGCTTAAAACTGCACAGTAAGAATCCGGCCCAAGTGTGACCAAGGCAGTATCACTTTTAGAAGACCGAGTACAGTCTGCAATAACATCTGACTAAGAGTTACTGCCTCCTCTGTAATTGTGTCTTTGCACTAATACTTAGTAATAACCATGCTGAAAACAAATTTGTCCTCAAAAAAGAGTCGGGTTGTAAAACAGAAGAGAGAGAAAGCAGCGACCATGCAGGATAGTAGCAGGGTGCCAAAGCAAGAGAGAAAGGCCATGAGAAAACAAGGGAAGTGAAAGGATCCAAGACCAGTGAAGCATATTAAAGGTTAAGTAACTTTTTCCACTAGGCAATGGTAAACTGGATAATATGATACTTCACAAATAAATAATCACTAAAAGTTCATATTCCAGTGCCTTATGTCATCATTCAGCTCTGTGTAAATCTCTTATTTTTAAAGAAGAGAACCACTTTTAATCGACTGTATCTTCTCAAATTTAGTCCAGAGGAAATTCCTTCCTTTACAGAAAATGAGTACGATGCACTTTGGTTTCGATCCAAATACATATATAGCAAATATACCAACAGGTAAGAACAGTTTTTGCCCTCAGGAAAAAGGTGAGTTACATGACACCTACTGCCACGTGCTTGAAACCATGGTCACTGGGATGAGAAGCACTTGGGTGGAAGTCAGCAGGTGGGCCCAAAGCTGGATCACTGCTCCTTCGTACTAGAAGTGGTGTGCCTAAAAGACAAAAAGAGCAATAGTTCAAGGGTGCTACAGGAACACAAGGTAAAGCTGCAAGAGCTGTACGGTGCTTAAATGTAAGTTTATCTGTGGCAATATCCACCTGACAAATCACTAGATTTGATGGGGTTGTGCCATTGAGTATTTACTAAGCTAAAGAAGCAAGAAAAATGGGGAACTCCCTACCTTAACTTCATTTAGCATCTAACATGCCTTGGGCTGGCTGTGCAGAGACAGTCTAAATAAGGATAACAAGAAGAGAGAAGAAAGATTTTTTTCACAGCAGATCTGCCTCCCACTGCTGACTGCCAGGATTCCCAGGGAACAGATTTAGGCAGTTGCAGTTGTTTCAGAGAAGCTGTAGACTCAACAGCTTCCTCTTGCAGGCATCTCCAATTAGGCTCACCAACTATTCATGTCTATTCACATGCTGTCTGGGAATAACCTCAAAGACCAGTCAGCAGCTTCTAGTGAGATGGCCGCCCAGTTAGCAGAATAAACTATGGAATGCTCCCTGCAAAACTGCCAGGTGAGACAAGAGGGAAAACATCTTTAGCAATATGAGAAAGGAATTGCTCATGTTATCAAAAAAATGAAATTAAACAAAAATAACTTTTTCCCCCCAAGTCTTTCCAAAATAATTTTAGGCAAAAAAAAAAAAAAAAATTGAAGAGAACATTGGTCTAAGACAGTAATTTTTCAAACGTCACAAGTGAGGGAAAATAAGATTATATGAGATTATAACTGTCAGTTATAATATTAATTATAGTGGCTGGGGCTGGTGGTTGCCATAATTACTAGATCTACAGTAAAAGTTTGAACATGCAACAGTTTCCTCATTAGAGTGATGCTAGCAAAGCTGGAGTGGCTGTACCACATCCACTCTCAGCACAGCTTTGCAATTCTAGCTGGAATAAATACCAGCACCTGATCACAGAATCACAGAA